>CM035793.1:29304886-29697386 GCA_020466265.1 Siphamia tubifer
TTACTGAAGTAAAAGTAAAAAAGTACAATTTATGAATTGTAATAAAGTACAAAAGTAAAACTGCATTTTGTATGAAATAATACTTATTTAAGCAGGAAAGACCACAGAAAAAAAAATCCAAAATTAAAGACTTTTAAAGTGATTTACTGTGTAAATGATGTGTTTAATTGGGGCATGGTACTCAGGGGCAGGAAATTTAGGAAAACGTTATGGGATTAAAAAAAAAATCTAAATCGTGAGATTAAAAAGGCAAAATTATATAAAAAAAAAGAAGTCAGAATTATAACAAAAATTCTTAAATGATGAGAAAAAAGTCAAAATTATGTGATTAAAAAATAAATCATCATGAGATAAAAGTCAGAACTATGAAATAGTAAGACACAATTTGTTCTTTTGGAGAAAGGGGATTTTTGTAAGATAAGTTGATACAATAAGAAAGGGTGGGATTTTATGATGTTATGATGTTAACTTCCACCGACTCCTTTTAAACATGCTTGTGTTGTTGTTGTTGTTTTTTTTTTTTACCTTATGTTCTCTTTTTCTTTTCCATTTTTTTTAAATAAATCGAATAAATCAAATCAAATTTTTCATGCTGTCACATTTGTCTACTTTGAAAAAGTAATGAGTCTATTCTGAGAATGTAAAGAGTATAAAGTACATATATTTATATAAATGTAAGGAGTATAAAGTATATATATTTATATTAATGTAAAGAGTATAAAGTACAGATAGTACTCTTTATTGTCATTGTACCAAGTACAATGAAATTAAAGTAGAGCTCTGAGGTTCAGTGCAGGAATTTACAGAAAACAAAATATCAGTGGAAAAAAACAAACAAACAAGTAATACTAGTAAAAGGTAATTTACATAAAAAAGTAGAACAAACTAAAATATTTGTAAAACAGAATTTAATCAGTGCAAATATTATGAGAAGTAGAACAAATGACATGAAGGGTAAAAGTTGTGGCATAAATAGTGTGAAAAATGAATATGAGATTCAGATCAGTGATTCTGACATGGACAAAAACATGCGGGGTCACCATGGAAACTGCAGACAAACTTACGTGGGACCCTTAAATGCAGCCCAAATGTAACCCTTCTGGGACCCACATAAACATGCTGGCTGGGTCATCACCAAAGAAAGTCCTTATCCTGAGGTGTAAAGGCTTTTTCAATCTCCCTGTTATAAAATACAGGTGGATATAATGATCAGCATTTCTATCAGTTCATCTGTTTTCATTGTTATCAGCAAAATCACAAAACCATTCAGTAGTTTTGCTAAAAAGGCTAAAGGCTTTAACATCTTTACAATACTCACCACCCTATGTTCTTTCATCTTCCATTTGAAAAAAATAAAAATTGGAAAAATGGAAGAACTGTAGTCTAGGATGGACTGCATGTACAGAAATTTGCATGTAAAGTAATTGTTATGCAGAATATAATTGAAGAGAAGCGTTTAAAGCACCTCTGTAAATGCACCGTAAGGTTTTTTTTTTTTTTTTTTTTTTTTTTATCACATCTTTGCAGACTTTTTGCATAAATCTCTATAAGGTTTGTCTATTGCTCCATATAAAATGTAGAATACAATACCTTAAAATGGAGGTGAACAGAATGGTTTTTTTTGGATGGAGGAAGGAAGTGAGAAGATTTTGTTGGCCAAGGTCAAGGTTTGCTATATACATTTTTGTTTTCTTTTAATCCTCCAATGTCTATGATCATGTTGGTGCATGTGATCAGACCGTGTGACATTTTCAAAAGCACTGTAACATAAAAAAACTAGGTCACCTGCACTGCTCTTTGTCCGCTCTGTCTCCAGGCTTTTATTCGACAAAATCAGACATGTAATCATTTTAATTTGTTCAGTTCTAACCATTTTATATTCATATTTACAGCCTATGTTTACTTTGTCATGTTCCTGAATACTTAACTGAATATGTTTAATGTATTTACTTCAATACATTTTAAATATTTTCAATTCAGATTTACTGATATGTGTGTACTTTTGGTTTCTAATATTTAACAAAGTAAGTTAAAGTGCAAAAAAAAAAAGACAGCAAACATGGGCATCATAAACATGTTTTATAAGATATTTAAAGACAAAATCGGAGCTAGAGATGTCCTGATCTGATCACATGTTTGAAAATTAGGGCTGATCACAATTTCAGACTTGATTGGGATCAGGTATTGTGTGATCTATCTATCTATCTATCTATCTATCTATCTATCTATCTATCTATCTATCTATCTATCTATCTATCTATCTATCTATCTATCTATCTATCTATCTATCTATCTATCTATCTATCTATCTATCTATCTATCTATCTATCTATCTATCTATCTATCTATCTATCTATCTATCTATCCATCCATCCATCCATCCATCCATCCATCCATCCATCCATCCATCCATCCATCCATCCATCCATCCATCCATCCATCCATCCATCCATCCATTTATCTATCTGATATCATTGCTGTGTCCTCTCTGTACCTTCACCTGGAGCTACTAACTAGACACCTTTTCCCTGAGGCTGAATTACTAACACGGGCATTTCCAGGTGAGGCATGAGCCTGTAGCGGGGTGGGATCAATTGGGGCCAGAGCGACCCAGGCCACCTCTGCAGGGCTCTAAACTAATTTACCAACCCGACTAAAGACACCCACGGCCTCAGCTCCTCACCCTTGACCTCTCCCTGACCCCGTTACTGTGGTGACAGTTAGTACCAATTTCTTTCACCTTACTTACCTCAACTTGCCTTTTCCTCTCCTTTATTTTTCTTAGTTCAGAGCAGTGCCAGTTGGATCGTGACCTCAGTTTGCCTTTCTGAATATAGATGAAGAAGAAAACTGAAATGGCAGGTAGAAAACGGCTGGGGGTTTTTGCTAAATGACATTCACATGAAAGATTCTGAAAAATGACTGTGGAGTAAAAAACAAACAAACAAACAAACCAGTAGGTGGTTAGTGTGTTTTTTTTTTTCTTGTAATATTTGACATCATGTACTTCTTCCTGAACAAATGGTTTTCCACTGAGGGAAATTTGAATCTGGTTATTTCCAATGATACGACCCATAAAGACAGGGTAACAATACACATTACAGCCCTTTATTTCTGCAGCTTCTCTCATTCCAAAAAAACCCTACTAAATATAAATATAGATGACCTGACCTTGTTTTCTAATGCTGTGGAAAAAGACGTCACTTAGAATTTGAATTAAGAACCTTTATTCATCAATCTAATTTCCTTAAAGAGGAGCAACAAACACTGAAATTCACCATTTGCATTCATCCTATAATGAGCTAAACCTCACATAAACCTCACACACTGTTATAGATGCCTTGCTCAAGAGCAGCAGCAGCCAACAATTTCTTTGCTTGTATGGGGAATTAAGGGATTTTTGTTTATACCATGAAGCCACCAGCCTGAAATTTCCACATGGAGGATAATGGTATTAATCCCACTTAGCCTAGCCACGCTATCCCTATTCACTATTCATGTTTTTTTTAACTGGTACAAAAAAACCTTGTTCCATTGCTGTGTAGTCTAGGGAATTAACTAAAATGCCTACCAGTCGACATGTCGACTCCCGTAGCACAAGTCAACTTAAATTTGGAGGAGTCGACAAGTCGTATGTTATTCTTTCTCTCTGTGTCTCTGTCTCTCTCTCTCTCTCTCTCTTCGTATGAACACAGACCAGACGTAAAAAAGATGCGGCTGCTGCAGATAAGACAGTTGTGGTTTGTCTGACAAAACAAAAGAGAGTGACAGACTCACATGTGTGGAAATACTTCACTTTAGATGGAAAAAATGGCACGGCCACCTGAAGACGTATTAGCTAACGTGAGTGATACGAGCAGCATCTGCTAGCTAACCTGAGTGATAAGCAGCGCATAAAGACAACACTCTCTTTTTTTCCTAAACATGATATGGACAGTGTGGTGTTCATTTTGTCGGCTGCTGCCTTAAATTTTTGCATTTAATATGAAAACTGAGGATGTGTGACAGACGTGTGGACAGTTTGGTTTTAGAGCCGTGGGTCCAGACCAAATGTGGACATATGTTCACCTACTGATGTTGTGCAGTTAAATTTAACAGAAACATCTTTCTTAACGATAGCCTTTGTTTTGTTGGGGTTAAAATGATGTTTGTGTTTTGTCAGTGGACATTGTTACATTTCAGTGAACTTTAAAACAAGTTGCTCATTGCTGGACAGATGTGTGTCTGTGGTTTGTTTTTTTTAGCCATGTGTCTGTGTTGTTTTTCCGCTGACGATGTGATGACGTCATCACAACATGTCGACCCGACTCTGACATTATTGATGAATAAGTCGACTTGAAAAAACCTGAAGTCGTTAATGCCCTACTGTAGACATCCTCTAATATGCAACATCAGCACACACCTGGCAACACAGCACAGTTGTGTTTATGAGTCAAAGTGAGAAGAAAAGTGGCTAAATCTGTTTGTCCAAGCAACTAGTATATACTGGTTTGTTTACTGTCCTGTCTTCCAGAAGTCCATCAAAAATTGTCGCATCTTCACTACTAACAAGTCAAAACTAGATAGAGCAATACAGCTGAATGTTGAAATCAGCCAAAATGATCCTCCTCTTCTATATTGACCCTTTAAAATTGGGGTGTCCAACCCTGGTCCTGCAGAGCCATTATCCTGCAGGTTTTAGAAGCCTCTTCCAGCCCACCTGACGCTCATTATCATGCTTCTGCGGAGCTTGATGATATGTTTCAGGTCTTTCAATCAGGTGTATTGAAAGAGGAATATATCTAAAACATGTAGGATAATAGCTCTGCAGGACAAAGGTTGGTGACCCTTGCTTTAAAACTACATGTTGTAATCATACACCTCTGAACACAATAAAAAACCCATGCAATTTCCCCTCAAATTAGCATGTCTGCATGGACGATAGGTGTCTTATGTTGAATTCCAGCACAAGCCTCAAGCACAACACCTTATTCTACTGAATAAACACCTGATCCATGTCTTATTTATGAAGGAACTACATAAAGTCATCCAACAGCAATGAAGGACAGTCAAGACATGTGAAAGCTGTCATTGAAAATCCTCAAAGTCCTCATAAAGCATGAGGGAAACAGGTGTTTACTTTAAAAAATTTTAGTTTTATGTATTTTTTAAATGATTTATTCAAAGTTTTTGAAAGACAGCTTATTTTTAAATGATTATTATCTATTTATGCATTAATTAATTTTTATGTGTATATTAATTATTCATTATATATCTTTTAAATTTAATTACATTTTAAAATTGTTATCTTAATCTATGTCTAATTGATTACAAACCTGGTCCTCATGAGACATTTAAACGAGTGTCCGTGTGTGTGTGTGTGTGTGTGTGTGTGTGTGTGTCTGTGTTTCTGTTTTGGGGGGTTTGTTTGTTGTCAATAACTTTATGAATAACTACTGGACCAATTTCCATGAAAATCTCAGGAAAGGTGAGAGGTGGTCCAGAATAGATCTCATTAAATTTTGTTTTGCAATGATAACAGATATGTGCAGGGTTTATTGTGCCTGGCACCACTTTTCAAATTTCTATTAGCGTGTATATATGGTGCCTTTAAAATCAAGACAAAATAGATGTTTTTTCTCTCCCTCTTCAACAGAAAATGTACCTGCACACTGTAAACCCAAACATTCAGAATAATTAAATATATTCAGTTATGAATAGTCAAAGTTTCAAAAATAGTACTAATAATTTTTTATTAAGGGGAACTATTGTGGATATAAGTGAACATAACTTAACAACATAAGAGGAACAACTTAGTGGAATTAAATCATTAAATGCTGAGAATGATATTGTACTGTTATTTATATTGTTTCAAATAAGAATGATTGAAAAAAAAAAGAACTTAACTGATGTAGTAAATGACGAAATATAATTTCAGAGCACTCCAAATAACCACCAATATCTATCACACCAAAAAAATGACAATCACAAAACACAGTTATTTTATTCAGGGGCGCCTGTGGTTCAGTTGGTAGAGCCTGAAGGGTTGGGGGTTCGCATCCCAGCATTGGCTGTTCAAGTGTCCTTGGGCAAAAACACCGAACCCTGGTTTGAGTTCCCAGTATAACTGACAGAACCTTAGAATACTAAATTAATAAACATTTTATTGTTAATATTTTAATTTAAATATACTTTAATACATGTTAACTTCTGGTAAATTGTATTTTTTAACTTCATCAATCAATTGCCTTACATTTTTGGAGTTCTGCTAACTTACTCAGGTTCACAGTGCACAGAGAGCATGTATTAGTAAAGGCTGTTTTTTATAGGATATAAATCCAAGGCCAGTTTTCAAACAATTTCTCATCAGCCAGCTGTACTTTTTCACATAGTCAGGCCCAGTCATCTATCTGCACGACCTCCAGCCAGACCTGACCTTGCAAAAGAAATGACAGAAAAACACTGGTGAGTGCAGATGAAAAGATGGCGTATATTTGAAGACAGGGTATTAATGATACGACAGGCACTAATTCAAAGTGAACGTCTGGCAAATATGCATGCTCGTCGACACAGTGGCGTACAGGCGTGCACACAGCGAGGCTCCTGGGAACGATGGATCTTGATTAAGTGTGTTGAAGAAGGGAGCGGACGATGACACGTCAGAGTCATTTAATGTAAAGTTATGACACTTTTATGAGGTCTGCTTTGAAAATTGGCAGATACAGTACACAAAGACACACACGTACACACATTACACGCTCAGATATGTGGCTTTTTCAACAAATTCCTTTATATGATGCATCAGAGGCTACAAACAAAGCATACTGAGGTGTGTTTTTCCTGTAGTCTTGTGTCTGCTGGAAGACATCTCGCTTCTGTCCTGATGCAATGACCTTGGACTAAGGACTTTTTTTAAGCTCCACTTTGGCTACTGTCAGCATGTGCGTGTGTTTAGGTGTCTGTGGGAGTGGAGCAATGCCCATGTGTCCTCGCCTGTCATGATTCCTTAGAGGGAAAAAAAACAAAAAAAAAACAGAATGAAAGAGAAATCCTTTGTGCTTTGCTTTTTTGTGCACATAGTTGGAAGCTCCCACGCTTTTGTCCTGTGACGCATTCGGAGTCTGTCAATCAATAGCCTCCAATTACGAATATAATACACTCAATTGACTCCACGGGCGGGCGGCTAGATTGCAGCGTGGAAAGCTATTAAAGGGGTGCGGCGTGGCGTGCAGAGAGGCGAGCCCCTTGAGTTGTGTGTGTATGTGTGTGTGCATGCATGGGGAGGGGCAAGGGCGGGGGGGGGGCTCAGACAGTCCTGAATGGAGAACGCTGTCAGGAACTAATAGCTTTGGGATGTACTGCTGGGCTGTGTGTGTACAGCAATCTGACTGAAGCTTAAGAAGGAAGAGGATGCATGGCATGGGGTGATGGGGAGGGGGGGGGGGGGGGGCAATACTGATGAGACTGAGGGGTTCTGTACATACCTGGCTCTGGACTCTGAGATGGAAGTAACTAAGTAGAAGTACTTCCTTTACTGATTTTTTTAGTTGTCTTTACTTTATTGAATATTTTCTGGCAAGTTTTTACTTTTACTACCTACATTTTTGTATAAATATCTGTACTTTATATTCTTTACATTCTCAGAATAGATTCATTACTTTTTCAAATTAGTCAAATGTGACAGTATGAAAAATAAGTCGTAAATCAGAAATTGTGACTGACGATATCATAATTTTGACTTTTTCTTCTAATTATCCATTTCTTATCTCACAATTTTTACTTTTTAATCATATAATTGTTTCTTTTTTTTTTTAAATATCTTATTCATGACTTTTGAATTTTTCCTAAATGTTCTGTCCATACCCACAAAACTGAGTAATGACCCAATAAAACTACACAGTAACTGACTTTTAAAGGCTTTCTTTTTTGATATTTTTGATTTTTTTGGTTTTTTCCTGCTTAAATATTATTTTGTACATAGCAAAATAAATAAATGCAGTTTTACTTCTTACTTTATTACAATTGAATTGAGAAGTTGTACTTTTTTACTTTTACTTCAGTAAAGCAGTTCAATCAGTATTTCTACTTTTTTCACACCAGTAGCCGTACTTCTACTTAAGTACAGAATATGAATACTTTGACGTCTGCATGTAGGTCTTATGGTGCACAACACAGACTGTGATTTCAGCTTTCAGATTTCATGTTATTGCAAGTCACACCTGCTGTGTTCCCATAAAAATGTAAAATCAAGTTCAAATGCATTTCTGAAATGTTGCAAAAAAATAAAAAATAAAATAGAGAAAATGCCAGTGACTCTTTCACTTAGTTTGAGATGAAGGAACTACACTGCATAGTGTCATCAGAATGTGACGCTACGCTCCGTTAAGTGTGTTTGTAATAAAGCAGAAACATTAGGACATTCTGTTGTTGTTTCCATAAAATGGGAGTGATGTTATTTCTCATTTCATTTCATTTTGCTCATCACTAAATACATTGCATAAAGACCATGTCATAACAGATAAAAAGAATGATATACATGTAACAATATCAAAATTCACTGAAAAAGAGGTAAAAACCCTTTTCAGAAAACCACCCAATTTATGTATTACCTTTGTTTGTTTGGACTGAAGAAGCATTATCATTTCAAATGAATGAGATGGAGGAATATATTTATTCACACTGTGTGCCTTTTTTTGTCTCAATCTTTAATTCAAAGAAATTTATAAAATACAACAAAACACTTGTGAAACCCTCTGTGTTACATATTTAGTTTGATTCCCAAAATGTACCTGTGAGAGAATACAGTCATTTTTGTGGCCTTTTTATTGTATAACATGCAAATTTAATATAAAAATGTGTTTTATCTGAAAAAACAATTTATTTTATGTCAGTAAGTATATATTTTTAAAATAGACCCAGTGGCTTCAGTGTTGTTAATATTATATGTAGGCTAATACAATATTAGCCTACATCTGGTTTATATTTTTAGCCCTCTGCACACACACACACACACACACACACACACACACACACACACACACACACACACACACACACACACGCACACACACACACACCTGCTCCTTAACGACAGTAAAGTTTGATTTAATATGATTCTATGGGAGTGGCTGTAAACTGTCCAATGTTCTTTTTCTACCAGACATGTTTTTTTACAACCTGGAGAAATGCAAAGAAAACAACTGTCATGTGTGAGTCAAATGTCAGGTTCTATGTTTAAAAGTTGTTTCTATCACTCATGGCCAAGAACAGAAGCTTTTCCCAGAAATAGAACAGTTATAAACGTGCGTATTGTGTCACATGGGTTCAATAACTTGGGTGACATATCAAGTCTAATGTTTAAAGTTAATGTTATTTACTGAATTGCAGGCAATGGCACAAACTGATACAACAATATTCATGTGGTTCCACCAGGGAAAACAATTCACCAGATTTAAGAACATTTCATTGTTATAATTTATGTGTACGTATGTAAAGCTAGAATTTCCATTACAGTTGCGACTAGATGAATGTGCTGTCATTTAGAAGTTGACCTTTTGACTTTTTTGCATATAAAATGTCATCACTTTATCATTTTTTAGCAATAATCCAAAGGCCAGTGGAGTAATCTCATTATCTTTTGTTCAGTTAATAACAAAAATGTAGCACTAAATTTCCAGAAACTTCTGACTCACTTAAATCAGGAAAGCATATCTACATTTTATAAATGTAGATATGCTTATATATAAGCATATCTATTTTTTTTTTTTTTAAAGGATTATTCTGCTAATGTTTTGTTTAATCCGTGCTATAAAACGAAAGGTATTGTGTATATTGTAGTCAGTTATGAATTCAGGAAAGGCTTCCACACATGACAGAGCATGACTTTCAATAGACCAAGATGCATATTTAAGTCAACATTAATTCACATAGTGTATTCATTGCATTTCACTCCTATTGAACATTTTACCAGTGATTAGTAAACAGTTTATCTCAACGCAGGTTCATACATATATAGAGCAAAATAGATAAATAATGTTAAAAACTATAAACTGCTACAACAACTACGATAAAACTATGCATTTTAAAATATGATTTTTTTTAGGGATGCATACTCATATTCTTAGGTTTGTATTTATTTAGTTACAGGTCAATGTGCATTGGCATTAGTTGAAAAGAACAAGATGCAGGCACCAGATTTAGCAGATAATCTAATTACCTCTGCCAAGTAGATTATGTTTTTGCTAGAGTTTGTCTGTCTGTCTGTCTGTCTGTCAGCAATATTACTCAAAAAGTTATGAATGGAGTTTGATAAAAAAAAATTTAAAACTAAATAAAAAATCAGGATGTGTTGGAAGTGTCACAAGGAACAAACCCTGGATTCTGCTTTGAAATTTTACATTGCGGTAAATGGAGAATAAATTTCAAAGTGATCCAGAATCCAGGATCTGTTCTGGATCACCACCAAAATGTAATCATTTGTACATACGTTAGGAATTATCTAGTGAAATATATTCATAATTGACCATCTCATCATTAACTGTGTACACATGCACCAACATAACAGCTAACCACCCAACCAATGCCCACCTCTGTCCCCAACAGACGGCTACATGATAAAGTGACTTCACAAAGATTGAGAGCCACCTCATACACCTCTGTCAAGAGAAGACAGGCATAAAAAAAAAGGACCAAGTCAAGATAGCAATAGACAGAGAACGGTGATGGGGGGTAGACGGGTGGAGGATAAAAAGGACTCCAGAGATAACTAAAGCGTTTGAGAGACAGGTGCAATATAGACGAAGAAGAACAGAGGATGTAGAGGGGTGGGGGAGGGGAAAGGTGGTTGAAATGAACGAGAGATATGTGAGGAAATGACAGGGAAAGAAAGGCAGAGACAGGGTATTGGACAGCTATTTATTCTCATAAATATCCCCACAATCTGCTGCCAAGGCCAACAAAATTCTCTTAAAAGGAGAATGAGGGTGACTGCAGTAATAGAGAAAACAGAGACAGATAGACATAATGGAAAAGACAAAGGTTCAGATAATGAGAAAGCTCTTTTGAAATCATTGCATTCTACTCATGTTTATCTTCTACTATCACAAGCTTCCATTGAGTCAGAGGAATGGAATGGTGGTATAATATGTTGCAATGGAAAGCATGCTGGGACTATTTGGTGTTGACAGATTTGTGCAGACTGACAGATTGCTGTAGTTAAGTGCTGTTTAGTAAACACAGTATCCACTTTTGCTAAATAAAGCATCACTTATGTGTTTTTGTCATATTTCTGCAACTCCACACATGTGATTAGAGTTGGATAAATACTGAAATTTGAAAGAAAGTCCAACAACAGGTGTCATTTTGGTCATGTAAGAGACTGACCTTAAACCTTGAGCTGTCTGAAACTAATTAGGTGTCTTTATGAGAAAACTACCATAGCTGCAAATATGCTCTTCTGAAAATGAAGTAGGTTACAGTATTGGATTTGATGCCTTGTGTGTGAGTAAATGAAAACAGGTGGCACATGTCTATATGTTCTTTACTCAACCATAGGTACTTGTATAACAAAGAATGGTAACAGTTTACATTTTCATTCAAATTAAGAGCAAAAGAAACAAGTGGTGGCAGGTACAACAACTGTACCAACACATACACACACCACCACACACACACACACACACACATTTACTTTACCCTAAAGTGAACGTTAACATAAATGCTGGAGCATTTGTGTTGCTGCTACCCTTTGTAACACCAGTACAGTATCACACAATCACAAATGTAATTCACAGCAACCATCCGTATGATATTTTTGTAATATCTGATGAAACCAGTAATACCAGACGTACAGTAAGTGATGATACTGGGCTTATCTTCCGATATGTTAGCTAATGTTAATGTTAACATAACACATAGCCTAGCTTATGAGGCTGAGCAGCACCTAGCTCTACAGTTAACTTACCCAGATGAATAATATGAACAAACTGAAATTTCTTAAGAAAACTATGTGCAGTTTTAACAATATTGTGTCTCAATTTATCATTTACACATGTAAGTTACAACTTACAGATCACAGTAGGTCAACAAAACATACATAAAATATTTAATAACAGGCAGAATATTGGTAAAGTTATCCTTCAGACATTTCTAAATGTTTGTGCAGGTTACTTATATTTTTGTGAAATGATCATTTTGTGTAAACACAATAAAATGACATGAACATTTTTACATTTACAAAGCGAAACATTTGGAATTGTGAGTATTTTTTTAATGTAATTATGAGAGCATTTTACTGGTGTGACTCACTTGAGATTAAATTGGTCTGAATGTGGAACCTGAACTAAAATGATTTATACTTTCAGTGTAATTTTTGCACTTGACAAATTCATCCCAGGGGCCGGACTGGGCCCTTTGGAGGGCCGAGTTTGACCCCCGAGCCTTATGTTTGACACCTCTGGTCTCGATGCTCTAATGATGATTTCAGTTCATTTTTTTATATTTGAAAGTAGAAATGATGATGCATTTTAACAATATAAACCTAATTTGTAGGAGTCGTAATAAGAACAAAGTGTTTTGCATTTTTATTATTTTTTACACAGTAGAACATTTAGGTCTGACTTTGCTGGTGGTTTAAGCTCAGATGTGGTTTCACAAAAAATACATCCACTTGTACATAGGGTAAATTGCCCATATTGTTGTAGCTACAATATTTATATGAACAAGTCATTTATTATCTGTAATGTGTGACTGTGGAGTCAACTAGTGCATTTAAACTGCTGAAAGGCTGCTGAAGTGCTGAAAGATTAATCACACATGACCTGGTTCTTCTGTCTGCACCTTTTTTAGTTACCTTCAGTGGTATTGTTGAATACCCATCCCAATTACACACATTGCATAGTACATTTTTCAGAGCTCCCCTGGTGGTCTGCCTGGATTTCAGCTCCACCAATGAATATGTCAGAGCTTTTGGAGAGAGGAAATACTGGGCCTGAGGAAAACCAAAGTCTCTTACAGTTTCCAGGTCAGTAACATTAACCTTACGCACATCTTCCATTTCAGAGATGCTATTTCTCTCTCTGCAACATCAAGAGAAACTTTCTTTTTCCCTGTTTTTTTTCCACTCACAAAGTAATTGACTCTCCAACACAAACTAAATGGCACAGTGTGAACAGGTTTCACAGAACTGACTCTTGATCCACAAACTGCCTGAAGGGATGTGCGGAGATGTTTAAGGTCAAATAAATTCTGTAAGACTCATGTTAGAGCTGTGGGGTGGAAACTGAACTCTAATATATTCACATTTATTCCTACAACAGGCATAAAAACATTGCTATCAATACAAATGCTTATTGATTTATTCATAAACTGCCTCTTAAAGCAGGGTATTATCATTTTTACCCTGCCCCCTGAAGGGAAGGCAAGGGTATTTGTATTTGTCTGTTTTTGTCAGCAAATTTTACACAAAAACCACAGAAACAATTTTCATAAAATTGGCAGGAAAGGTGTGAGGTGGTTCAGAATAGATCCCATGGAATTTTTCAGGATTACATTTTTAGGTTTTTTTGGTATTTTTGTGTCTGCAGGATTATGCAAAAAGTCCTGGGTCAAGGAATAATGGGTCAAGGAAGAACCCATTAAATTTTGAGCAATGAAGGTCAAAGGTCAATGTCGCACTAAAGGTCAACAGCTAAAACACATGAGTGGTAATATCTCAGGATTCAGACAATATAGAACATCAGATGGGTCAACACTGATGGCTCGATCACGTCACGTTTTGACGTCATATAACGTCAAGTCAATGGTATATTTGTAAACTTTGTGACCTTGACCTTATTGACACATTTTATCAAATCCAACAACAGACTGGGCTTCATATTAGATATCAGATCAAAAATATGCAATATGGTTGCTATGTGATGTTCAATGACGTCACAGTGATGTATGTCATAAGTAATTGAATGCTGAAATAGCCATAATCACATAAATTAAACAGAGGATGTTTATTTACAAATTATTTTTTTTTGAGACCCTCTAAGGGACTCCTATTGATCCATGTAATAAAATCTTGAGGAAACACGGAAATGACATAACAAAAAATAATATCCTGTT
The DNA here is from genome assembly GCA_020466265.1 of Siphamia tubifer. Classification (NCBI taxonomy): domain Eukaryota; kingdom Metazoa; phylum Chordata; class Actinopteri; order Kurtiformes; family Apogonidae; genus Siphamia; species Siphamia tubifer. The sequence continues at coordinate 29,318,975 of CM035793.1, forward strand.
TTTATTTAACATGGAAAATCCAATTTGAAGCATGTTTTATCTTTTTTTTTCTCAGCATTGTAGAATGTCCCTTTTTTTTATACATATATAATGTTGAGTTTCATCAAAAATTACTGAAAAATCAAGCCGTGGTGGAGGTCTGCCATCTCTGACTGCCTTGTTGTTTTGCGACTGTAGTAGGTGCTTTTGTTTTCTGGTCAATCTTCAGGACATGAAGGGTTAAAAAAATTATTAAAGCAGAACTTCTTACTATTGTCAATAAATCCAACATGACACCAAACTGTTGGGAAAGTACACCCTTGTTTGTGTAGCTCACCAATATTCTCTCTGTCCCTCATTTGACATGACATTTAACTTTATAGCATATTTTCCCAATGGGTTTTATGTACTGCTAAATATACACTAGAGAGCTAGTTAATGGAAGGTGTCTGGAAACAAGGCAGCTATTTACAGCTGTTTTCTGACTCACTGATTCAACACAAAAAAAGGAAATTCAAAGGCTGTCACACTCACTTGACTGGGTGACTGTTATTATTCAATTCAATTCAATTCATTTATTGTTCCACAAAAATATATTAAATGAAATGCATATATCTAGAATTGGTAGAAAAGTTACCGTGGTAACACAGTCATCATCTACAACATGAATTCACCAGTAAAACTCCATAGGTAAAAACCTATGGAGTTGCATCAATGTTAGAGTTAATATAGAATATTTAACTATATTAATAATTTTAGCAACTAATGCTGGTTGCTGCAAATTAGGATGGGTAAAAAGACAGAAATATAATTTCTGTACAGAGAAAATAAACTTAACCTTACCTCAATCAAAGTGGGGGTTTTTTATATACTGATACCAGGCAGTTCAGTCAGTGTTTGAGAAAACTTCCTCAAACAACTAAAAAGCACAAATTAGACACTGGAGTCTGTAATGTCAGACTCCTCAACATTACCTGGAATAAAGCTTGACTTTGTGCAGAAAACAATGTTTACCCAAGCTTTTACATCTAATGCTACTTTATATAATGGCATAATGAAGGAGAATATGTGCTGGTATCCTTAATCACCCTGAATGCTGCCTTTGCATGTACTTGCAGACATCACTCCTCTATTTAGAGACAGTGGAAGTGCTCTGAGATTTGCTTCTCAAAGATGAGCCGTTCAGTGTCTTGGCTTTCTTGTTTCTTCCTTTGATGGAGACTTGTTTACGCCCCAAAACTGTAGACTGAACTGTCCAAAATCATAAGAGTATCATGTAGGCGTTCTGCTTCAGGGATAGATGTTCCTTTTAATGTGTCACATTAGGAGCATCGTCTCCTCTGTCAGACCGGCTGCTGTTGCTGCTGCTGAGTGGGAAAAACATTCCAAAACTCCAGCAAAAATAAATAATATTTGTGGATAATATTCACCCCTCCAAAATACTTTACATGGTTTATGATCAATAAAACATCAGGCAACCATCAGAATGTCTTTGATCTGAGGCATTTCATCTGTGTTCTGAACATGCTGCATGCTTCAGAATTCATCCAAGAGGAGAATTGAACATCTTTTACGTTGGTAAAAGACTGTAATTTGTGCACTCATAGACTTACAGGGTCATGCTGGTTTGAACTGGTGTAGATATATGCGTGTGTCTTTGCATTGTGTGGGAAGAATGAACCTGCCGTGGTCAGTGGGAGTATTGACTGAAGACTTGTGTGCAACCCATGTAAAATTCATGTTCTGTGCTGCTTGTACAAAAGAGCTCTGGAATGGTTTCTAGGGGAAGATTATACTGGAACGCTGGGGGAACGGAACTGAGAAACGAAAAAATAAAACACAGAAAGATAGGGGGGAAAGGAAGGGTGATGTGCCTTTGGGTAGAGAAAAAGTAAAGTGAAAATGTTCTCATTGGACACTCGAATGGTTGAGGGAAAGCAAAGTAAGGCTGTTTGCAGTTTCCCATTATACCCAGAGAGCAATAGACCATATGCTGCTAAGCCTGAGCTACATAAGCTAAAATGTTTGACTTTACGGAACCATGTGGTAATAAACAAACTCATCTACTTTTCCTTCTTTCAGGAAACCCTGTACATAAGCCTTTTCTCTTGATCTGTGTCTCTCATGTATCTTTTGAAGCGCTTTCACAAATAATTGGGCATACCCAGGTTCAGGCGAGAAATCTGCACTCAATCTATGCCCACACATTAGCAGTGAGTCAGTGGTGTAAGATTCTATCAATACACGGAACTACTGCAAGACACAGATTGGAGGGATCTTTAAGATATTTAAGGGGAGCAGGTTTGATCGATCTTATATCTATTGCTTAGCTAGTGGCCACTCATGACTGGGGGTGGGATGGATGTTACCAACGAAGACTGGGGGGGTGGGTACGGTGACACATCTTACTGCAGAGGACTGGAGGTGATTCTCCATTTACAGTACATAACATGCTGTTTAATGTTGATACAGTGGTACCTCTACGTACAAAGTAATTGGTTCCAGAAGTGTTTTCGTGCCTGGCCTGAACTCTTTAAAAATGATAAAAAATTTAAACATTTTGTATAAAATATGTGTTAAAAGTAAAATAAAATGTAGATTTAGATTTTAGATTCAATTTATTGGTGTCAGTGGGGAAATGTGTCTTCACTGACTGAACATTAAACATTAAACCATTAAAATGAACCAGACGTGTAAATCATTTCCATTCCATTGTGGTTGTTTTAATTGTCACTTTCACCTTCAACAATGTTTGTTGACCACCCATGTGATGTTTTAAACTCCAGAGGTGCTTGCTGTTCCTCTGAACCTTCATCCCCACCCTCCATCATCATATCACTGAATATGTCGGATGCTTTTTTCTGAAACAATCGCCTCAGTCACTGTATCTCCTGCAATTTCTTTCTCATTTTATCCAAATGAGTAACAGTCTCTCCATCTGGTTGTTCAGTGATGACCTCTGACCTCTTTTTCCATATCACACAGATGCCTTTAGAAGGGGTCGCTGCTTTTAAGGCATCCTTCTGCTTCAATGTTGTACCGGTGGCGGACGGGTTTCGGCCATATTCCTTTGCGATATCACTCAACCGCATGTCACTTTCATATTTTTTATCATCTCCTGTTTCACTTCTATTGATAACGCAGCCCGCTTCTTCCTTTCATTTGCACCAGGAATCACTTTCTTTGGGCTCATGATGATTAATGAATACATACTGTAATAAAGTTTTAATGAACACTATGGGAAAAACTCACCAAACAACAGTAACTCTGTGATGAATGAGGGTCAAAGGGTCACCAAAAGCATCATGGGTAGCTCCCTCATAGCCAATGGGATGCTATGTACAGTGCGTACGTGAGGCATTTATGTACATAAGGTACATATTTACATCTCAGGGGTTTCGGTTTTGTTTCGTAAATTGAATTTTCTTTCGTATTCAGAGACAAAAAATTGAGGTAAATGTTTTTCATTACTTGAATTATTCATTAGCTGGTCTTTTGTAAGTACAGGTATGACTGTACTTATATAGACTAATGACTCCATTTCTGTCTCAGCACCACCCTTCTTAATTTTCTCATTCCAACTACACCCGTTGAGAAGCACTGGTATAATCCATCCATCCATCCACCCATCCATCCAAACTGCTTTATAGTAGAGCGAATAATGGGGGGTGCTTATTATTACTTATTACTCATACCACATTTGAACTCATAATAGTTCTTGTCATGTGTTAAAGTCTGTACAGTTTGAAATCTCACCCTATGTCACTCTTTTCACCTTAAGCAAAAGTAAAATTATCGTTCCAAGCTTATTCAGATTCCTCCTCCACTGGGATCTTGGGTAATCTCAAATTACTCTGTTTCCCTCTGATGGGATTTTAAAAACTTTGGTCTCATTTACAGAAATCCATCCATACTGAATCAACGTCTTTAGAAATGTCAATACAAGATGGGGACCAGAGAAAACACGTCATAGTGGGAATTTACATAACATATAGGTGTCCCCCCCCACCCCCACCCCCTGTTGACTTACTTTGTTTTCTGAACGTGCTGCACAGCATGATCCTGTGGTTATCTATATACTGTATACGTTTTGCCTGTCTGTTGTGTCGGCTAATACTAACTAAGATGGTGTCTGACTCCATAACAAACATTACACTCTTATTGCGTAAGTTACATCCAGTGTCATGTTAAAATGCATATGTGTGTGTGTGTGTGTGTGTGTGTGTGTGTGTCTGATGCACTTTTTTCTTTCATCTTTGAGCCAAAAAAGAAGTGTGCAAACACTGTGTGAAGTGTAAAGCCTTTCTGTATGTGTGGCTTACTGTCTGCTTTACTTACTTACTGTTTCTCTCATTTGCTTTTGCATGCTCCTTTAAGCTCACAGAATACATGTACTGGTTTTTCCATCTCTTACTTGGTGTGTCTACATAGCCACAGTAAGCTTGTTCGCCTCACAATGTCTTCCTTTCCATCTTGTCTTCTTTCATCTCTGTGGATACAAACCCCAGCTTCTTCATTTTTCCAAGCGCGACTTCCTAATTGCGTTGTGGGGGATCTCTGGGTAGCCGATGAGGGGAGTTGTTCTGCTGCATCAGCCTATTTTCACCCCCCCAGCTCATTTAGTTTGCTTGCTTTATCCAGAAGTAGTAGATTGGGGCCATGGCATGGTGTGTGGTCGGCCGCTGCCTCTGATTTCCCTAGATGTGCAGGCACAATGGTACCTCAGTTATCATTTACCTTTTCACAGATTCACATTCTCAATCAAAAAAATGAATAATTCTTGAAGGAAAACTCTCATATCTCATAGTTCTGTTTAAATTAATCGGAAATCGTTTGTTCAGTTGAGATATGGAAGTGGGGAAAAAATATTAAATTTGAATATTGAAAATCTCTCACCCCTATAAAATGAATCCCAGCCCTCTCGGTTGGGAATTGGGGGTTGGGACGTGAGTCTAAAAGCCCCTCCTGTAAAAAAACCCCCACCTGTTACTGAAACACAAGTAAAACCAGTCAGGATAGAGATAGAGAAAGATGGAGTGTGTTTATATGTGAGCTTTACACTGCCATGGGGTGAAAGGCAATGATTATGATGATGACAAAACTAAATGAATACAGTTATGCAAATACTTACTGTTTTGAGAAGACACACGTTTTATTTTGGTGACCCCAGGAAACCTGCCGGGACTACTTTTGCTTTGACCAAAACCGGACCAGAACTCGACTCACAGGACACTGTCGGAGGTAAGTCACTGTGGGTGCACCAGAGTAAAGACGCTGATTCTATTCAAATTCATGTGAAAAATACCGAAAATACCTACATAAATTATCACTACTTATCAAAGATATTATTTGGATTTTGCATTTTTCAATGATAGTTAAGTATTTCATCATATTTAATTGACTTATAATAGAAATCAGCAGCATCTGGATGGGAAATCGCACCATTTAGGTCTTACAGATCTTACTGATCTGAGAACCCACCTATATGAATCAATGAATAATCTAAAGAAACACTTCTACAATATGTAATGGATTGAAATGTTTAGGCTGAAATATTTCAATTACATGTGGAAGAAGACACTGTTCCCTTGATAAAATGAATAAATGATAATAATTTACATTACTAAATAATAAATAAGTGGTGCCAAGCACAACAAACTCTAACCCTCGCAAATGTTTGACTTTATTTGCCCAATTCTTATCATCATGAAAACACATTTTTGATGATCTTGATCTTTGACCTACATTCACAAAAATTTATTGGGATTTATTCTGGACCACCTTGCACCTTTCCTGAAAATTTCATGGAAATTGGTCTAGTAGTTTTTTATGTAAAGTTGCTGACAAATAAAAAGACTGACAAATGCACAAATGGACAAACAAACACAAAAATGAACAAAAACAATACTTTACCTTAATGCTAATACTACACCTTCAGGGTGGGGGAGATAAAAGACTATCATGTGTACATACTGTATGCATGAACGTCTGCTGTGGACGCTCTGTTCTATTTGTTGTGTGACTGCAATAAAATTTAAGAGTATGCTTTACCATGACTCATGGCCCATGAGAAAGCAAGCAATGATCCATATATTGAGCTGTCACACTCCAACCACAGATTTGCATAACTTTAGCAGCGTATGTTCAAAGAAAAAAGACTTTGTCTCACTATGTATGGTCACTAACAAAGTAATAATCAGAATGCATGAATAATTGGATTCCTTCGAATACACCCACGCACAGACTGAACTAAAGCAGTGGAAATTATTAGAAAGGGTATAGTTTAAATATGAGAGAATGAAACCCATTATAGTTATAAATGGGGACAACAGGGGCATGTACAGCACTGTAGAATAAGTGATATCTGACCAAGATGACCAATGCTTGTCTGCTTTTTGTGTTACTCTCTTCACTGAAATTGTAGTCTATCGTTCCCTACACAGGGAATTTCAACTCTTTCCCTCTGGACACAGGTTTTCAGTCCCCAGGTGCAGGTTAGAAAAACAGCTTTGTTCATGTCGCCGTTACTGAGATCAATAAAAAATAGGGGAATTACACTTGTTTACTCATTTATTTGTTAATCCTATTTATTTATTTACTCTATTTATTACCTCTGCCAAGGAGGTTATGTTTTTGCCGGAGTTTGTCTGTCGGTCTGTTTGTTTGTTAGCAAGATAACTCACAAAGTTATGGACAGATCTTGATGAAAATGTAATGAGATATTGGGGGTGTGACATGGAACAAATGATTATATTTTGGTGATGATCCAGAAGAGATCCTGGATTCTGAAATGTATTCTCCATTTACCGCAATGTAAAATTTCAAAGTGATTGAGAATCCAGGGTCTCTTCCAGATCATCACCAAAATATAATCATTTGTTCCTTGTGACACTTTTAACACGTCATGAAATTTTCATCAAGATCTGTTCATAACCTTTTGAGTTATTTTGGTAACTAACAGACTCCGGCAAAAACATAACCTCCTTGGTGGACCTCTCTTGATTCGGAGGGGGAGGTCTGCCTTAGCGGAGGTTTGCGCTCTCAGAGTGGTTTTCTAGTTATTATTGTGACCTGATTTTTTAAATTACCAATCATAAGTTTTTATCCTAGACTGTTTTTCTTTCTTTCTTTCTTTCTTTCTTTCTTTCTTTCTTTCTTTCTTTCTTTCTTTCTTTCTTTCTTTCTTTCTTTCTTTCTTTCTTTCTTTCTTTCTTTCTTTCTTTCTTTCTTTCTTTCTTTCTTTCTTTTATTGAGGATTTTATTGTATTTTATCACATCTTGTTTTTATTTATTCATCTGTTTTATGCTTTATTTATCTCTGCTGCTGTACTACTGAATGGTGGAACACTGAGCACTTTTCTGTCCTTTGTCTTGACACTTGATCAGGAACCTGCTTAACATGTTCAATGTGTGTCTTGTTGTAATGCCAAACACATTTACTCTGTCTGCAAAACAAAAATCTACCTCAAATAAAGTAACCTTGAACCTTGAACCCTGAACCTCGTCTGTGTCTGATTCCCAAAATGAAATGCATGGATAAAATGTGTTGAAATCAAAGGATACTAGATAACAGTTTAAAATACAGGATAGCTCATACAACAATGTCATGATTAACGTAGGACTTGGTTTGAACACAAAACAACCTGGTTAGGATTAGGAAAATAGAAATAAAGGAATGTAATTACATGTAAATGAATGAATGAATTAATCATCACATCACAAAAAGTTGTCAGTTTTGATTTTCTACTGTGTCAGGTTGTAAGATAACGACATACACTGTATATTTGGCAGTGTTAATTTGGAGACAATGGGACCAAATACACTCTAGAAGAAGTTAAATAAACTCTCTAAGTGTTGATTTAACACTGCAAAATTTACTGTGTATCCAGCCGTATTTAGCTGGATTTAAAAAAAAGTGTGAAAATATTTGGAAAATATGAACTGCTTCATTTGTTTTATATTTAGATTTTTACATAAGTTAATGTCTCTGATCTGCACTTGATTTGATTTATTCGATTTATTTGAACATTTAAAAAAAAAAAATAGAAAAGACTTTACAATTTCCTTCTTCATGTATTTACCTTTTAGGAAACCTCACACTTGGCTTTGCTTGTACTTTCTCCAAAGATAACTCTACACTTTTTATGGTTTATAATAACATGTTTTCTTCCATTATTATTTCCTGTTTTTCCTCAACACTATAAAAGCAATATTCTACTACCCGCAGTGCAGTGCAGTCCAATGTTAGCTGATGTAGCAGGGTTGTAAATTTTCTGTAGAATGTTGGGACACCTGTAGAGACTGTTTACATCAACCTTCTAAATTGAATGCACTTCCACTGCTGGAGAAAACTGTAGGTCCGTGAACTGAAAAATGGAAAACAATAGCCTATATTTCAGTTTCTGTTAATGTTTTTGCATACTTTTTTTTTTTGCTTACTCCATACATTTGTCACATTCAAGGTGATTTAATAGACTTGAGCAACTAAAATGGAGAAAACAAATGAAGACACTGGGGTCTTACACACCATTAGTGCATATACATACAGGATTATTTTAGCCTGTAATCTGATTTATGTGAAGTTTGTTGTGGGAAGCCCTTGAAACATGTTTTGGTTCATCCTTTTCGGCACTAAACATGAAAGGTCAAAGGTCAGTGCTTACCTTGAGTTCATGTCAGTGAACTCTACAAACCAAGCCAGAAATCTCAGTGAAATAATTGACTCAGACCTGAAAGTTAACAGCCATTTAAAAGCTATTACCCAGTCTGCCTATTACCACCTAAAGAACATCACTAGAATCAAGGGTTTTCTGTCCAAAGCAGACACAGAAAAACTCATTCATGCATTTATTTTCAGTAAATTAGATTATTGTAATGGTGTCTTCACTAGTATAAACTAAAAATCAATCAGGCATCTACAGCTGATCCAAAATTCTGCTGCTAGAGTCCTGACCAGTACCAGGTAACAGGACCACATCAGACCACTTCTCTAATCCTTACATTGTCTTCCTGTGGGTCAAAGGTTAGAGTTCAAAATCTTACTCCTGGTCTATAAAGCATTAAACAACCTTGGACCCAAATACATCTTAGACCTGCTGGTTCCCTATGAAGCATCCAGAGCCCTGAGGTCATAGGTCATCAGGAACAGGTTTACTGTGTGTTGCCAAAATCAGAACCAAACAAAGTGAAGCATCATTCAGTTGTTCTGCTCCTCACCTATGGAACAAACTACCTGAACACCTGAGGTCTGACAAAAACTGTCAGTTCATTTAAACCAGGCCTGAAAACATTACTGTTCACTGGAGCTTTTCCTAAAATTCTTAATTGTCTTTTAAATGTTTTTATGTCTCTTATTTTAATTGTCATTTAATGCATTTTAATCATTTTAATTTCTGTATATGTTTTATGTAAAGCACATTAAATTGTCCTGTACATGAACTGTACTATACAAATACATTTTACATAAAGCACCTATCTTACAAACTGGCAACAATGATGATTTCAGATATCACTATAACTGAAACGTCTTTACAAGTGTGCTATCCAGAGTGTCCTATATTAGTTGTTTGAGACAGGGTCTAAGCTCAACACATTCCATCTGAGCACTATATCGTAGTAGACATAAATGATTGTGTCATATCATCAATGAGGCAATGTATCATCAAACCAAAAGCCAGCTCTTGTCATTTTATGTTAAAGCTTGACAACTGTTTCCTCTGTCATTCCCTGCAGTGTTGGGGGCAAAGGCAATTAGTCATTTATTAATTTTCCAAACAGCTTAGTTCTTGAGAGCATTTCAGCAATCCCAGAGCCTATCCCAGACAGACAGGGTAACATGGTGCCATGGTGATTTAAAGAGCCCCAGTGCATGTCTTTGGACAGTTTGGAAGAAGCTGGAGTGAACCCGCAGAGGTGAAAAATGTCAACTCACACTTGGATTAAAACCCAGGAACTTCTTGTTGTAAAATGATAGTGTTAATCTCAGCACCACTGCCTTGAATTATTCATTCAATCAATGAATCAGTTGGATTTCCCTCTTACGAAGTGAGACTGCTACTGAAAACTAGGACTTGGAAATGTCTTAATGCCTGGACAATCAGGGTTGATCCACACATGAACAAGATTGTGAGTGTATTATAAAAGGATCATTATGCAAGATTTTGAGCATAATAGTAAGATAATATGAGGTTTGTGTTGGATTGTGTTTTGTGCTGGGTCCAAAGTGTTGTTAGTATTAATCCTTCAAGTGCCAAAGACCCAATTATGCAGAAAAAAATGAATGAAACAGACCATAGCTCCACATATTCATTCATTATCTAAACCCACTTTATTCTCACTTGGGACAAAGGCTTCACTGGCACTGGTCAGTACTCGTGTCTCACAGCAAGAAGGTCCTGGGTTTGATTCCAACACCAGTCGATGGTGTTGGACACCTTTCTGTGTGGAGTTTGTATGTTCTCCTGTGTCTGCGTGGGTTCTCTGCAGGTACTCACACCATTCAAACACATGGGGTTCATTGATTGCCCATAGGTGTGAATGTGAGAGTGTTTGTTTCTATCAGAGGTGGAAGTAAGTAAGTAGAAGTACAGTTTTTAGGTATCTGTATTTATTTTTCTGGAAACTTTTTACTTTTACTCCCTACATTTTTGTTTAAATATCTGTACTTTATAGTCTTTACATTCTTAGAATAGAATCATTACTTTTTCAAATTAGACAAATGTGACAGTATGAAAAAAAATTAATTCAGAAATTTTGACTTTCACCTCATAATTTTCACATTTCATCTCATAATTTTGATTTGTTCATCTCATAATTTGGATTTTTTAATCTCAGATTTTGACTTTCTATCTCATAATTTTGACTTTTTATCTCACAATTTAGATTATTTTTTATCTCATAATTATGCCTTTTTTAAATGTACCCACAAAATTGAGTACCATGACCCAATAAGACACATCATCTACACAGTAACTCACTTTTAAATACTTTATTTTTCGATATTTCTGAAATTGTTCTGGTTTTTCCTCCTTAAATAAGTATTTTTTTATTTAAAAAAAAAAACAGTTTTACTTTTTACTTTATTATAATTGAGAAGTTGTTCTTTTTGACTTACTTTAGTAAAGTAGTTGAATCGGTACTTCTATTTTTACTTTTACTTTATTTTTTCACACTAGCTGTACTTCTACTTAAGTACAGAATGTGAGTACTTTGACCACCTCTGGGCAGCTGTGACTCAGTTGGTAGAGCAGGTCGCCCAATGAGCAAAGGTTCGTTAGTTCAAATCCTGGCTCTGACTGCCCACGTCGAAGTGTCCCTGGGCAAGACACCGAACCCTAACTCTCTCCCAGTAGGGACAGGCAGCAGCCGTCTACTGGTTTGTCTGTGTGAATGAGTGAATATGAGGAATTGTGAAGCGTTTTGGGCACCAGTCTATTGACCAACCGTCCATGTCCCCCACCTTTGCCCATAAGTAGCTGGGATAAACCTCAACCTCAACCTCTGGCCTCTGATGATAAAGCAGGTTTGAAAAATGAATGAAAATAAAACAAAAAACATCAACTTCTGTTACTTAAGCGCTTAATCATGTTACTCCATGTTTAAGTTAATGATTGTATCTGTTGTCTACACTGATAGTAACAGACTGTCCACTGATTTATTCCAATGCCTCTGCTTCTTGCTGTACAGATTTGCTAGTGTTAACTTAGCAACTTCACACATGCAGATCTTACGTATTAAACCATACAAAAACCTCATTTAACTTCCAATGCATTTATAAAACTCTATACAAAATCTGTACATGTATACAATTAAAGCTGTAATTTAATGTTATAGTCAAGTATCTGCTTTATATTTAGTATATTTTTATCCACTGTAACAACTCCTAGCCCTCTGTTATGTAGGCTGTGTGATTAAAGTCTGTACAACAAACAGGTGGTGAAAAATGCAAATGCTGTCATCTGTGAATCTGTCCTTTCCTCACATTGTGTGTTTAAAGTTTTCCCATCTGCTTTTTCAGACTTTCTACATCTAAAGCAAACTAGTCAAACTCTCTGCCTTTGGTGATGTGAGCCATTTGGACACATTGATAAAAAACACTGGAACAGGCTGTAATTGGTCATCAGTCATAATGTCAACAACTGGTGCTTGTTATATTAATAGCAATGAATTGTATTATGCTATCTTCCTCACACCTAGTATTTTCAGCTGATTACCTGTTGTTTCCTGTTATTCAGAGTAAGTATAATGGTGACAATTTTAATACTGGCTGTGAAAGTAATTGCTCATCAGGACACGTAAACATTAAAAACTGAACCTGACAGTGAGGTGCTTTCTTGTCTGAGTTTGTTTTGTTATTTTCCTATGTTTCAGGTTTCTATGTGTAGATAAATATGTGTTATATCACCTCTCATAGATCAAGATTACATAACAGGACACTTGTTTTTAAAAATGTGAGGTCAGAAACAGACTAAATAAACATAAAGAAATATACAACAGGACCATGAGGCCATTGAAATATAAGCTACACGTGTCTGACCAACATTACTGATAAAATTAATGTGATGATCCAGTATCAGGTGTCATATGCTATGTTATTTTTTATGCCTTTTTGCCTTTTTCTGTCGTTAGTGTTGGGGATTTTATTTTGTTATGTGGTTCATGTTCACGTTTCCTGTCACTTGTGTTTTTCTGCCCCCTCATTAATTTCCCCCTAATGTTTCCCACCTGTTTTTTCAGGTATTTAAACCCTGCGTGTGTCACTCTTCAGTTTGAGTTTGTCTGATTTCTTGCGACCTATGAGCACTTTAATTTTGTCTGTGACTTTTTCGATGTATGATTCTCATGTCACCCCTTCCCCTCCGTTTTGCGCATCCACGTGTAGGGGTAGGGGTGTCTCAATTCTCAAAAAGCTTTTCAGAACAGAAACATTTCAATCAATCTAAATTCTTATTTGTTATATCTGGATATGAGAGTGAATACACACATCATGAGGTGCAGCTGTGGATGCTCAACATGCAAAAACAAATGACACCAGTGGACAACACCTGGTACTAAAATTACAATAGTCTCTAGAACACACGGACATAAGCATCATATTATTGTGAAAATTAAAACAAGTCTTTTAAACAGGCCAGACTTGTGTGAATAGCACAAGTTTCAAACATAACGTGTGTTATATTTAGGCTTTTATATGACTATGATGACATAACAAATATAAACTGATAATAGAGGTACACCCTGTATAAGTCTCCAGTTCATCTCAGGGCTGAACATATATAGACAAACAATCACTCTCACATTCACACCTGTGGACAATTTAGATTAACCAATTAACCTATCAGTGCATGTGTTTGGATGGTGGGAGGAAACTGGAGTACCTGGAGAAAACCCACACAGACACGAGGAGAACAGAACCCACACGGAAAGGTCTGGTGTGGGATTTGAACCAGGGTCCTTCTGTCTGTGAGGCACGAGTGCTAACCACTGCAGTAGTGCACCAACCCCACTAAAAATGTGTTTTCTTTATTAAAAAAAAAAAAAAAGTTCTATAATTTTTTTTCATTTTAGCAAGTTATAATTAATTTCAGCTTTTTATCCCTGAATATGGATGTCTTTTTGCAGTTCCTATTTCCATATGAAAATCAATCTTAAAAATGCAGAGTGAAAGTTGTTTCTGTGATTTCCACTTACACCTTTGAGATCATTAACGCTGAAGTGCTCTCCATTACATTGTAGTTGGTAAAGCATCAATCAGAAACAGGGAATTTTGTATTTTAAAAATAAACTTCTTCTGGCTCCATCATTGAACATCATCCACATAACTGAGAAGGCAAACAGGAGACAGGCCAGACAGACTGATATGCTTCTTAATGTCTAACAGGTGCCACGTTCTCATTATCTCACTCATAACAGCTGGGAGATGTTGGAGAACAGCCTCCTTATCAGGATTACTGTGTAACCCATGGTAGTGTGAATGTGTGTGAAGGACTGTACAGTATGTGTGGATAGTGTGTGTCTGGCCCTGTACAGTATGTGGGCATTGTTCATTGGTGTGTGCCAGTATGAAGTATAGATGGGACTTTTACAGCTGTATTTGACTCTTAGAGGGGTTGCCTATTTTTTATGAGCTATATTTGACCCAGATACTTTGACAACAATCCAATGGGATTTTTGTTTGGTATTTGGGCTATTGCAGAAAATAAGCTCTCTATGAAACAAAAAATGTATGATACTAATTATTTAGATTATATTCTGTTCACAGGGATAAGCTTCAAAAATGAAAACCATCTTTGAGATTTATTTCAGTTGTAAATGTAATTGCCAAAAGCAAAACACTGATTCTGGGCTGTGAATGAATTGCACAATGGTCACATGATTACAACACCAGCATCATTAAGGGACAAATTGGCTAAACGTGTCCAGTCAAGGCTCATTTATGCTCACTTCACGTACATTCATGGGTATACGCATTTAAATATTCATAGACTTCATTTTAATTATTGCCTTACTCAAAGTTTTAAAAGCCATGTATACAACTTAATTGGAGTATAATTAAATTGTTAAGATGTTGAAGTAACCAAGTCAGATAATACGATTGTGATTGAATTTCTCCATGAATTCTGGTCCATGTATATTTTGGTATTTTGATTTTTCTGTTTAGGAATGGTAATTAAAAAACAAAAAAAAACACTGGTTTATTTGAATTTTGTTTTGAAGCACAAAACCAACAATTGAAGTACAGTATGGCGCATTTTCCTGTTCATTTAAATTTTATGTAATTTCCCTTTATAAATAGAAATTCAAAGTCAACAGAATCCAAAAAACTGACCAAAAACGAGTATTATTCATATTCCTGCACCAGAAGTCAGACAAAACGGACCAAAGAAAACATTTGAGTTTCATACCTTGGCTATGGCTTTGGCCACCTCTGACTCCAGATGTTCCTCAGGCAATCCAATCAATTTTCAGCCATTTTCAGCTGTGAATTTTCATACATTTTGAGTTGAAAATCCTCTCCCGCCTCCGCTTTCCACTGAAAAACACACAGAGCTTTCAGATGATGACAGGCCTTGTGTCGTCCATTCTAAAACAATTTCCGAGTACGGCTCCAAAGACATAATTCTTGGTTGTTATTCTCACATTATTCGCACTTTATTACAGTCTGAATGCCAGCTTCTGGGTGCAAGAATATGAATATTGCTTGTTTTTGGTTGTTGTTTTTTTCATTTTGGTTGACTTTGAATTTCTTTTTGTAAAGTGAAATAAAAAAAATAAAAGTGAAGGAAAATACATACAAAGGAAAAATTTCGAATTGTTGATTTTGTTCTTTAAAATGAAAGTCAAATAAACCAGTCATTTTTTGTTTCTTAATTCCCATTCATAAATGCAAAATCCAAATACCAAAATATACACAGACCACACCCAACTATAGCTCGATTAAGACTGGCCTGGACATGTCCCCTGACAGAAGTGACCAGAGACATGGTATGTTGTGTTTCATTTACATATCTTCAGAGTCTATCACAGTCCAATCGTTCAACAATTTTATTACAAACTGGATCTTTCTCAACTTGCAAAATGATGTTTTCAACTGTCAGGCATCATTATGTAGAAATGACATAATTCACCTGAGGACTAGGATTACTTGATTTATCATTTACTCCAATACACATTTTTTATGTCTTCAATCTGGGCCAATACATGAGGGATCAAGGCTTCAGCTCCATACTGGCCTTCCCAAAAATGACTACTGTCCATTCCAGCAATAACAACTGTAACTGAACAAAGGTGGCCACATGTATTCAGAACAAACAGGGTCATAGATCATAGATACAAATGTGTCTCTATTTAATGATACAAATGATCAACGCCTGCCATTTATCAGCTAGAAACATTACACCATCATTTTTATTACTAGTTTAACATATAATTTAATAGAACATTAGTTAAAAGTGCCCAAAATGACATTGTGCACAGTCACTCATTAGTTGATAGTTTTATGAGTGTTATCATTTATGATGGAAGCTGTGAAAGGGCACATTAATATTTAATATTTAAAAGAGGGTGTCACTTTGGTTTCCTGAAGCTAAAAGTCAGTCACTGATGAGCATTATTTACCAAAAATCTTGACAGACTCACCAAAATTAATAGATTCCTTACTAAACATTGACAAACAAGAAGAATTTTAAAAAGTCAACTGTCTGTTTTAGTTAGGATGTTATATATTATATATACATATATATTGTTATAACACTATCGCAACTAAGTAATCAGTCAGACATAGATCAGATAATCTCAAGAAAATGATATCAAACATCTGAAATATAAGTTTTGATCTAACATGTGAAATTTGGCCATTGCGCAACGTCATTTAAAGTTAGAGTGACATCATACGTGGTCGAATATTGAAATGTCCATATCTCAAAAACAGGACCGAGGATTTCTTTGAATTTTTTAAAACGCTCTAAGGGATGGCTAATGACCGATAAAATAAATCATGAACCAACACAGAACATTAGTTTACAAATAAGTTACAAACATCCAGATCCAAACCTTGGCAGACTTGGACTCTCTGTGTGCTCGAGTTTAAACATAAATTCCACCACCTTTCCACATCCCATTTCTCTGCTTGGGTTTAATAAAGAGAATAAGTTAAATGATTAAGTAGGCTTACAATCATTTGTATGACATGAAGTACATCTGAAATAATATGACTGCGACAGTCCTAGCAAGCAGATGAGACCAGTGTGTTGATATTTAACCTGCTGATAGCTGCATTTCACACATTGATCATCATCATATTCTAGAGTGACCTTTTTTTTGGGGGGGGCGGGCATAAGAAGTATACATAGAAAAAAACTGATTCTTGGTCACCCTGTCATATTCCTTATTTTAGACATATCACAGTTTGCAAGTGTGCTTTCACTCACATATTGTATGCAGAACAAAATGTGAAAATCTCTTGAGCTTGTGTTAACCACAGACCTTCTCCCAAGTATTTAACCAAAACTCCATTCAATTACCCATTGACATTCAGCCTGGAGGACTGGATTTACAAAATACTGACATTCGTCTGTGTCACAACATTCATTTCTGCAGCACTTTACTCCTTCTATACTCACACACCTGTGTTATTCAGACACTGTTGAATCAATAAATCAGCTTAATGGAACAACTTCCACCTACGCTGAAGAAAGTTTTTTGTGTTTTGTCTCACGTTAAGTAATTTCAAGATTTCTGCCACTTTTATTATAATACTTATTCAATAGATGAGTGAAAAATGGTCGGGCTTTTATATGCAATGCAACAATGTGACACAGATGCTTGTCACTTTAAAAGTCCAGTTACAGTTCATGATCAAAGTGTTAAACGATCACACTGTACAATTATATAACAACTACACATGTGCAATTTGTAGCAGAAGTGATATAATCTTACTTGTCTCTCTCCAAAGTCACTCAGGATGTCCCTATGACTATGGCATAAACAAACCCTAGATTTTGATCTAATAAAACCTTTTCACCTCATGTTCATAGGCTGAAGTTAAAGGTGTTCAGGCAGTGCATGTCCATGAACTATTTGGGCAGCCACAGCTCAGGAGGTAGAGCAGCTCGTCCAATTTTAAAGTCACTGCAAAAACAGTTCTGGGGATTGAAGGCAGAGGTCTTCAACCCTGGTCCTCGAGACCCACTGTCCTGCATATTTTAGATGTAACCTGATTCAAATAATCCACTCATCATCAAGCTCTTCTGAAGTCTGATAACGACCCACTGCTTTTAAACAGGTGTGTTGGAGCAGGGTGACATGAACAACAGTGGGGTCTGAGGACCAGGGTTGAAGACCGCTGATTCACAGGTTAGGACTAATGGGTTCTTCAGTGTTACTTCTGCTCTTCTACAGCAGTAACATTGTACAACACTAGCTACACTGTACAACACATGAACATTCATGGAAAATCTTGCATGTCTGTAGAACATATGCATGTTGCTATGTGCTTTTGTATGTGTCTGGTATGGAGGCAGGTTAATTTTTCTATTTTGTAGTATAGGGGTCCCTCATTTATTGTGAGGGTTAAAAATAACCCACTATAAGTGAAATCAGCAAAGGAGCCTTTACATGACAGGATAGTACTGACCTTACAGTACCCCAACATTACTTCTGTGTTGTCTACTCAGGGAATTGTTGATAAATTCACTTGTTGGATGTTGTCTCATCTGAATTTTTACATAGGCCACCAAAGACTGAATCTCCCGGACCAACTATGGTGTAGTTTTTGACTGTTAACATGTAGATTAATGTACCATTATATTTACTGTCAACTTCCACATCTGAGACAATTCTGTAACCAATCAGTGTCTGCAGGGTTTCTATGGGTTTCTTTTAGTATTGCTTGGAACCTGGGTGCTGCTCCACTAGGTGGAATCAAGACTAGTCAGGATGCAGAACACAATGCATGTTCATATGCCATAAAAACAAAAAATGCAATTAAAAAAATTAACAAAATGGTTGGCTGCAAAAGATGAATCACCTTATAGTGAGGGTACACGGTACTGCAATTCATCAGAAACATTTTAAGAATTTAGAAAAGAAAGCCACTATATAGCTTCTTTTTTTTTTTTAAATTCATCCCTGTTGCTCCCTCCTTCATTTTTAACCTCCATTTCCTGGTATGACTCACTGTCCCAGAAGTGTGGAAATGTGTGAATTGTAGCTTGAATGCAGATGGAGTCAGAGAAGCGACATGTTGTCTCGTCACTCTGTGTGGCCTTGTCACACTCTGGCTGTGTGGAGTGGCTCCGACATGTCCTCTGGCCCTGCCCATCAATTATAGATGGAACCAGGTGCCCCGAAACCAGAGAGTCCAAACAGAACACAATATCCTACAGAGGGCGGGTGATGACAAAAACAAACATCTCTGAATCACTGGAATAGAACAATTTAGGGAAATCACTGTCAAAACACAAAAGACCAGAAATTAAAGATGTTCATTTTATTTCAGTTTGATGCTGAAAACTCTTTGTGGCTTTGACTCAGGAGACTGTTTTCTCTGTCAAAACGTTACTTCTCATCAGTAATTTTTGCTCACTGGCTGCTCTCTTCTTCCAGTTCGACCTGTCTGAAAAGCAGAATGAAAAGCGGGAATGATGTATGCTGGGACGCTAGGCAATCGTCAAAGCATCAATCAAATGTTTTAACAGTGCGTGTTCTATTCATAGAGAGTCATTAATCACAGAGGAGGGTGTCTAGGTGCAGCCTCAAAAGAGCCTGTGGCAATGAAGGAGGCGCAAAACTTCTTTTTTTTTTTTTCTCCATGACACTTGAGCGCTTCACGTTTGGAAGAGGGATCTGAACAAAATGTGGGTGTTAACGCAGCAGTGTCTGTGTCTAAATATGCGTGGGGGTTCATACTCTCTAATTACAATACTCAGTGCTTTGCCCATCAGTCATGTTTTCTTGGTAGAAATGTGAGCTCTCTTCTCTCTCTCTCTCTCTCTCTCTCTCTCTCTCTCTCTCTCTCTCTCTCTCTCTCTCTCTCTCTCTCTCTCTCTCTCTCTCCAATACCTTGGCTGAAGGACTCCTTTGCTCATACGCCTTTTTAACTTCTTTTAGGCATTACATCATACTGACACACCCACAATACTTCAACTGCTCCTGTACCTCCACAGATACTGCAATTACCCTAGTAGTTCACTGGGTTAATCACCAGTCTCTCAATACAGACATTATGGGTTCAAATCCCACCTGGACACAGGTGTGCAATTTTTAATAAGAGGATTATAAGAACACTGCCTACCAAGCCTTCTACCTAAGGCCTTTGTTCTTTTTTATTTTCTTCTCACTCTGTTAAAGGACTTGTTCCTCAAACCCTCCCAGAAGCCCTCACAGACTCCAGGGTGCTCCTCCTCCAAGGCCATGCCCGGGCGATCCATGACGTCCCAGCCTGGTAAATACTTCCCAGAACATGCAATGTTCATTTTGTGTGTTTTATAAATATTAGTTAGTAAATAAAGTAGCTTTGTTTAGAATCTGATTCCTTTGATTATCTCTCTTTTGAAACGGGGTGAATAACCTCTGAACTTCCAATGAACTTGGATAATTCAATTTAAATCTAAAGTGTAGCGCCTTCAGACTATGAAATGGACAAATAAGACTGATATCTATTCAAATTAGAACCATCTCAGGGTCCTCACAGTCTGAGAATTAACACAGAATCATTACAGAATCATTACAAACTATGAGGCGGTGCCCCAAAATTAGCTATATCATAGCCTAGTCATAAACTCAAGATATTGAGCTTATTTCAATTAATATTTGCCTATTTATCGCGACAAATCCTATGGACTTCAATTAAAAAGAGGGAAGGGTTTAATATCAAAACCGACTTTTATGTGATTTTGTCTGTGCTCATGTCTTCAGAGAAAAAAAAAACAGACTTCCGCACACAATGAGTCATGCTAATCCTCGAACTAAAAATGAAATGCAGTGTCTTCAATGTGGGAGGACAGCTCTGTGATATAACCTAGATTGTCATGCTTTGATATTTCGGGACATCCAAGTGACATCAAAGACTGTCATTCTGACATTCTCACTCAGCTCATGACAATTTATATAACAATGTTGGGATAAACCTCAGCTGAATGACTGTGGTGATAGCGCCTGATGTTTGCGTTAATTGAGTCTACACTGGGCTGCTGTTTATTCTCTCTGCGCCGTGGCTTTTATTCATTCTTCCACACTCAACCCTCATATTGGTGCAGCCAGTGAGGTTTGGATGATAATTGTTGTGGACACGATGAGCACTGAGTGGCACTAAGCTTCTATAGACTTAAGTGGATGTGGTGGATCAGTAAAGTGCTTTGTGGAAGCACTGGGGAACCAAACCCATCTCTTGTTTCTCCCTCTGCTCTACAAATGCAGCACAGTCACAGAACACCCTCCTCTCCATTACATATTCACACCCTCCCTTTTTCTAATTTCCTCTTTCCATAAATCTCTCTTTGCCACGTTCTATATCCACGCTTTTTTTTTTTCTCACCTTCATTTTGTAACTAAGGCATGCACAGTGCTCATCATTTCTGTCGAGTCCTGATTCACTTTCCTGTAGCCCCCCTCTCCATCTATCTTGGCGGCATTTTCAGCAGAAGCACATATTACGAATGCAGCCTCTCCTCCACCTTCTCCGTTCTTATCTCCTCATCCTCTCATCAGTCTCCATCAGAGCTGACTGCTGCCACTTCAGAGCTGCCTGTCCATGGATCTCTTTCTTATTTTCTCTCTCCTTTTCTAGCACACCGTTCACTTAGTCTTCCTCAATCTGTCTCCGTCCGGGTGTACAGACAGATGCCACTGCACTGACACCAACAGGGGATGGAGCAGTGATGTTGAGAAGGGATACGCACTATTAGAACTATTAATAAAACAGCCCACAGCCGTGAATATACGACATTACACAACTTATCATCACCCTATTAAAATAATGGCCTAAGTCAAAGTGAGTTTTTGGCCTGAGTCGATTTGACCCAGTGTATGTTTAATTATCCAAAAGATATCCAAAATAAACAAAAAAAGTATTTTTAATATTTGACTGCTAATATCATTACTAACCTATCAATATTTAGTGCAATGGTGTTCCGTCGCTCTCATTCACCAATGAGGACTGGTTTTTCATTAAATAATGTTTATGTTCAAACTTTATTTAGGCCTTCGCCGCGTACCATGTCAGGTGCAAGGCCTATTGATACTGGTTGCAGTGTGATCTGATTCAGCTCTTTGAGCTCTAATTTGACTCCCTGAACATGCACGAAAACTCACCAAATTTGGCACACACCTCAGAAGTGTAAAAAATTGTGAGTATTTATAAGTTTCATGAAGGTCGGTCAAGAAATACCACCTAGAAAAGGTGAAATAGTTTGTATTAGGTCTGTATCTGTTTTTGCAAATGAACTTCATTTGCAAAAGTTCATTTGCAAAAACAGATAACTCCATTTTTCTTTTTTTTCACAAAATTAAATTTTTTACTCTACATTCCACAGATAATACTGATTTATTTGATATATTACTTATTTCATTTGGTAATATCCACTAAATTGAATAAATAATATATCAAATCAATGAGTATTACCTGGAATGTAGAGTAAAAAATGCAATTTTCTGAAAAAAACGAAAAATGGAGTTATCTGTTTTTGCAAATGAACTCTTCATATATATATATATATATATATATATATATATATATATATATATATA
This sequence comes from Siphamia tubifer, assembly GCA_020466265.1. Lineage (NCBI taxonomy): Eukaryota > Metazoa > Chordata > Actinopteri > Kurtiformes > Apogonidae > Siphamia > Siphamia tubifer. The sequence continues at coordinate 29,341,199 of CM035793.1, forward strand.
TATATATATATATATATATATATATATATATATATATATATATATTAACTGGATGCGATTTTCTGGGGTGAACATCACCATAGGATCCTGTGGTCTATAAGTCTTTCTGACGGTGTAAACACAAAATGTCTGAAAGAGGAACCTCACATGCAGTGAAGCCTGGGCAGAGGGGGGGGGTTGTAAAGCTCACAGCTAGACCTGCGAGCCACCTTCCCGCTGACCATCCCTGGCCCACCCTGAGCCAGTTGCAGCTAGGGTGACCATTCGTCTAGATTTCTTCCGGACAGTCCGGTTTTAGAGCCATCTGTCTGGCCGTCTGTCAAGTGTCCGGCTTTTTCACATTTTGTCCTCCTTTCATACAATCGTCCGCCACCGTTGCATTACTCGTCATAAATCCCCACCCGTTATTGACACTTGCTGTTCTGTGATGTTTACAATCGTAGTAAATGTAATGTATATATTCGTGCTGCGCACCCAGCTGAAGCAGCACACGAAGTCGACACAGTGACAGCTGAGCTGCAGGTGTGTGACCCCCCCCCCCCCGTGCTCATTTGCCGTAACTTTAGGGCTTTTGTCCTCCTTTTTGGACACAAGTGTCCTCCTTTCCCCTTTCATGCCAGTAGTCACCCTAGTTGCAGCGCACCGCCGTGGAGGAAATATGCCCGGCGGAGGCAAAAGCCAGACCAGGGGGGAGGCCCAGGTTCAAACGTGGCCCATCCGGAGACGGGTCTCATGCACTCAGTTTGACCTGACGCTGGCTGGAGAGAACCGAACCCCGGTCCCAGGCGCACCGCTGTACCAAACCCTTGCAGTAGAAAAGGCCACATGAACTGTGCCATCGGAGAAAACAACTGATTTTAAATGTTCATTTAATGTTCATTTACTCATTTATGTTATTCATGTGGGAATGAGGGTCATAACATCCAACGTGAGCTTTTTTCTGTGGAAAAAACCCCAAAACATCCCCCCTCTTTTTTTTTTTTTTTTAATAAATCGCACCCTGTATATTACTCAGAATTAATTAAAAAAAATCTGAATTGTGCATCAAGACCTGATGTATTAAAAGTCCTTCCAAGTCTTAGCTCTTGCAGATTGAATTAGGTTTTCCTCCACGACATATTTAGCAGCATTCATTCAATTAATCTTCTACCTTTACAAGCCTGCAGCTGAGAAACATGCCCACAGCATGTTGTTCCAACACCACGTTTCATGGTGTGGATAGTGTGATTCTAATGATGTGCAGTGTTTGATGTCCACCAAACATAGCATGTAGTCTGAGAGTCAAGAAAACTTGGTTCTGGTTTCACAACAAAGAATCCTCTAATTGACCTTGGAGGCACCCTAGTGCCTCTGTGTGTAGTCTACCTGAAATGTCTTGCTACTCCCACAAGCTGTGAGTGGTAAACAACCCAGCAACAGTTGCTGGGTTTTGAAGTCATTCAGAGTATAGTCACAGGACCTCAGTCTTCTTCATGGTCACTACATCTGCTCAGACAGACTCATACATGTTATTTTCCTTCCATTTCTTAATGATGGATTAAACTGAACTCCACGGGACCTTCAGTGACTTTCCTCTTCATTCATATTTTTCAATAGCCTTGTTTGTGAACTGCTCAGACTGTTATTTTGTCTTCTTGGTATAGTATATAGTCAGTGTAGTCGTGACCTGATCTTCCAAACACTCATGTCTTTTTAGTACTACATTTTAGACACATTCACTGCGCACAGGTGATCTCTGTTTCACTAGTTGTGAGACTATTAACCCTTGTGCGGTCCTTCGTACAAGGCCCACAGGCTGTGTCCTACAATTAGGTCTTAAAGACCCAGATTCCAAAGTTCAGTTCCATAGATTCATCCCCCCACCTTCCAAGGATATTTTACTGTGTTCAGTAGTAAGCAATGGCACCATACAGTACGTATGAAAAGGCACATCTGTGAGCCACTGGGTCACTTTGACCCGAAGGACTGCACAGGGGTTAACACCAATTAGGTGAACTTCTGTCGAATTCGTTCACGTCGCTTTCAACAAAATTGATATTTAACCTATTTTACATATTTTTTAGGGCCATCAAAATGAATGCATTAACATGGAATAATCCATCAGCATGATTAATCTGATTAAAAATGTTAACGCAATTAATCCATATGCAGCGCAGAATGAGTAAATGTCTCTGCCAATACATTTCAAGCAGTTTGTCTCAGTACAGTTACTGCTGCACATGAACAAATGGACAGTTGATCCAGTAGTGACAGGCAGCAGAACCAACCCATAATAATAGAAGATGCTAAAGTGCTTGAATTAGAATATCTAGAATTTAGGGAAAAAAGGTGAACAAGTGCAGGCAACTTGGTCAGATTTCTTGATTCAGATTTTCCAGATTTATTGTCTAAGAATAAGTTATTTATATCTCATTAAAAAGTTAGGTGATTATGTCTTACTTTTGTGTGTGATGAGATATTTGGATGAGATTTGTGAAAAATACACTTGGTAAGTGTCCCTCAGCTGTGTATATATTTACTTCTTTCATGCTCTTACACATGAAACTCGAGTAATGTGGATTAAAAATGAATATTTCATTGTGATTAATCCAAAATAATCCAGTGATTAATCTGACCAAAACATTTTAACAGTTGACAGCTCTACTTTAAAAAGAAAAACTAAAAATAATTCTTCTGTAGTTCTTGTCAAAAAAGCCAAATTATATCAACCATGAGTGGATTTATAAGAGGAAAACTTGTACTGAAATTTTATTACAATGGAGTGTCCTGAAACCAATGAATATGTGGCACAAAAAGGCACTTCATCATATTGTGGTGAAAACATGTGAGTGGAAAAGTTAATTTAGGCCAGTGCTCCAAAGCCAGCACAAACTGCAGTGCACTGTAGAATGATGTTGGCACAGCAGTTACAATGGGAAATTAAAACTTCTATATTCATTTCCCAGAATTTAGCCCATTCAATTGTGGTAACATTTGAAAGGAGCAATTCAACAATTGTGTTGTATTGATGTGAGTGGAGGACAGCCAAGGGAAGGCTCAGATAGTGTTCACTCTCACCTCACATGTTACAGTAAAGGGCTTGTTACATTTCCGCATGTAACTTTTATGTGTGCCGTGGTATCCAGTTCACTTACGTGTTTGTATATGTGTGCACCAGTCAGCGGTGCACTAGGCAAGTTGACAGCCTGTCTCCTAGCAACAACAGCCCTTATGTCAGTCAGCTGCTGCAATGGAAAACAACCAGATCTGAGGCTTGAGGCTTACATTCACAATTATATCCAAAAATTATTGTAGCTTAAAATAGATAACATGTGTGGTGGTTAAAAAAACAGCTGCAGTGTCTCTGTCGTATAGAAAACACATCTATCCAAATGTCACCTAATGATGCACCTAAAAAGGCAGGTAGGTAGGTAGGTAGGTAGGTAGGTAGGTAGGTAGGTAGGTAGGTAGGTAGATAGATAGATAGATAGATAGATAGATAGATAGATAGATAGATAGATAGATAGATAGATAGATGGATAGATAGATAGATAGATAGATAGATAGATAGATAGATAGATAGATAGATAGATAGATAGATAGATAGATAGATAGATAGATAGATAGATAGATAGATAGATAGATAGATAGATAGATAGATAGATAGATAGATAGATAGATAGATAGATAGATAGATAAACTTTATTGTCTGTCACAAGTGACAGAAATTAATCTCAGGCATTAAAACAAAAAATAGCAGCAGTCAAGTGTAATCATGCTAAAAAGGGGAAAATGGGGACAGTTAAAAAAAACAAGATAGTGGTGTAGCCCAGGCTATAAAATAACATTTTGTTGAAACTACCCTTTAAATGATTCAAATTATTTGTGGCAGAAACAATTTATTTATATAAAAAAAGGAAAAAAAATTAAAATTCTAAAAGCAGTTTATTTTAAGACATTAAAATTTCTAAAAGCTGTTTATTTAAATTTGGGATAAATAGTCATTTTATTTCAAATTACACTGATAATTTGTTGAAATTAGTGGAGCGACCAATCAGTGAACCCCTGTGGGATCAGGTGACTGACCTCGTAGGATCGCCTACGTTTTCTTTTCCGCTTCGGCAGTCATGTTTACCGCTGCTGCTTCGTGTGCAATCTGAAGCCAAACCGCAACTAAATCTGCTGCCATCCACGGGGTAAGATGTGAAAATAACGTTCCAAAATGAGTAGCCGTTGTTATTAAAATTATTAAGCACTGGTTGACCGGTATATCGTAAAATTTAAACTTTGTAGTGTTGTGAGACCGGGTGATTTCTGCCGACGAATGAATGCCGAAAACGTTGCTCCTAGAAATTTACCTTTTAATCTGTTCGGTTAAATTGGAATATTTTATATTCGCGTATATGTGTGCATGCGTGCCTGTGGTAATGTCAGAGGTACATTTTTAGTGCAGTCTCTCACTATTACTGGTACAAGGGGAGACATATAAGCACGCTAGGCCTTAATATTTCTTTTTTACTATGAGTTTATGTGAGTTTAAAGTAGTTTCATGTAAGTACAGTATTTGAATTTATTTAGTAAATGCACTGTAGATGTATTTATGGTTAGCATATGTACAAAGAGATATTTGTTGTACAACTTGACTTTTTGAGAACTTGATGATTTAAACCCAATTAAGGTGAAGTGTTCTGATTGATTAGTAATCATCAATATGCTGTTTTGAGTTTCCTTTGGCCTCATTGTTGGTCAGTTTTGTTTTTTTTTTGTTTGTTTTCATGTGTGTGTCCTGTGACATCATCAATGAGCCCCATTCCACACTTCTACTGGCTCTGTGAGAGTTTCCAGATATCCAGAGATTGTCCCCAGAACCCAGATCTGTAAACTGGGTGGTGAGCCGCATTGAAACTACTGATACAGCCAGAGAGTGAAGACGAATTCCTCCATTTCCCTTTCCTCACGGACTGTGTGGTAGGACAGAACAAACATACACTGATATGACACTTGACATGGATCGGAAGGAAAAAGGGCCCCAACAATAACTTTGGAAAACAAAGGATTTCATTTTTGCCGGCTATATTATTTTAGCTTATTTTTCATAAAGTGCTTTTCAACTGTGGCATTTTCACTGTGTTATGGTTCAATAATAAGTGGCCATGAAAAAAAGCCTTAAACTATTGTCTGCTTCTTTTTATCACTCAACCTTAATGGCACTTGGTAGCTTATAGTTTTCTGTACTGGTCCATATCTTACTATTGATTATTAGTTACCTGTGCTCTGTTTAACATTGAAACAAGGGTTACAGTCTCTTTAGGGTGGTTATTTTTCTGGGCCTGTATCTTTTTCCTGATGTCAACAGTTGGAAGCAGTGGTGGAGGGGGTGAGAAGGGTCCTCTGTGATCAGGGTGGCTTTCCTGACCACAGACTGGCTGTATAGTTCTGACAGGGGGGTTTGTGATCTTCCAAATTATAAAAAAAAAAAAAATAAATCCAAAAAGGAAATTTTCTCCACTATATGGCTACAAATAACATTCATACTACAATAAGACAGCAACCTAAATAATTGTTCCCCCCATCCCCACATATATGTATATATATATTAGATCTACATTTTTTTCCTGCAGTTATTCTGCACAAGGTTATAGAAGAATATGCTTCTGTTTAAAGCAAAAGTGCTCAGAAAGTTGACAAAGTATGATGGGAAGTTTGTGGAGAAAATAATAAAATAATCAAGAAAAGCGAGGGAAGAAGACATTACCCTTGGAGACTAAATGAAAGATGAAAGGCATCCCATATAGAAACAGGAGGACAGAGCAGGGCACATAGGCAAGGAGGAATCAGTGAATCTTTACAGAACTCCAGCCTTTGCTGCTGAAAGCCCACAGTATAAATCATGAATCATTTACAGTCTCTTTCCCTTAGGAGCCTGTGTTTAAATATTAATGCTCTCCATTCAGATCACAGCCACCCTGACCCGCATAGCTAGGTCTACTCCCCAAGGACAGCGTGTACACACCCTCCCTACTCGCACACAAATACAAAGCGCTTCCATGGATCATCTATAAGAACAGATAGAGAATACCCAACTACTAAAAAGCCTCGCCATATATCATACGCTCCCTGAGGTATCTATGCATGCATGAAACACGCATGCACGTGAATGTAAAATCTGGTTATATGCAGAAAATGTTTGAGTTTTACTCACCAAAAAAATACATATTTTTGCGAGCACATGTATATACAGTATGCATGAACATTGGAGCAGAAAAATATTTTTTCTCTTGTGTAGAAATACAGAAGAGAGACCTGGAAAATGTGGGTGGCTTAGATAATTAGGTTTTTATCTTCCAAATAGATACTTTAGGGGACAATCAGACCATCGGGGTTGCCCAGAGGAGAGAACACTTGCAGACTGCCATAAGAAGCATCCCACTTTACCCCCCACAGCGATCACTCCAAGATTCTATTCCCACCTTTTCACTTGGTGTCCATCAAAGAGAAACAGAGGATCCTGGGAGAGGAAACAACTTGAAGGTTACTTAAAGATTACCAAAGATGTGATCATGGACCTCAGAACCATTTGAGTGGATTATATTGTCTAGGAAGAAATGTGTGTTCTTTTGATTTTACCATTGGAATTCTGCACATGTTCACCTTCCCCTCATTGTCAGACCTCTGTTTCAGCTTTGAAGAAGCCACACCCCCACCCTCTGTTTCCATGGTTTCATTTGGAGCAGAACAAAGTCATGGTAGAATCACTAGGGTTAGTATTTGATAGTTTTGCAATTTTACTACTACTCTTAATAATAGTATTTTTTTATGGCAGATTTGTTTGATGTCAGAATTACATCAGTTTTCATGACAGGTTTTGGTTTAATTCTTATTTTTACAGTATTTTTCAGGTGTGATGATATTAGGCTTGTAATAAAGTGTTGTTGTTTCTTGTCTTTCACATTGAAGGTTTCATTCTGAATACTTTTCCAATTATTTTATTCACTACCAGTTTCACCTACAGTGTTAATTTTAATCACCTACTGTATAATAAATAGTCTAAAGTTAATGAAGAAAGCAAATTCCTTCCTTTGGAACAAATGATGTACCACCACAATGGGGAGAAAAAAATTGATAAAAAGCCCTTAAACTAAACATTCACAGTCCTGTCAAATGTGGAACAGAAGCTGCTTTTTTTTCTGCAGCAGCACCTTCTGTAAATGTGTGCAGATCATAATTAACTAAGATTAGACTGAAGTCAGGATTGGTAGACGTTTATGGCATCAACAGCGCTGTGCAGTATAAATAATACAAAACTACTGCACACTACAAACAAAAATCTGTTGCATTCTGTTTTCAACAGAACTTGGATGTGAATCTGCAGAATAAATAGAATGAACACACTGAATATTGCACTCAAACTATAATGCAGCTATTACAACACAAAACACTTATTTAATCACCATAGTTTTCCCGTGATGTCTAATCAATAGGGGTGTGACGAGATCTTGTGAGATGTAAATTGGTGAGATTGCTCATCGCGTTGAAATTCTCTCTGTTCTGGATTTGTTATCTGGCAAACACTCAGAAAACACAGGTTTTACTATTGATGACGCCCCCGCTACTTTCAAATTGTTTGTTTGGCAGCATTTTGGCAGAAATGATGAATGGCAAGAGAGTGATTGATAAGACACAGACAATATACAAACAATGGCATCGAGCATGGCTAATACGAGCACAACGCAGAGACATTTCCAGTATCACCACAGCTCAGTACTCAAATCAACAACTGCACCTGCCAAGAAAAGAAAACACCAACAAACCAGAAAACACTGAGAAACACATTTGGACCTCAACCACAGTCAAGCGCCAGAAAGGAAAGGAAAGGAGAAATATATAATTTAATTAAAACTTTTATATCATTTTATCTTAAATTTGTAGACACTTGTCAGTGTCATACTTGGTCTGGCTCTGTTTGCACTATTTTCAGTCTGTATTGACAGAGAAGAACTTTTAGTTTTGCACATATTGTCTCCACTTGAAAAAAGGAAATATAATTTTATTATTTTTACTTTCACATTTTATTTAATTTCAATTTGTTGAGGAAGAAGTTCATTAAAAGGAAGAAGTTAAAGCTTACAGGGTTAGAAAATCCATATGGAACTCAGTTTAGTTTGTCCATATAATTTGTAATTTAGTTTTCTTTAAATCTCGTCTCGTGAAGCCAATGTCATGTGTCATAAGCTGAGTGCCTACTAATCAATAACAGGTGTGTTTTAGCAAGAATCTGGTGATATGATACAATCAGGATATGTCATGATACTGTTAAATTTGTTTTTTTCTTATTTTTTTTTCTTATTTTTTATTTTCTCGAAGAATCACACCAGAAATATGTACAAATACTAAACAGTTTTATTTGATCACACCAGCATCTGATGCTATATCACAAAAATGTCCTTGGTTAAACTTAAATATTTTACAGATATTAAAATTTAAGGTCTTGCTCAAACATTTATACTGTCTCTCTCTGACACTGAAAAGTGCTTTTAGAGTGCTTCAAATAACCATAATTTAATAAAGCTGTTTTAAATAATACAGTAAACAAAATGAATCTACGCAATATCTGCATTTGAATAAATACCTAAACATTTTGATACAGCACTTTATATTATACAGTATTGTGAAATTAAATATGATTTATTTAATTTTTCTTACACACCTAATCAATACCACCTTTTTAGGTAGCACTTAATACACACACACACATTCCACTATGTATTAACCATTTGTTAATGTATTGCTTATACACAATTAAATTACATTTATAGAGCCCCAAATCACAACGCATGTCGTCTCACAGGGACTTACAGGAGAGAACAAATAACCACAGAAATATATGAAGTCCCAAGCATCCTCTGTCCTTAGACCCTCCTTCTCACCAAGAAAAAAAACTCCAAAACCCAGTGGGAAAAGAAGAAATCTTAAGGAGAACTACACTGAAGGAGAGATCCACTCCTATATGGGCGGATAGGCTATAGATGAACATCCATTTGTAGATGAAGGATGGGGGACAGGTCCATCCATGAGAGAGGTGAGGGTGAGGGAGGAAGTCTAGGGTCACTGGTCAGCACAGGACACAGATGAGTCACTGCAGATCCTGTTGTGTATGGCTCAATATGCAGATACTACTGAGTGAGTTGGGGGGAGTGGGGAAAAGGGACACTGGATGAATAGCCATGAACAGACTTGGTATATAGGATACGTTTAAGAAATTACAAACACAGACGAGAGAGACAGGTAGTAGGACTCAGTGCCTGTACTTCCCCCAATACAATTAATCAGGAATCATTTGTTCACATGGTTACAAATAATTGTGCATGAATAAACCATTAACAAATGGTTAATACATAATGAACATTAACAAATAGGTAATAAATGGTTAATACATAGTGAACTATGTGTAGGCATTATGAAGTGTTACCCTTTTAATGCTGACCCAAGTAATTATTTTGGAAAATACATTTACTTTTGTTAGAATCAGTGGAACCAGTAATGCTACATCTAACATAGTAAAAGTCTGTTACGTAGAGCCCATTTTTGTGCCCACTGGGGTTTTATTTTGAAAAAACTAAACATTGTATTGCAGTCAATGGTGAGAAACGGGTCATTTTTGCATCAGACTGTGAAAACAGAAATAGACTGCACACCTCAAAGTCATGAAAGTGGTGCCATCATAGCTTCCTCTTCCCACAATCTGTTCAGTCACTTAGGATGTCTCTGTGCTCAACATGACCAATTTGCAATTATTTTCACTCTTTTTCTAATTTTTCTTCATGTAACAAAGTGTAAGGTGCTTAAAGTAAATACCCGTTTGGTGTTACTGACATCTGTCATGTGAGACCACAGATGCAGTCATTGTGACATTTCACACAAAACTAGATGTTCTTTTTTTACCATGTTCATCACAATGTGAGAATTTCTCACCTCATAAAATTCTCTTTTCAATTGTCAAACATCATAAGTGGAAATGGTGATAAAAATTATATAGGACAAAAACGTTCATTTCTCAGCACTAACTACATTTATTCTCTCTATACAGAAATGTTACTGGTTTTCCAAGACTTGTCATTAACAGGAATTTTAATTAAATCATGCCAGTCCACATTTGCAAAGAAGCACAGTAATAATCAGATGAATATAGTCAGCATCTGAAATCAGGAACAGTATGGATCCAGATGCAGGACTCAAACCAGGATTCACTTTTAACAACTTTATGACAATTAATAGTAAAGAGTGAGTGAAGAGAGGCTGCGACAATTGCCAGATGTAAAGTGGTCTGGAAAGCAACTAGGGGGCAAGGCAGGGTACAGAGCAGGGTCAGAACCAGCAAAACAGACTTAGTCATCAGGGAAAATCCAAAAGGTGTTACCACAGAACAGGTGGAGGTCAAACCAGGTTTCCAGAATCCGTGGAGGTACCGATGGGGCTTAGACAGGCTCGTGGTCAGATCCAGAATCCAGATCCAGCAACAGATAAAGAGTGACATGCAACTCAACAGATAGCAGACAAAAACTAGAGGGCAGAAAAAGATCCAAAACCAGAAAAGACAAGACAAGATAAAGAACACTCATTTGGTGTACTAGGACAAACAAACTGACAAAGAAACAGGAGGGGCTTAAACAGGGCACTAAACAAGTGAACACATTGGGATTAATGGGCGGAGACACACACTGTGGCCAGGAGGAAAGTATGTGAAGGGTGAACACAAACCGACATGTCAAAGTAAAACCCCAGACACCCACAATGACAGAAAAACAGGAAGACAGATAGACAACTGCAAAACAAGACATACCAATGTCCAGAATGTAACAGAATCTAAATTTTCCTTTTCTTTCAGTGACGGTTGACCTACATACTAAGAAGAAAGAGGTGTATTTCGAGTTAATCTATCAATGTAATAATCATGATAGTTAAAATGACCTGTGTGCTGTCTTGTTTCTTCTTCTTACCATCCACATTTCTTTCTTTCACATGCCACTGTTACTGGTGAGGCCATTTCTCCTACATGAGAATGGTAAAGATTTGACATTAAAACAAATATCCTTAACATCTGCCACAACCTTGAGCACATTTCCTCAATCCTACTCAACAGAAAGATGAGAATCTTTCTCATCCCAATTAGTGTCACCTCAACGAATGTGGAGCATTCCTCTACATGGTTCACTTTCTCTTTCAATTCTTCTCTTTGTTCTCTCCCTTTACTTCTCATATATACTGTGTGCCTTAGGCTCACTCACACATCCACAGGTATCTACTGCTTTCTCCTTTTTTTCTTTTTTATCTCCAATGATGTTTTTTACAGTATCTGCGTGGCTGGTTCTCTCTGAGTGCTTTTAATACTGCCGCTGTTTAGATCAATCTTTCCAAATCAATACTTAATATCAGAAAGAAGCGCTGGCCTTTTGCTGTATGTACTCTTGTGTATCGTCAAGACACACCAACCATCGTCTCCGTTCAACCTATTCACACCGAAAGTAATGAGATATTGAATTGGACTCACTAAGGTTCAGCCAATACTGTACCATCCACAATTGGTGCATTTCTTCCAAAACCCTGGCCCCAGCAATAAAGTACCTGATAATATCTGACATTGGTACCTCGTTTTTCTTCATTTGTTTCTTAGTTTCAGAACAATATGAGTGAACCGTTCCACCCTGAGCCAAAAAAGGCCACTTAATTGACATCCAACCATGTATTTCATGTATATTGTATGATAAATGAATCCAGCGCCACTGACCTCTCTGTGCTAAAAGCATATATTTCCAACCACATGTGTTTTGAAGTGCCTACTTTCAAATAACTTCTTGTCTCTCAAGCTATTCCCAGTCTACCCATTAACCATGCATTACAAGCCTAAGTGTATTGGCTGGGATGAGCGGGCAGCAAGAAGAATTTAAGTATGTCTTGCATACACTGTATAATTTATCATGTTAGAAGCTTGAAGCTTTTTAATGGTCTCTGCTCTCATTATCCAGTCTCTGTTTTCTTGCTGTGCCTTCTGAGAGTTCCTCCTAATGGAGGGACAAATAGATTCATATGAGATCGTAATTACAGTATTTTCAAGCAATGAGTGCAAGTATCAGATAGCACAAGAACGGACACAGAATAGGCTGATTATGTTGTATCTACCGTCAGGACAAGAGAAAGCCAGAACTGTCCAATCAGACAGTGTCAGATTACCCAGCAGGCTTGTCTGTCATTTGTCTCTGCTCAGGTCTAGCTTCTTGTTTCTATCTGCTTCCTGTCTTGGTGGTGACTGATGGAGCCTTTTGGAGGAGTTGATGTCAGAGTTGCCAGTCACTGTTTTTTTTTTCTGTTTCAGGGCTGCTTCATCTTAAATGCAAAGGTGGCAACAATACACACATTCGTTATGCAAGTAGAAGGACAGATGCTTGTATAAAAGTAAAATAATTGATTCCAAGGTGCATATATTTGGACAATGGGGTGCACAAGGCTCAGAGTGAGGGGTGAAAACATACAGTCAACCATACAATGACTACCATGTACTTTTCATTGCCTCACTGTTTTGTGGATTTTTTTCCTGCAATTTTGAATGCTACTGTACTTTGTTTTGAATGTATGAACGCACATTGTCTTCTGCATCCTGACTTGTCTTGGCAGCGGTTCCAAGCAACACTAAAAGGTGATGTATAAACCCTGCAGACACTGATTGGTCAGACAGTTGTCTTTGTGACCCACCCCTTTGCAAAAAACAGATCCAGAAGTTGATTAATCCACACAACAGCCCGAAACGCTACCATGGTTGGTCCAAAAGATTCAGCCTTTAGTGGCTGATATAAGAATTCAGACGAGATAAAACAAAAGGAGTGAGTTCATCAAAAATTCCCTGAGCAGACGACATGGAAGTAATGCACCTCTCCACTATGACATCCAGGTACTGGGTTACTACCTGGTGATGGAATACCACTTATTGTGTGCTATTTTTAGAATATAACCCCAACAATAAATGAGGGACCACTGTTTAATAGGTGCAACTTCACACAGTGCAAAAACTAATTAGCACTAGCTGGCCTAATTAGCAGGCTGGCTGACAGGCAGTATATCTTAACCTACTTGTTAGGCTGTGATGTCATTTCCTGTCTCCAGATCCACTGAATCCACAATAGTCATCCAGTTGTCATTTTGCTTCTTTACATGTAGAGATTTACTAACCTGACTCTCGCCAGATGGTATCACGATACCATCTGGGGCCCTTCAACAACCAATCTGTTTTCAAAGGAGGGGTCTTATCTAAAAAAGTTGCATGTGATTAGATAAAGAATCTGTCTATCATCTTCACTGATGCGCCACTTTAGCCACTCAGAAGCGACAGCAGGAAGAAGAGCCATACTGCAAGCAGACTATCAAAACAAAGGCCACAGTATAGCTGCACTTAAAAGACCGGTGCGTTGTCTGTAAATGACCATTGTCGTATGTGCAGAGAAGATTTGAGGATAAAAGACAACATCACCAACAGCTAGCGGATATTCCTTGAACTTCCTATGGAAAATCAGTAGACCAGCGGCTTGCAGAACTTGGTCTTAACGTGTCAGATGTTCCAGAAAAATGCCTTTGCTTGGTAGGGAGACACCAGAATACTCTGGACACTATAAGGGAATGGAATAAAGCTAAAGAGGAACCCAGTGCTGAACAGACAACAAAGACAGCTGTGGCACACACAGCCATGACGCTGTCCAGTCATGGGGAGTCCCACCCAGCGACACTGATTGGCTCCTTAATTTTTCAGAAAGCCTGAACCACACCGATAGTCGGATAGTTGCGTGAGCCTAGCGTGTAGTTTGGCAAAACGCAGCCAGATGACATGAGTCATGTTCGTGATTTACCAGAGAGCAAAGAAAAGTGAAAGTGGAGGAAGGTCATGTATAAAGTTACAATTCTTAAACTAGTAACTTACAGTATTTTTTTCGTAGTAGAAATCATTTTAATGTAATGCAAAACAATGAATTAGCCGAGAGTTATTATCAGAGAACTTCACAAAGCAGTCTCTATTTTTGCACCTATTTACTTCAGTTAGTTTTAGTGCTGGTGAAATAACACTTGTACTGTTGCTTTATGTAATTACTCATGACATGCTGGTCTAAGGACATCAGATTGTGTTTGACACTGCTTGTTGTGGGTGTTTGTTCTCTTTTGTAAAAATTGATTTTGTTGAGGTTTTAGCTAATGTTCTTCAATATGGATATGCATAATGCTTATGTACAATCACAGTAGAAAAAAAAACAAAAAAAATATTGAACCATCAAAAATCATCAAAATGCAATCAAATACTAACTACTATTTGTAAAATGTGACTAGAACAGACAAAAACATCCGAACATGGAATAGCTAAAAGAAGTGTTTTCATTAGTAGAATGTCATTATGTTGATATAATGGCTTAAGTGATTTTTGTTTTTATCCATGGACAATGGCAAAATAGCTCTGAAATTAAATTGTTATGATCTGATTTTGTTCTTAGTATATTTGTCCAAACCAATGTACCTTTAGTGCTACCAGTCATTAAAATGAACAAGAAATTGAAAAAACTAAGGGTGGTCTAATATTTTTTTCCATGACTGTAGCTACAAGATTCACATGCATTTCCATGGTAACAGACTTTGTACAGTGACTGCCTCCGATAACAAGAGCAGCCAGTTGTTAAATATACATAAAGTTACGCTTCTAACGTTGGCTGATTAGTGTTACTTCCAAGTGCATCTACCAAACCAGGTTAAATATGTTTATGAGATATTCCACAGCTTTATATTTGGTTTTGCATTGTCAGCTCTATCTGTTTCATCCAGTTGCTGATATATCCATCGAATATCAGTCCATCCCTCCCTCCTACTTCTGTGCGTTCACATAAACAGCTATGGTGGAAATAACAACAATCGGCAGCAAAACCAAAGTAAAAACTGTGTTTGAAAAAGGTACAGCCATGAGGAATGTTCTGGAACAACGGAACAGGACATGGGTGGTAATCACTACGGCTTTCCAGCGCTGGTGTCAACTGAAAAAGGAAAAGGGGCTCAAAATTGATGCTTAAGTGACCATATTTCTACTCAATAGGTAAGATGATACTGTTATGATTATATATTTGAACATACTAATCACTTATGGGTATCGTATTCACCCCATCAGTGAGAAAATGTCAGATATTGACCAAACAGAATGTTCCAGCAGGTTTTGCTAAGTTACCAACACTGTGTCTAAACTGCTGGTGTAACACCATAAACTATTGTCCTTATCCCTTTGTTTTCCCATGGTGTTTATGTCATGCTTCTAAACCTTTTGTTAGCTAAGCTTCATGTGACACAAACTGATAAATGTTACTTATTGTTTTGTTATTTAGGATAATTGACATTTGAGTTGAACCTCCATGATCAGCACGTTTAATGTATTTTTGAAGGTGTGGTTGTGAGGGGTGGGCTGACGAAGAGGCATGGGTGTGTATACTTTCAAAATATAGCTGCAGGAACCATTTTCCAAAATGTCCTACCCTACGTTTAAGTAAATATATTTGCATATTCCTCTTTTTTTGTCATCTAGGATGTTTACTGATGGATAGACCAAAGGTTCAGGTAGAGCTGGGCAAAAAAATCGATTTAGATTTAAAATCGAGTTTTATGACAAAATTGATTCATATTTTAGGAAAATCGTGCAATCCGATTCCCCCCCCCCCCCCCCACACACACACACACACACACACAAACACATTTTTTTCTTCGTAAAAAGAAAACCATGAACCAGGCTGCTTTCCGTAGTGTTTCACCCCAGGCCCCGCCTACGAGCGGTACGACCAATCTGTTCACACGTCTGAAGCGAAAGCAGAACTCTTAGAAAAGGCAGAGACTAGCGCTGTAAGCACTTCCTCAAAATGTTCAACAAACACTGACTGAAAGCTTTTCTCGCAGCACACCTTATCAGAGTCCTGCACGGTTCTGATTTTGACATACCGCAACCGCCCGTACCCGTCATGTTTAAACTCGTATCCGACCTGTTTTTTCCGACGAAAAAAAAAAAAATCCCGCATCCAAAACGACCCGCTATAAATGAACCCGATATCCCACCCGAACCCGAAAGGAAATGTCAGATAGCCAAACTTAAATACAAACATTTATTGCCACAAATATACTGAACAGTGACATAGCCAAATAAAAATGTTATTAACCTTTTAGCCTATGAACCGCAAATTAGACCCGCGATCACCCACGTCCGAACCGAACCCGTATCCGACACAGCACAACATTTTTCACCTGTTTCGTGAAAATCTGTGGGTCACCCACCGGTACCCGAACCCATGCAGGACTCTGCACATTATGATAAACATGGAGCACGATGGGGAGCGATAACAGACGCAATAACATCATATATCCAAAATATTGGTAACATGTTCAGGTTTATTGAAGTAGCTTGATTGATAATAAGGTTTTGTTTTATTTTGTCCTTACAAAGTAAAAATGTTACTAGTTTTTTGCAATGTTTTTCATATGAGTATTAATGTATATTGTTTTAGTTAAAATATTTTAAGCTTTCTTATTTCCAACAAAATGTATCTTTTGCACTATTTTTTTTGCACTGTTTTTCCTGTAACAGTGGTGGATATGTCTCGACTTACTACAGTTCATGTAGGCAAAGTCTCAGGTTGCAGTTGCACCTTTTGCACAACTGATTTATTATTTACAGTTATTTGTAGAAGTATTTTTGTTTTACATGTTGTTTAATTAAAAAAAGAAGACGAAAGAAACCATGTTTCTAGTGTTTTCATTTTCATTTAGCCCATGTGGGAAAAAAAATCGTATTGTGAATCGTGAATCGAGTTTTTTGGGAAAAAATCTGAGATTTTTTTAAAAGAGAAAATCGCCCAGCCCTTGGTACAGGTTCTCAAAGTGTTACCAGCCCATCAATTTAACTTGAGTTTTGTCATGATCTTTATAAGTAATGGTGCAAAATGAAATAGTCTGTCTTCTCTCAAGTCATTAAAACATTCTGATAATTAAAATGTAACAAGGGAGTAAAAGTAATGCGTATAAATAAGCACCCATGTGTAAATACCTGCAGGCTCTATTTAAATACAATGTCTGTGTAGTTGTGGTTCATTACTACCCAACTCTACTGATCCTGTGTCAGCCATGCCAGTTCAGGCCCACGTCCCTCTGCTTTAAATGAATAGAAGCAGCAGAGTTCTTGCAAGCGCTAATTTAATTGAGACTCTCTGCACTGCCGAATGGCATAATTTGCATATTCCAGATATAAAAAGGCAGGGAATAAAATTGAGAAATAGCATTCTGTTGGTTAATTAGGGAAAAAAGAAAACAATGGGCGAACTACAATGACATTGCTGTTTGACAGCATTTCCAAAAGCATTTGTACTATTTAAACCCAAACGTGACCTGAGTTTGAAAGAAATACCTTCAACATTTCAGTTTGCTCAGACTTCGATTGTACCAGGAACACTGAAGACAACCAGGAAACTAATACAATTGAGTAATTGACAGCATATCCAAGACAGAAAGCATGTGTCCAAATATATCTGGTAACGCTCCCTGTGTTGTTGATACAATAGCATTGGATATTCGCTGCCCTGCCAAGAGGAACTCATGCATAAACAACACTGTCATATTTATATAGACATCCCCACGGAGTCCTTCCACTATTGTGCTGTTATACTAACTACCTCTGCCGCGGGAACATGACAGTATCGCCACAACACATGTTCTTAAGTGATTAAAATTCACTCTCCCCTCGTAGGCTTCTCTTATCGGGGAGTATTTTTGGTGTTTCTCAGCTGCAGTCAGGGTCACTGGGGGCAGCTGGGGAAAGCAGATAAAAATTGTATTTTTCATTGCCATTGAGTTCGCGAGCGCACCTCTGTACGTGCACGTATTGGAGAATGTTTTTGAGGCTGTCCTCTGGAGTGCAGGGTTGATAAAAACAGATTCCCGCCATGGCACTTGAGTGTTATTATTCTCCCTTCTTTTTCCCCCCTATCTGAAGCCTATTGTTGGAACACTGGGTGGTTATTGGGTTTTGTCAAGAGACGAGAGCAACGAAGGGGAGGGTGTGGGGACAAGCTTTATGCCCTCATTCTTTGCTCCAATGCCATGGAGCAAAACAAACCCACATATAGCCTCCGCTGACACCTTATAGGCTACTGATTCTCAAAGCAGCTCCCTGAAATGATAACAGACATTTCTTTGGGTAAAACATTGGGGGAAGAAGATTTATTTTTGTGCCAGGGTGCTCTGTAATTGAATAAGCTGTAGAAACATTATATTTTCCTTGTGTTCACTGCCATACCTTGTCGTAGCCAGTTAAAATCACACCTGAAATTATTTCAAAGGGAAAATATTAACCTTACACCACCTTTGAGGCAGTGAGGTGTGTGCAAACCTTTGATGAAGTATGACTCCCGAGTTGAATTATTTCACAAGACAAGAAACTGAGGAAAGAGTGGGAGTTTAGGGTTTTGAATTTTATAAATTATTTTACAATTTGCCCCCCTCTGACTGAAATATAGGCTGTATATTTGTTTCACACCACGTCTTTACTCCTTACATATGTGTTTTCTCAGTTATTCCAGGGTGATGTTTTCCAGTGAGACGGAGATGCTCTAAAAATGTATATACTTATAATCCAGCGATGGCACTTGACCTTGTAAACTTTCCCAGCTCGCAGCCAAGTAAAGTTTCACTTCCGCTCCAAGCTCTGCAATCTAATGAGGGGTTGGAGAGAGAAATGCGCGAGCTATCTGCAGGGCCTTGTTGTGAAATTAAAGGTCATTCTCACTGGATGAGCAACCCTGATACCTCCTATCTCGCTTCTGGTTGGCCAACGGGGAAATCAAACGCTATTAGACCACAGAAGCGTCCTTTATCATTGCAGTCATTATCATCAGAATCATCACCCGGGCCACGAAGCATCATTTAGCCTGCCCATTTAACTTCTCACCAGCCGTGTGTCAAACATATCCACTAGTGACAATGTGTCCGGCAATATTGGGAGCTGTAGGGAATTATGCAGGAAGGAAAGCAATTAGTGAGCCGGAAAAGGATGAGGATTCGAAGACAGGGCGTGTACAGTTATAGAACAAGGAGAAAGGGGAGAAGTTAGAGCTGAATTACTTATTAATGCCACTAATGAGGGCAACGCAGTAGGTTTGAGATGGAGTGAGATAATGTACCTGCTCCTGTATAATGGCGGAAAACACTTATAAGAGAATCCCTGCTTATACCAGAAAGGATCCAAAACTGCTGAGGGGATGTCCAATACATTAAGTCTCTGTAGTGGGGAAGCTTTTGTTGCCTTGGCAAGCTCAGTGGGAATATCTCTGTACATGCAGTGTCCATACAGGTCTAATGATGGCTGCTGTTAATCACCTCCCTGTGGTCTGTCTTTGTATCTATCTTTGTAGCTATCTGGAGCTAGGCACCTATTTAAAGATTCAGTTGTACTTACACTGCAAAAATCTAAAGCTTATTAAGGGGTATTTTTTTTAAATATTTCTACCCAAAATGTACACTATGCCATGGTCAAAGCTTGTTTTTTTTTTTTTTTTTTTACTTAATTCAGGTAAACCATGCAATAATCATTTAAGATTTTTTTTTATTATCTTTTTGTAGTAAAGTAAAAAGTCAAGTAAAAAATACATCTGCCAATGGAAGAAGTGAAAATGATCTTAGTAAGATTTCTTGAAATAAGATTTTCAAGTTCTATTGTCTAAAAAAAAAACAAGTTTTTATTTCTCACTGAAAAGTTATTAATTAGGTGTTTATGACTTATTTTATGTGTGATGATATATTTTGACTATAAATGTGAAAAATACACAAAAACGTCTGGCCAAAAAAGTCTCACAGTGTGTCTTTGGACTGTGTTTACATGTTATTATGAGACACTTTGGCCCCAGCGTAATGTACAATGCTTAAATGTATGTAAAAACTATACTGACTTCCAAACGTAGGTTAATACATTTTATTCCTAAAGATTTTATATTGATGATGGAGTCAGACCAATGTGCAAAGTCTTCTTTTATAGCTCCCAAATATTCTCAATGGGGTTTGGGCCCAGACTCTTTGGTGACCAATCCATGTATGAAAATGATGTCTCATGCTTCTGAGCCACCCTTCCAAAATTTCAGTCTGATGAATCTCGGGTTTGTCATGTTGGAATACGACTGTGACATCAGAGAAGATGAAAATCCACTGATGTCCAGAGCTGGTGATTGAGTATTTGGTTTTATCTGATCTCATTTTATGGCCATATAACATTGCTGATCCACCCCAGATCATAACATTGATAACCCAGGCTTGTACTGCAGGCAGTTGGCATGATGGGTAATCACTTCATCCACCTCCCTTCTCACCTTGGTAAGCCCATCACTCTGGAACAGGGTCAATCTGGACCAGTCAGACCTCATGATTTTTTTCCCCATTGAAACACAGTCCAATCTTTATTCTCTATATCAAACTGAAAGACCTTGAAGAAATGAAAACTCAGCCATTGCTTTTGCTTATTTACTTAGTTATCACCATTAGGCACATGCATAGATCACATTAAATATACACTAGAACAGGGGTCTGCAACCCCCTATCCTGCATGTTTTAGATGTTTCCTTCTTCCAGCACACCTGGCAGTCATTATCAGTCTTCTACAGAGCTTGATGATAAGCTTATCATCTGAATCAGGTGTGTTAGAAGAGGGATTCATCTGAAACATGCAGGGCAGCAACTTTCTAGGACCAGGGTTGGAGACCACTGCACTAGAAGATGCCACTGGAAATTATTTTTATTATACATTTATTTTGACTTAAGACCTGTTTCAGACCTGAACAGAAACACATTTCAATTTGAATATTCTTAATACCACTTAAACACAGGATTTGGACTCAAGCAGACAGTAATAATACTAATGAAATAATTTAAGGCCTTCAGCCTTCACTGGCTATGAACTCACTCCTTTATGTTCAAATCACCACAGACAGTGTTAAATGAATAACATCTGAAGGACTGTCACAGCATTGCAGAACAGATCAGTGTAATTAAATGCATTAGTTTGAGGAAAAAAGGCATCTCCTCAGTCACCAGTTAGTTGGATAATAAACCATAATAAGCAGTAGAAGGAATGGTTTAGTCTTGAGTCAAGTGATTCTTGAAGTGATATGTGAACAATAACTTTTTTGTTTCTTTTTCTAACTGCTAACACACGTGTGGATATCAAATACACTTGTTTTAAACTGTTGCCAAATAGTTAATGGAGTCATAGATTTGAATGTTATGTCTTGTCTTTAGCCATTGGTTGCATACACCATACTTGGTTCCTAATGTTAAAGGTGGGGTGGGAGACATTTTTTTGGAAAATTTTTTATCATATTGCTTTAAACACTTCTTCAGAATGTTTGCAAAAAAAAAAAAAACCTTAATTTTTTTGCCCAGTCAAGAGGGTGGAACCAGAGGAAAGGCTTCGCTCTTTCTTCTCTACAACAGACCAATATAAAGTCTTCATCATTGTCGATGCCTCACCGATCCACCTGTCAATCTGCTGTCCTTCCCTCACTCATGTACAAGATCCCAAGTTACTTAAACTCCTTCACTTGGTGCAACATTTATATTGAATGAAGAAGAATAGCTTTTGATATGGGATTTCAGTGCTACTAGAAGACATCTAATTAAAATAAAACATAATAATTACCTCTGCTGTCACGTAAAAAGTACATGATGTGCAATGTATAATATTTAAAAATATTTTGTGCCAACAATAGATTTTGAATTTCAGAACAGTTTCTCTACTAAATACCATTAATCCGAGAGGGCTGCAGTTTTCAGTTCTTTTAATGGTATTATCCTGGCAAAGCATGAATATTACAAAGCCCAATCTCCGTAAAATACATTCACAGTTCATTCTCTGTACCTAATCACAAGCAGAACTAACTAAAAAAAAGATGGTCCCGGTAGGTACAACAGTCATTAAAAGTTTGGAGTCTTCTCTCGTGATGTGTTCCCAGGATCCGGGATGACAGAGAATATGCTGGTGTATATATTTTCTTAAGTGGAGGAGGCCTGGGAGAGGAGAGCAGAGTTAACAGTGAGAAGCTTTCAGCAGTTCAAGCGCTGCTCAGATCAAGATTTTTAAAAAGCGCCCACTCTGCTTCCCCTCACTCCTATTTAAGAAGGGCAGCTTTGCCAAAGAGTTTTGTGAGATGTCTTGTCTTTTTATCACTGGTTGAAAAGCCCCTGTGTTTGCTCACAGCATGACTGGTGCTAATTAGTTTAGCACACACATTACCCACGAGGCTTGTGAACCTCTGCTCCCCACCCACTGGGAAGTTGACCAAAGATGAAATAATAATAGGATGATGAGGAAAACAGGAGCACCCAAGTGAATGGATAATAATAATAATAAAAAGAATAGATTGATATGTTGTTGCTTTTTTTACTTGTTTCCACTTAACACTTTACCTGATTTTCATTTTTGTGCATAATCAATCTGCCAGCAAAGATATGATGTAAAAAAAATTAAATAAAAAAAAAATTAACATATCACTGACAAAGAACAAGTTTTTGCGGAAAATATCAGATTGTTGTATTAGATTAAGTTTTAGCAAAGTCATCCAAGGTTTCATTAAAACAAAGAAAAAACTAATACTTTTTGAAAATGTGTCAAGAAAACAAGTCACACTTTGTAGCTTTCATTATTGTATTATTGTACATGTTTTAATTTTAGTTCACTTTATCCATTTGGAGGGTTGCTGAATAAGATACATGAGCTAACTATTAAGGCTATGTTTACACAAACCCTGGTATTTTTGAAAACGCAGACATTTGCCATTGTTTGTGCCTTTCGTTTATTTAGTTTTTTCTTCTGAAAATGGATCTTCATAAAAACTCCGGCAAACGTGTAGCTTTTTAAAAACTGGTGGGTCTCACATTGATAACACAATGACATGGGGGCAACTCCACCAATCAGTGTTTACGTTGTTTACATGTCACTTTATGGTATCACTTGGAACCTCAGCAGAGTAGACACCAAAAATCTCGGACCAGGTAACATGGGACCTGGTCCTTTTTCATCATGAATACGCCTCAAAGCGAGTAGAATCAGGTAGAATAGGGCACAGTGGATATTAGTGGAAACAATTCTATTAATTATGTTAATTAATTCTTGTAATTCTATTGTCTTACCGAGCCTCGTTATCTCTGGTATTCAAATGCAGCACCTCTGGAGAAGAGCCATCCTTGATTTGGGCTGATCTTTGTGTAACCCGCAAGGCTAAAGTTCTGGCTGTCCAAGCCAGTTGCCGAGGTGGGGTATTGCTTATATTGCTAACCTCCTCTTTTTTAACATCAATAGCTTTTTCCTATATGTACCCACGGGAATTTGAAGGTTTAGGGCTGGACGTGAAGGCAAATAAAATAATTTTAAAATAATTCCCTCTGAAACGCCAGAATTAATCAGCATCTGCTTGGGATGCAAGTTAACAAGCTTTCAAACATCAGGCACCCTGAGCTGCTGTGAGCCTCTGTTTAATAAAAAGGATGGATGGAGAGAGATGGAGAATGGTTTGAGGCATTTTCAGGTCAGGGGAGTAAGAAAAGGCAGGCATGTAAGGGTCTGAGAGCAGCAGGGGGCTACCTGGTAATTGGGATGGAGATGTAGTTAAAGTGATGGGCGGCGGGGTTCAGGGAGGAGTGGACAGACTGAGGAAATGACGATTGGGATGTGAAGGAAAGGGAGAAAAACAGGAGGGATGCTGAGACAAAGGGAACGCAAATGAAGGAAGGGTCTGTGAAGGTAGTGAGACCCCAGGCAACTGAAGACTTCTGAGCAAGTTGAGCTGAAACTTGATGGAAAAATGAAAGAAGGAAGGAAGCGTGGGGAGGCGGGGGGTTGTTCCTCAGAGTGGAACGACATTGGAAGAGCAATTTCATTATGGAGCACCAGGATCAGAGAGGAGATAGTACTTTTTTTGCACACACAAAACTCACATCGAGGGGCTGGGGGTGATAATAAAATGAAAGGAGAGATTGGAACAGGTGACGTGTTAGGAGCAGGTAGGCCAAGAGGGTGTTTTAGATTGAGGTATGAGAAAAATTAAAGGCAGGCGAAGGTGGTAGGATACGAGGAAGATTGCCGGTTTTGAGTTAGATTTGGCAAGGTAATCACAAGGGAAGGAGGGGGAGGGGTTGGGGTGGGGCGGCGGCTGGAGGAGACGGGTGAGGGTTGAGTGCTGCGCTCTCGGGCAGGAGAGAGGAATGGCGAGCAGGAGACGAGAATGCGAAGTAATGACAGCTGGGTGGGGGTAGAAGAGACGCAATTACACAAGCAGGAAGGGATTCAGGTGGTGAGAAATGTTGCCTGGAAGCTTTGGAATGAAAGATTTAGAAGAAGGGGAATGAGGGCGGGCTAGGGAGAATCTGCTCATGCCATTCATCCACAGTCACATGCGTTTTTAAATAAGATTTGCCTCTATTCACCAGAGGTCCTGGTGCCCTTGATCAAGGCTAAAATAGCTTAATACATGCATGTTAATTACCCAGAGATTATTCATCCAGTACCCTCCGTCTGCACTAAATTAATTCATATATTTGGCTGGTGTCAATGCAGAGACAAATAGAACCCTCCCCTGCATCCACACACACTTGCTTCTCAGTCAGCCATGCTAACATTGTGGTAGAAAAGCCTATTACTAGCCTTCACCAGCAGCTTATCCCTCACCATTGCAGGGAAGATTTCGGCCCAAGCAAATATGAATAGCTTCTTTGCTCCGGAAAATGAAAGATGCTAAATCCACAGCCATAACCCACTTCGTGCCTGTATGGAACAGAAGGAACTGGAAGAGCTGAATCTGAGCAATTTAAACAAACAAAAAACACACAATAACAACAACAAAAGCCCTGGTATCTACTTTCATACAGGCCATAACATCATTTGTTTGATATTACAGTGGTCATAGAAAGGGTGGACATGTCCAATCAGAGCTGGTTTTAACAGGGATTGTTATTCCCAAGTTAAAAACGACTGATTGATGCTTTTTGAGATTTGTATCTACATGCAAAAGTGGAAGCTAAGAGCTTTGGATTTGCTCCAAAATGGACGCCTTATCGCCTCCAGAGCTTAACTGCATCTCTATTCTTGTCACTATCTCTTAGGTCTGGCTTTTTTCCGTATCAGGTCTATCTGAAAAATGCTTCACTGGGGCTCTCTTTTGTCCCAAGTTAAATTTCTTATAAATGCATATAGAGTAAATGAGATATTTCAGAACAGAGAGAAGATAAATGCTCCTCATTTGCAAGTTTTAAAGATGAGGATGAATTTCATGGTCATAACATACATCCTGCAATTTTCAAACTTTGTCTACTGGGTGCAACAGTTTTATGATGATTACTGCTCACAGTGACATGTACTTATGATTATTCTTACACCTGTCATTGCAAAAATAAAAAAAATCCAGTGGAAAGATTTGCATAAAATACTACTGACTATTCCATATTCTTTTGTGCTGAGACAAAGCAACATTTTTAACAAACCAGATTCAAAGTCTAATAATGGCATATTTAATAATGCCACTTTTTATAGCAGATTAGAGTCTTTCCTGACAGTCCATAGTTACCAAAGACAGTATAGAGTTTTAGTCTTTTGGAGCCATTTGTAAAAGCTTTCAGTGAAGTCTTTCCTTCCTTCCTGTGTTTTTGATGATTTTCAGACTCTAGTGGAACTTCACAGCACAGATGAATAATCAAAACATAATAAACGATACTGTTTGATAGAATGAATTCAGTGATTGTTAGTCTTCACGCTAGATTTGTCATCAAAAATAACAGACAAAATCAGTGGACTGATGAAAAAAGGGGAGGACCAAATGACAGTAGAATGTTGTATGTTACCTACACATGTCTAAGCACTGATTAAAAAACCATTAATGGAAATGCTAAAAGCAAAAAAACTGAATGCAAAATGAATATATATGCATATATATATATATATATATATATATATATATATATATATATATATATATATATATATATATATATATATATATATATATATATATATATATATATATATATATATATATATATATGGTTAATGTACTTAATGACAAATCTAACCCATAAAGACCCAAACACCCACCAGTGCATGTAAATAATTGGTATAAAATACAGTTTATCAACTTTTCATGATCATCAGATATTACCCATTTTCTACAACATTGACTCACCAGTAAAACCCATGTTGTTGGATTAATAACAGTGGATGGAGATACTTGGTTTATGTCTTTGTTAAATAAATATTTTACAGATTTTTTTGTATGATAACCCACAAGTTTAATTTGAGCCTTCATGGTCATCATACATCATTAAAGCAATAATGATCAGTCACTTAATTGCAGAAATGTATTATATAAAGAATTCTTATACCCTTCAATAACACAATAAGTTTCCAATTTCAATATCTCTATGAGTGCCCGATAAAGGGTTAATTACTGCTGCTAATACTATTACGATGCTGCTACCTTCTCTAACCATTTTTGCACATAATAAAAATCTTATTTACATTAGTTCAATTTGAGCTATAGAGCCTTTTAATTTCCCTGAGGAGATCAAGTTCCTCCTGTCTCTCCTCATCAAACACAGGAAACATTTAACAGAATTATTTAATTTGCGACACTTGTGGGCTTACACAAAGCTCCTGAATACACACTGTACCTCATTTATGATCAATGTACTGACAGATGTTTTGCGACTGCACTTGTTTTAATTGCTTTATGTGTGTGTCTATGTTAATTGCTTGTTGTGTAAATTAGGGGTAAAAACTGCCTTTTATTTTTCTTCTTCACCAACTTTGAAGAAGTGAAATGTACACATCCAAGGAAAAACACTTGGTGATATGTAAATAAACACAAAGTTAACATAATTTACATTTCAACCTGATACATATTAACAATTTGTTTAGAAGTAAATAGCTGTAGGAAAAAGGTGCTCACATACTCTGTAAACACTGATGCTTGGTGCATTCAGGTAACATTTTAGCTTCACACTTCAGCTTGATCTTGTCTGATTTTCCATTTGCAGACAGTGTTCTCACAACATTGCGCCGGAGCTATTTTTTGTTGACTTGAATACAAAAACATTCTGGCACTTACTTGACATCCAAGAAATTCTTGAAACTTGTTCTGTAAGAGAGGTACAAAGGAGAATGCTGGACTGACACTGTCATCTGCTCAACCCTTCTGTGCTTGTTGCTTCAAGTTCAACAGGTTGAACTAACAGAACTCTGTCATAAACAGAACTCTGAGTCAGACATTGGCCCAAAGAGATGTTAATGTACATCTTGATATGAATGTTGTGTGAGTACATATACCTGCAAACGTGTGCACCTACTACACTGTAAATTGTAAAGCCTTAGCAGATGTTCTGTCTGCTTGTATATTTCACAGCAGATATTTGTTTTAACATACATTTGTGTGTGTATTGTATGTGTTTCAGCTTACATGTGTGGAAGACAGCAGCTGTTGTGTGTGTGTGTGTGTGTGTGTGTGCTCTGTGGAATGACTATGCATGTGTTTGCTGAGTGTCTGGGAGATGGAAGGCTTTGGCTTTTATTTGGGCTTTTCGTTGCATACTTGTCTTCAATGCTAGAGGGGATATAACCATGCACTTGCCTTGACAAACATCAATTATTAAGATTCTGCTCAAAATGCTGATAGAACAAGCTGCTCGTCTTATGTATCAGGAGATATTTTCTATGAATTCAAAGGTGGCTGGTTATATTTTTCTACACTCTTCACTTAAAACTTTATTTCATCACTCGCTGTCAGTTTGTCAGCTCCAAGAGCCGCTTTTATTTGTAATCACATCAGCTCTCAGTTCTTAACTCCAGAGAGCCAGAAGCTATAATCAATTCTTTGTTATTAATATTTAATTGACTCTCGAAATAAAATATTCCTGTTAAATGCAAACTACTCAGAGAATCAACAAAATGTTATCACAACGGTAATGGTTTCATATTTTTACCATTTCTAAAACTTTTGACTTCCTTAAGCCAATGTCAAGTGTATTTATCATTTCATTCATAAAAACTACTTGTTTTTGATGCAAGGAAATGTCTCCATGAAACATTACTTAATTGACCTTAAAGGTGCAGTGCAGAGTTTTTTAGGTTCTTGAAAAAGTATAATTGTCTGATGGTAGTCCACAATTTAAAATGAAATTATCAGACCAAAATAGGTTATTTCCAAATACTATTTCCAGCTTCCGTTGCTGGACAGTATTTTTTTATTTTGCTGTTTCTGCTATGTACTGCCTTGGTATCCATCGTATCAACCATTAGTTTGTACACTGCTGTTTTTAAAGTGTTGTTTTTTGAAGACTGAGTAAAAAAAACTGGTGCTGGGGCAGAGTGACTTGTCAAAACTAAAGACCCCTAAGAAGATGGTTCTCTGGTGACTGATATACTGTTTCAATGTCATGGTGAGTTGTCTCCTAACCACCCCCATTTTAAAATACTCAAGACAGCTTCCAGTAAGAGAAGACAATGTGCCTTACAGACTTCAACAGATTTTTTTTTAACCCCCAAGTTATCCAAGTAAATACTGGAACCCATTATCCACAAGCAACATATCCTCAGAATATTCTGACATTACATTTACATTTTAAGATGCACAGATCAGGAGAAAGTTGATAGTTTGAAGCCTTTCTCTGTCTCAGCAAGTCCTTACACCACACATCTCATATGCACAATGTAAAATCGAGTAAAACAAGTGATGAATATGATACTATTTCTAATCTAATTTCATGTATTCGCAGAACATTTTCAACCCTTCTAAAAACACTCCCATAGGAAACAGGAAGTGAACTGTTTTATATCACTGGTGACGAACACACTGCAACATCTGTGTATACATGACATTTAGTCAAACTTTTCAAGATGTTAACGTTCTGCAAACATTAGCCACAACAATAAATACTGCTCAAATATGTTGTATCATTCCAACTACAGAGTATGCTAGTGCATGTGACTTGTAGTTTTTGCAGGCAAGTTAATTAATTCAACAACATGAAAAGCAGTTGCCCTTCATATTTTCCACATGTAAGCATGTTCTTTTGGAAGCTCCAAGAATTAGCCCAGATTGTTTTTGGTCTTGTCTTGTCATCTGAACCCGCTTTATCCTCACTAGGGTCACAGGAGTCACTGGGGGCCTAATCCAGCTACAATGGGTGAAGGCGGGGTACACTCTGTATGAGTCTCCAGTTCATCTCAGGGCTGAACATATATAGACAAACAATTACTCTCACATTCACACCTATGTGCAATTTAGATTAACCAATTAACCTATCAGTGCATGTGTTTGGATGGTGGGAGGAAACTGGAGTACCTGGAGAAAACCCACGCAGACATGGGGAGAACATGCAAACTCCACACAGAGAGGTCTGGTGTGGGAATTGAACCAGGGTCCTTCTTACTGTGAGGTACGAGTACTAACCACTGCACCGCCTCTTTTTGGTCTCATTTTAAAAAAATTATTGAACTGACTTGATCGGACCACAGACAAAGTATTTCACAACTGAGAGCCACACACCCCCACACAGGTCAATGAAATGGCCAAGATCTCCACATAAGTAGAAACAAGTATCAGATGCATGTGGTGTTATTGCACCATAATCTATTCATACAGTTTTCTCAATTATTAGTAGTAACAGCCAAAAATATAATTTCATCCATGAATGAATAATTGGGCCATAATGATTTTCAAGGAGACAAACATCATTGTCTTGATCTTTTGCTGGTTGATGAATTTAATTAAATGTTTTCACCAAATTTCACAATAAACTGTCACTTCTCTTCCTCTTGTGATGTTGGTAGTGTAACTCATTAACCATAGCAACACAAGAGCTACTGGGCAGGAAGAATAGAAGTTCAGCAAAAACTGGACAACCTTCATCCCCATTAATGTAATTTAAAATTGTGACTTTAATAAAAAGTCACTTACAATAGAGCTGTCGGAAGATACAGATTTTCTATTCTGTATCAGACTATGAATATGTTCATTTGTGCTGTAAGATTGGAGAGAAGATGTTTATGGATATTATTATATCTATATTTAGCTATATGTTAGTGTTTGGTGATATCAATGGTATATTTGCAATTTTAGGATGTTTATTAGTAGTTTAATGCTTTATTAGGACTGATATAGAGTGAGGACAGACAAGTATCTAATGCCCTGAACTGTTATTGAAGATATTTCATTTGCAGTAAGG
The DNA here is from genome assembly GCA_020466265.1 of Siphamia tubifer. Classification (NCBI taxonomy): domain Eukaryota; kingdom Metazoa; phylum Chordata; class Actinopteri; order Kurtiformes; family Apogonidae; genus Siphamia; species Siphamia tubifer. Next base: position 29,371,481 of record CM035793.1, read on the forward strand.
CCTCAGCCTACAGGTAGTCAGCTGCCATGATGACCCATAATTCAGAAGTATTATGAAGGATTTGATCACACTCATGAGGTTACAATAATTGTATGTTGCCCTCTGTTTTGGTCTGGGAGTCTATATGATGGTGTGTTGTCATTAATCAATCCAATGATGGTGTGGTTGCATACACCTTTGATAACCAGGGCAATAAATTGATGTCTATGAACAAGTTTTGTTTCATTTCACTTTTAATATTTGCCCTCAATTTCTTCAATGTCTCTCTTTTTCGACTGTTCTTCCACTTCCATGGAATGTGTTTTGATGACCTGACTTGATGGCACCTGATTGCCAACACCAGAGCCACTATCCAGAAGGCCCAGCAGAGACTGTACTTTCCGAGACTGCTGAGGAACAACCATCTCCCTCAGAGACTTGCTGGTGTCCTTCTGCCAGAGCTCCATCCAGAGCATTTTAACATACTGTGTTGTTGTGTGGTTCTCCAATTACACAGCAGCTGGCAGGAAAGTACTCCAAAGCGTTGTCACTACAGCCCAGAAAATCACTGGTTGTCCTCTCCCTTCCTTGGACAGTCTTTTTTTGAGCTGCTACCCTCTAGAAGACGATATAGAGCACTAAAAACCAAGACAAGCAGATTCACCAGCAGTTTTTAGGCAAAAGCCATTAAGGTACTAAATACTCAAATGTGTGTCATACAAATATGTGCAATATACTTCAGTGCAATACTTTATGTAAATAGTGCGAGTGAACTGCTGTTGAAGGACCATTGTGTGAATGCTGTATGCTATTTATTTCTGTTCATAACTTGCAATCTTTTCCTTTTTATATATTTTTTTAATCATTACTTTTTTAGAATGACACCTGATGACGATGGCTTGTTTCAATTTCGTTGTACTTTTTGTATGACAACAAATACATTCTATTCTATTTATCTACAAATACATGCTCATGATATTCATTAGCCTGTCATCCTTCGTATTCTGGAAATACATGTTTCTACATATGGTGACATACACTGAGAATCAACAAGAAAATATCTGTTTTGTGTACCATGTTTCATCACCACATAGCACTTTGGGTTGAAGGATTGCAGATCGACGGGTTGTGTTGAGGAGGCACTGAATGTGAGCGGAGATGGACACGTTTGGCATGTGCTCCCTAGGTTACTGATTATTAGCTTGTGAAGAATGAAAACAAGGACATGAAGACATGGCCAGGAGAGGAAAAGACAAGATGAGAGACAGACAGAGAGGGTGAAAAAAAAAAGACTGAGAACAACACAGCACAAACAGCTAGGCTTAATGATACTGCTGCAGGCAGAAGACAGGGGGTCATTGCTAAGCTTTACATGGCGTGTGCTAATTGTAACATTCCTGCAACCATCCATCACCATTGAAACCAGAAACAAGAGACAAAAAGTTATAGTGATTCATATTCATAGCTATAAGAATGACCCTTATTCTATTTTAAAAAGAGCCACACTTTCTGTGTTAATGGTAGCAACATTTTGCAGTAATAAGGAGAGGGAGAGGGGGGTTATGATATAAAAGATCACCTTGATCAGCTCAGACTGTTCACTTCCCAGTATGGCCTCAAGGTTAAGATGGCTTGTTATTTTTTATGGCCCTTGTTAAAGACACAGAGAGCACATGGGTAGGTTTTTGAAATTTCCTTTCTTTTTTTCTGCAAGAATGGTGTGCAACAGGGCTCCTTTCTGGGTCCCACCTGATTCCATTTGTCTCAAGTGTCTGTGTGCACACGCACAGCTCAAGGTGACTTACACCCACCTGAAATTCATTTACTGGCTTCTTTCTTCTTTCAATTGGAGAGGGAGACATTTCCTTAGAGGATCATTGTATGTGAGATTGAGATTGTATATTTTAAATGAAGCCTTATTACTTTTCAATGACACTTCAACCCCTTTTTTCATGATTATTTTTTATAATGATGTTCAATCCATGAAGCTATAGTGAATGACATTGAGATATAACCTCCCAAATGAATGTTTTGTTTACCGTTCATGTTGAAGTGTATACTGTGCCAGTTACTCTTATTGCATAGAGACAGATTGAGGCTAGGCTGAATGTATTTTTATATTCTCTGCTGTGTATTATTCATTACCACACACTGGTTCTTTGTCGAGGACATTATTCAGATAGTGAAAGTTGTCTAGGTGTTGTGCCAAATCAAATTGTGCCAAAGCTACTGCAGGCAAGTGCACCAGCCAATGTTAATCCTTTTAGAATTCAGTATTAAAAATTTTAACTTCATATTAACTAAGTCATTTATTGAGAGCCAGTTAATTAACTGTGAATGAAAGCTTTCACTTACCCTCACTTTGGTGATGTAGACATATGTAGAAATGTGGATCTGTCGTATAGTACCCATAGTTTTCCTGAAAATTTGGTTGCAGTTCTTACTCTTCCTACATACTATTTATGTGATACAGCTTATTTATTCAACTTTTCCACAGGGCTACCACAATTACTTTTTGTTATGCAAAACCAGCAAGATGCAACAGTAGTTGAGAGAATAGAGCTGACAAAGTATGAATCACATTAAAAGCACAATTCGTACTTTCTAAGCATTTTCATGCTGAAATGATGTTACAGTCTTGTGCTTTGCCTTTTATTCTACCTCCTTTTCAGCTGCTTCTCTCTTTTGTTATAATGTTTTCACATTTATTTACTGCAACATCAGACTGAATCCTCCTGTACATGTTCACTGATAAAGGCACTGAAAATGTGGCATAAGATAAAGTGAATAAATTATTCACAATAACTCTAATGATGCAAGTGTAATGCTTTTGTGTTATTCATCTATGACATTTTATATAGAGTCAACACATCACAGATAATCATCTAATATCAGTACTATGCTTGAACACTGTTGCAAACTGTTTTGGACTTAAACACAAACTTAAATAACTACCTAATTGAATTAATTAGTTAATACATAAATCACTGAACATCAAACTCTAAAATGATCTCCAAATATCCACCAAAAATTGCTGTTCTAATTGTTTTCTACAGCTCCCACTCGAGCATTTCTCTCCTCTTTTTCAGAAACAAGAACCATCAGATGCGTGTAGTATATTTGTTTGCAATGACCAGGTGATGCAGGAGATCCACAACAATACAGACAGAAACCAAGTAACCAGAAATCTAGAAGAAAAGTCAGACACAGAAGAAAACCACAGACAAAGTATACCGCTTGTAAGTTACAAACCAAGGCAGACAAACTTGTACCGGACAAAGACAAATGGATGGTTTAAATACCTTTACCAACAGGTGAGATACATCAGGGTTAAAATTAACGAGAGGCGGGGAAATCAGCGGTGACAGGGAGCAAAGATCCCAAAATAAAAGCCTGAAACACTAATAATGACAGAAAGAACACAGAGACATACAAAAAATAAGACAAAACATCACACCTGGAGTCCGGATTAGAACAACTGAGTCTAAGATACATATTTTTAAACATGGCTCAAGTTCAACCATAATCTTAAATGTTATAAGGATGAAATATAATGTAAATTAGCATTTACAATTTGTGTAGAAAAAAACCTTGCAGAACTAAATGTCACTTTAAAGTAGTTATGACTTGACCTGAGGCTTAGAAGGACAGACAGGAGTTTTCTTAACATGACAATTTGTCCAACCACTTGGACCAAATCAGTTCCTTGATATTCAAATATTTTAATGACTGCTTGCACACTGCAGTAAAAGGGCGTGAATCGGCACATTTCCATGGAAGGGGAGCAATTTCGCTGAAGGTAAATTAATATGTACTCTGAGTTATTAAAAGGAGCAGCTCAACTCAAGCCAAATACTTACAATTTGCATCAGTAATTTTAAAAAACATGTCTGATGGAGGAAGGGTGTCTGCTTGTTGACGTGTTTGGAAAAGCCATTCTAAGCCACTTTTCATTTCCACGGCTCTCCTATCTCTCGGAGCGACTCTCCGCTATGTTGCCTTGGCTGGAGCCATGCCAACCCCATTACTCCTACAAGACTGTAACTTGCAGCCTCATTGACAGGGATGTGACAACAAGCATTTAGACAGAGAGGAAATCATTCATCATTAACTACGCAGCCATGGAGGAGACAAACACATCTGCGCCCGCGATAAGGCCTCGTCTGAGCCCTCTCCGCTCTGCTCGGCACCTGTTTCACACAAGCTCTTTGGCTTCTTCACCTCTGCTTTGCTTTTGTGTTTGGGAATGCTAATTAGCAAACGTCCTTCACAAATCCTTGTTCAGATCCTCCCTAGCGAACCGACCGAGAGAGAGGGAGAGAGAAAGAGACGAGGCAGAGAGGTGAGACACAAAGTGCTACAAAGAGGAGGGCACTGGTAAGACTTTTACAAAGAGCACTTAGATATTACTGGGTGTTTTGTATAATACCTTCTTTGAAGAGCTTTCTCAAGAGATATTCCAAAAGCCTGCGGTAATCCTCCCCTTGCCATGTCTGGGTCTAAATCAGCATCAGTCCTACTGTGGTAAGATGAGATAATCTTCCCACATGTTTTTCCACTCAGTTCCATTCTATCGCCGTCTTTACTTCAAAATGGAAACATACTTTTAAGACCCTAGCTTTGCAAGAGGTGGGCGGAGACAAGACCTATGCATTTGTTTGATTCCATTCAGCCATGCTTGCTCTTTGCACCACCACCACTGCAGGCTTGACGTAATTGTTGGTTCAGTGTTGGGTGTCACTCATCTCAGAAAGCTGCAGACACTCCCATACAGATTACTTTGGTTATTGCACTACTGCCGCCAAGGAAACAAGGACATCCATGTAGTCCCAAAACAGTGTATACTGCACTAAAGCACTGATTCTGAGTAATTGTCAGCTCAAGACCTCAAAATTAATTTGACTGTGTTTTGACAGACCTGAAATATACAAAAATATACTGCAAATGATGTAAACATTTGAACTGACTCTTCAAGATACATTTGAATACACTTTGCTACAATGACAGAGCATAAATCATGATAACAACAACAATTGCTTCTGACACTGACAAGTAATGTTAGCTACCAACAATAATGATTAAACACAAGTAATAAGCAATTTAAACAATGTTTTTCACTGGCAAAACACTATTACTTATTACCAATTTAAAGATATGCTAAGATTAGACAAATAATTATGTGAAGCAGTGACTGCAGGTATAACATGAGGCCTGGACGTTATCATCCATCACATGCTTTGATCTGCATCCCCATGGGAATGCAATAAAATATAAGGGGAAAAACTGTAGCTGAAAAAAATTGTTGTGTAATAATCAGAAATACATTTTATCCCCACTTCAAAATGACCCAGAACTATTTCAAAGAAGCCTCCCTCAAGAAGGAATGTGGGGGTAAAATTTGTTTTTCATAACATTGTGCTTCTATGAAACTGGTCCCAATAAGCAAGATAGAGGGGCGGCAAAATTCCAACAAGATGTAGACTAATGTTATGAAGCAAGTTTGGAAGCATTTTTGCTCTATTTTAAAAATGAATATTTACCGAGACATAAGAAGGATCTCTTTTTCCTAATATAACATTTTTAGTTGATGCACACATAAAAATCTGCATATAATGTAAACACTAAGTTTCTATAATGAACTCTATATCTTTGTCTTTCTGGGTTTTTATCCCCAAAATTACACAAAGAAAATCCACAGGCAACTCAGTGATACCCCTTGAAATTATGACTAGTCAGTATTCTAGGAGTGTGCGGATCATTCTGCATGCAATGATTACCCTGTAACTAAGGTAAAAAGGACACAGAAATGACACCCTATTGTTTTTTTTTTTTTATTCTTTTACATGTACATTTGGGAATCGAAGTAAAAATTCAAGGCAGAGTGTTTTACAAAAATGGCCCCTCATGCAAAATCACTCATGATTAATTTTTGTTTAAACAGGCAGGTTCTAAGTATAACTAGAGTGGACATATTAGGTTACACACAAAACCTCAAATGAACCTGCAGATTCCTGAAAATATCTACATGACAAAAACAACCAGAATTGTCAAAATTAACACAGTGTCTTTATTTATAACATGATTTTGAGTCATGTTTTCAAGATAAACTGCACCCAGGTAGCTTTTCCTGTAACACTCCCATTTTTGGCCTCAATATTTTATTTAAAAAAAAAAAAAATAATAATCATGTTGAGATGGCTCTGTACAAGAGTATACCTTTTTTGCAGGTACATCATGGGGAGGGAGTCAGTTTTGATTATTGCGTCTAAAAATACAAAACTGCCAGGTACCAAAATGACCCCAGTTTCATGGAGAGAGACCCATCTAACTTTAGACCCTCTGTACTGCAGTAGTGGTGTATGACCATTATCCTAATCTTTAAAAATGACACAAGATCAGGAACAGTATGGACCCAGATGCAAGGCTAACAAACCAGGATTCACTTTTAACAACTTCATTATAATAATGTTTAAGAGTGAGTGAAGAGAGGCTGCGACCATGATCACCAAATGTAATATGCTCTGGGCAGTAACTAGGGGACAAGGCAGAACTGTGGTCAGTGTACAGAGCAGGGTCAGAACCAGCAAAACAGACTTAGTAATCAGGGAAAATCCAAAAGGCGTTACCAGACAACAGGCAGAGGTCAAACCAGGTTTCCAGAATCTGTGAAGGTACCGATGGGGCTTAGATAGACTCATGGTCAGGTCCAGAATCCAGATCCAGTAACAGACAGAGACTGACATGCAAGATTCAGAATGCTTATTTGGTATACAGGGATAAACAAATTCATAGCCTCGCGGTGACGTCACTTCCCCTAGTAAAAGGGGAAAACAACAGCATAGCAACCACTGCGTGAACTGCACTGCACTGTCCTGCACGCTTAAAACTTCATGTAAAATGCTCAAATCTTGTGCTAGCCTTCAGGTGCAATAACCATGATTGGATGGAAGAGAAGCTGTCTTGTTCTGTGTACTGACAGAAAAGGGTGAAAAACGTGCAGCACGGCTTCAGGTGAGAAGAATATCTCCAGATGATGGCAAGCCCTGGAGTCTGAAATCAAAGTGGAAGTAAAATTAAAGTAGTGCTAAAGGAGTGCTCTGCAGGCTGGGTGAGTGAGGGGCAGAGAAGTATTTCAGATAAATGTATGTAACCATACCTCCAACAAAACATATGCTTTCAGGCTCTTATAAGTTTCCATTTTTTCTCATGTATATATATGCCAGGACTTTTGACGAGATAGATGGCTGACCACTCGATATTAGGCCAAGTCATGGGGTCATTTTGCCAAGAACCTGGGTGAACACACTCACAATGACAGGAAGACAGACAGAAAACCACAAAACAAGTCATACCAATGTCCAGAATGTTACAAAAAACTTTTTATTTCCTGTCTAAAGTTCCTACAGTGGTCCATGGTGTAAAAGACTTAGGTGTTTTTTCCCCCTGTAACTTATCACATGTCTTTGTATATTAAATTACGTCACCAAATGATCTGTGGTGAAGTGATTAGTGTGTCAGCTACGCTAATAACACCAGGATATCTATCTGAACATGTCAAACCACAGAAGTCAGTGACTCCTGTCAGACTGGGTGATATTGCCTGTGTCTTTAAACCACCTGCTAGTATTGTTATATGCACAGTGAAATATGCAGGCTGTGATTTGATCCCATATATCCCTGTACAGATTAGGGCAGTGTCAGTACAGGATTACCCTGGTAATTCATGTAATGCTGCTTCGCCACAGTTAATTTCCCTGTGGATGAACACAGAGAGTTGTTATACACTAGTGAGAGATCCCTAAACTACAGTGTATCATTCACTTGTAGTCCTCCGTCTCCTCCACATGTTTGGTATGCGCAAGACATCACTTGGATTGTGTGTCTTTAACCGTGTGTCATGCAATTATTAGAGCCATACGCCTTCTGTGATTGAGATACGGGCTATCTTTCTCCTCTGCAGCACACTTGTGAATGCAAATTGCATTATTGTAATCAGCGAGCAATAATCATGAAGTCAGAGTTCCAATCATCATTGTCATCTGGGTTCTCTCTTTGCAAAATCATGTTCCAGTTAAGAAATAGCCATGAAGAAAGAAGCAAAGCACTGGTAAATTCATCTACTGAAAAGTGAAATGCAGCTGAGTTAGGTTTGAAAGTGCTGCTGATTAGCATGGAGGTAAAAGCATATTGAGAAGCTAACCTCTACAGAGCTAGTTGTTTGTGGTGAGGAGGCCACAGGAGGAGCTAAAATCCCCTGTAATTATCACTCCCTGTGGAAATTAAGGCTGACCTTTCTAAGTAGACGCTGATAATAGAATTCAGAGGGGGAATAACTCACTTACACATTCACTCACATAGTGTCCCGTCAGCAATATTAGAACTGATTTAAGGCAAGACGTGAGGTTGGGAAAGGTCTTCTCTTCTCTAAGTTTCTTTTTCTCAGACTTGATAAAAAAAAAAAAAAAAAAAAAAATCTCTGCTCTAAGTAAGTTAAATGACATCAGGAAGTGTCAATAAAAATGTGAAGCAGTGCATTATTACAAAGAAAAAATATATAGATGTTTTTGGTACCTTTAAGAGGAAAGTGCCACTTTTTCATGGGTTGAATTGCCACCCATGTGTTTTGGCCAAAGTTTTTTTTTTTTTTTTTTTTTTTTTTTTTTACAGTAGGGCACTTTGTGGATAATTATTTGACCAGCTGCACCAGTCCTATTAGCCCTTGGATTTTTTTAATTGGCCAGGGAGGGTGAAGAATGTCTTGAAGAGAGACTCTCGGTCCTCTCCTTAAGAAGGAATTCTTAAATTGGAGGAAATCAATGCTCTTTTTCACCTTAATGCATGGCTACACAAAAACATAAATCTCTGTTAAACCTGCATGAGTGCAACATATAAGCACACATATTGCACAAGCAAACTGCCACATTATTAAACTTACACAGACCTAGAAAAGGCTTACAGAGTATTTTTGCCCCTGGCACCCATAATTCTCTGCTGATTACACTGAGTGTGGTTTAATGGAAGCCCCAATAACCCGAGCTAGAGAACACACTTACACTGAAACACACACACACACACACACACACACACACACACACACAGAGTGAGAAGCTGGAGAGCAGTGCTGTCAGATAGAGACAGAAAGAGGACGGAGAGATTAAATTCTGCCGAGAGTTTTTTGTCTGTGAGATTGGTTCTTAACGTCCCCAGCTCCCTTCACACTCCCTATTAGTGCAGCGAGGAAGAGAGTAAAGGGAGGGAGGGCTGGGAAAAATAGGAAACTTCAACAGAGACACTACTAGGAGGATACTTAACAATGTTATTAATCCATTAATCCTTGTTTGACATTTGCCAATGCATCACCCCTGATTGCTCTTTCTTTGAGAGCTGCAGGCTACTGTAGGTGTGTGTATGTGTGTTCACACCACCTCCTACTCTTATTAGCTTTTCACAGATCTGGTGAAAGACAAAACATTTAACAATTGTTAAGGCTCAAGATTTGGATCATGCATTTTTATCAATACAAAGAAAATACATTTAAAAGTATTTTCTAAAAGTGCTAAAATGAATGTTGTTCAAATGTTCCTTTTACTGTAAGATATAAAAACACTGCAGTTTACAGTTCACTGCGAATAGTGGTCTTTTTTTTCCATTTCTAGTCAAAATATCTTTCCACCCTTTAACAAAAACATATTCACATGAAGAGTAACATGTACGTCAGATATAATAACTTATTTTCAGACAATAGATCTGGAAAATCTTATGTTGAGAAAAAATTCAGTTGTTTTATTGGCAGATTTTTTATTTATTTGTTGTTGCTTGAATAAAAAAAAAAACACATCATAATATTGAATTAAGAAAAAATTACATGAATGAAAATGATCTGGGAAAGATTTTCCAGATCTATCATCTAAAAGTAAGTTATTATATCTGAATGAAAATATATTCATTAGATGATTATGTCTTATTTAGGTAAGATTTGCATTTTCGCAGTGTGCGGTACCAAGCACTGTTTATCTGTACTACAGTATATTACAACAAGCTCCATCCTAAAACACACTTTTTACCTGATTTACCCTACCCTATTATAGCAAAAACAATGTATATCATTGTGAAAACACATTGTGGTTTGAATCCCCCTCTGTCCTAGTGCTGTGCTGTTGTGCCCTTGGGCAAAACATTTCCCCTCCTTCTTCCAGTGCTTCTAGTCACACTGCTGTATGAATGTTCGGTGGTGGTCCAAGGGGCTGCAGACACAAATTGGCAGCCTTCCCCAGGAAAGCTGTGGATACAGAATGTACTTACAGCCACCAGAATATGGATGAATAATCCACTATATGTGCTTTGACTATGTGTTTAGACAACATCACTGTCATAACCTCCGCTCCGGTGACCTTTCCCCCAGTCACTTCCACACTCACCTGGTCCCGCACTGCGCAGCTGCAAGCCGTTCCTCATCTGTGGCTATAAAAGCAGTAAGGCTTGCAGTTGCCAGTGCGGGACCATTCAATATTGTCGCCTCCATAACCCGGACTTTTTCACCATCTCCTCAATCACCATAATCAGGACATTCATCATCACCATGGACTCTGGTCATCTGTTCCCAGGTTTTGTCTGTATTGTCTTTGTTTCTTAGTCTTGTAATTAAATTATTTTTTCCCTTCAGTACTGTGCAGTGGAGTCCTCCTTCACCTCACCCCGATCCTGACACATCACTATATAATTCTAATCCATTGTCATTACTAAATGTCATGTTTTTTAAATGTACCCACAAAACTCAGGATCATGATCCAATAAACCAACATCAGCTACACATCGGCTTTATTTTTGGATATTTTGGAAATGTTTTAATTTTTTTTTCCCCAGCTTAAATAAGTATTATTTCATTCATTCATAGCAAAGAAAATGGAGTTTTACTTTTTGTCTTTTTTTTTACAATTGAGAAGTTGTACTTCAGTAAAGGAGTTGAATCAGTACTTCTATTTTTCACACAAGTAGCTGTACTTCTACTTAAGCACAGAATGTGAGTACTTTAACCACCTCTGAAGTAATTCCAATGTAACTTGGTTGGTTTTAGCCATCTCTCAGTTCTGAAGTCAGGCTGCAAACATGGTGTACTGCTGATTATCCTGCTGATTAGAACTGCAGTCCATATATTTACAACTTTATTGATATATTTTACTTAAATTATCTGCCTCTTCCTTAGTGTTAGGAATGGACATATGTGCATAATTTGCTTTTTTGCTGAAAGTTGGGTGATGTCGAGGCTTCCATGACTTTGTACAATGACAGGTGCCTCCAGAACTTGATTTTTCAGCCCCTTGTATTGAACACACTGTTCTCACAAACTCCTTCCAACACTTGTTGAAGTTTAATAAATGTTAAACTGTGGACAGCATTATACAGTATACTGATGTAAAAGTGTTGCTATATGTAGAGTACAATTAATTTAAACTTTTCATCTGACACAAATCCTGCTAATTCTTAGCTGGTCTTATTTCTAGTTGGTTCAATTTGTAAATATTCTACGAAATTGACTATCTTTTAAAATAGCTATACATCTACTTGTTATTGGTCATCCCTATTGGGACTCTAATTTCAGATGCATACTGAAGTTAGCATCACTGACGTCATGGATATAAAATCTCCAGAGAACACTGGAGTAATGTTTGTTTTCTACTAACCTCAAGGCATTAAACACATTAAAGTGTAATCATAGTTCTTGCCGTAACTTTAGCCTGAAAACATGCTTGAAGTAATAATATATGATCTCTCCAAAACTGATATCTTCTCTGTATTTCTAATTCGAATCAAAGTGGAATCTCTTTGAATGAAGGCACATTGAACATATTATTGCCAAGCTGCACCACACATAATTATCACCTGTTCATAACCTGTGGTGCAAACACATAAATACAACAGTATCAAAAACCAAAAAATAATATGTAGCTCCTACAAATATGTGACCCGCCACCACGAAACCAGGCATAAGTCGCGCTGAGCCGTTCAGAGCTACAGCCAAATTTAGGCTGGAAGGCGATTTCTTATTTGTGTTTACATCTTATCAAAAAACGGTACCTTAACACCTCTATTTTCAGTTCCTGTGGTCATTACATTGAAATCCAATCAATAAAAGTGTTTATTTAAGCGGCGACAAAAGTTCAGGGATTGCTGAGCAAAGACAAAGACGACTTCCACCTCTTTTCGCCGAACAAAATGATCTCCGTTCCGTGAGTAAACATCCAAGTGTTCGGTACGAGGAAAAAGCTTACATTGAATGCTCTGTCCAATGGCGTAAGCCAAATGATTATAATACGTCGCACTTCTGTCCTATTATAATATATAAAACTTCTGTGACATGTCCATCAGAGTGTCCATTAACATCTGTGAAAAATTTTTGTCAATTGGATACGAATTATTATGCGTTGCTAAAGACTTCCTACCCCAAAACAGTCCAAAACTTTAACGGACAATATCTAAAAATATGCAAATTGCAAAATATGTCCAAATGTGGATATTAAAATTACTATAACTTTGGTTCTACTTGTGATAGAAACATAACTTTTTCACCATCTTAAACCTTAGTTTCCACTCTACCAAGCTACACAGATAATTCAGTTTTGATTTCCAGACACTTATACCTGGTTTCGTGGTGGTGGGTCACATATATGTTTTCAAGCTCAAGTTCATGTTAATTTTCACAAAGGGTGACACAAACACATGTCCAAGCAAAACTAAAATAATAAGTTTTCTTCTTCTCCTTCAACACTGAACCTGTTTTTTTCCTAGCGTTGGGCTCTTTGGGCCTGGCTAACATCTGTGGAATCACATGAATCCACTTGTTTCTACTTGAGCTGCTTGGGCTTTGTAAGGCTTTTCACATGGACATGATACTAAAACAAGTGTATGTATTGGACGAAAAATAGAACCATGGGACATAGACGCCTAAAGTAATAGTCACAGTGAACTACAGCATGATCTGCAACTACCATGACCTTTATAATCACTCTTAGTGAAAAATCTGTCGCTGACTCATGACTGGCATCATTCTCCTCTCCTACAAACATCTGCAACAACTTCTAAGGAAACTAGATACTAGACAATTTACACATCACATATTCCACATAAGCTGCTTTGTCTAATTGAGATGGGGTTTTTTTCCCCCACCCAAGACAATGTCACTTATATACTACTAAAAAGTCATGGTTGTTCTGGCTTCTTAAAGTGACCAATCCATCATTATTTCATTATTTTTACAGTGATCAGCACTATAATTGAATGCATTGTGCCTCAGTTCTGTGTTAAAAAAACACTCCAGTTTGAGGCGTTTTAAGTGTTTGGAAAAAGTGGTTGGTTGTACGACAGTTTTTTTTGGTTTTTTTTCGCTCTTCCTCATAAATATATGTGACATAGTAATAGATCACCTGTGTTTGGCCAAAAACAAAAACAAACAAAAAACCCACCCTTTAATCATAATCTAAGATTCATTCTGCCTTTACAAAACAGTCACATGTCCTCAGAGATACAACCTTATATTTATTTATTTATTTATATTTATTTTCTTTTGTGTCCTGGTCCAACTTCCCCAGTAAAATAGTTCACATGTGAGGTCACACTGGTGGGAATCTGTCATCATGTGTTTCATTTTTATTACTTTTCATGTTGGAAATTTAAATTCTTGGAGTTCCAGACTGACTTTCCAGGACCAGCTGGTCAAAGGCAAAACTTTCACAGATATTTATTTCCCTTTTCAACTCAAGGCACATTATCGTCTTGCACCTTTTGTCTGGTTTAAATTTCTAATTACAAAAAAATTCTGACCTAATATTATTTGTTCATTTATAAGGCATGAAAATATAATTTGAACACTTTTATATGTAATATACAGTCAAATTAAATGCAGGCTGACCTTGGACTTCATCTATAAAACAACATAAATTAAACAGAACCAACTTAAAAGTTAGAAGTGATTTACTTTGAGGAATGGGGAGTTAAAAATACACATTCTACCATTTTTAAATAGAAATTAAGGACATTCAATGATGGTTAAGTTCATTTAAAATGTATTCTAAATGGACTAAGTGATTCAACAACCAGCAAAACTCTAAACCCAAACCATCCACTGAAAATACTGTTTAATTTTTATTGTGCTGGAGCTTAGTTTGTGAAGGTATATGAACTGAACTGCAGTTACTGCTCCCTGTTACACCATCAACCTGATTTGAATAAATTACTCTGATCTTTGGAGTGTGGTGGAGACACAATTACCAGGAATTATTTTACATAACTTCCTGGTAATAACATTCCTGGTCTTTTGACAGTTATTTTCAAGTGTGTTAAATTATATGATGAGTTATTCAAACTGAAAGTCAACTTTCTTGTTCCAAACACAGTCGTGAGTGTTTCTTCAGTTCATTTCAAAGATTAAAGTCAGATTTTATTAAGTCAAAGTACACATTTGTGTTTACTTACTATAGTTCTTGAGTTAAAATGCTTCCTCACTTGTAATTAAATGAAAAAAAAAAGCTTGGTGTAAATTAAGCTGACACAACTTCCACATCCTTTTATTTTTAAAGTTTCGAGGTAGACACTAACAGATTGGTTTTCAGCAGATTTTTGTGTGATGACTGACAGACTGGAGATCATACATTTAACAAGTAAGCCTGATGAGGGATCACAGAGTACAGAATTCATCAAACCAACTGAACTAAAGAAGTCTTTTGGATGAGAGATGAAATGTTTTCAAAAGAGCTAAACCAGTCCAGTTGAACTACGAAGAAACCCAATTAAACACATCTGAATGAATCAAAGTCATGTGAGCTTAAAGGATAAACAAACATACCAGTGTTTGGTGGTAATGTATTCATTTGTTTGACAATTCCAAATAAAAGTGTTTTGATATACGGACTATTTCCCACCGTCTTCTGATGCTATATCTAATCTTTTTGTTTAGTTTTTTTTCCATTGTAATTGGTTCACACAGCCTGATTGTCCCTAGCTGTCATTACAACAATTCAAACATTTTTGACTGTTACTGTGGTCACGTCGACTCTATTATCCTCACATCTTTCTACTAACTTGCTATGTTGACTATTTCCAATTGGTATAGACTGGTGCAGATTGTGCCAAACTGGGACTCCTGGGTAACACCTGGCAAAACATTTTGTAGTGTGGTCTCAGCTTTAGCATTTTAACTTATGTTAGTATGAAGTCAGTTAGCATGATGCTAGTCCAAATTAGTGTTTATTAGTATGATTATACAGTATGCGGATAAGGCATTATTGTTAAATTACTATATGTATATGAGTATATGAGTATGGTATAAAATGATCATCTTAGTTCAACATAAAGGGACAAGAAAGTAAGATAACCAAGAAAAGAGAAAAATATTACATTTTTGGTTTATTCAGGAGGGACAGTGCACATTAACAAATGTCTGAATTCAACGGTATAAAATGTAAAATGCTGCATTACAATGAAAATATTAAAAAACCTATATGTGAACACTACACTGCAAAAATCTAAATCTTACCAAGTTTATTTTTCCTCATTTCATGTCCAAATATCTCATCCCACTTCTTCAAGTTCTCAGAGCGCAAACCTTTGCAGTCCACCCCCCCCAGTGAAAGGTGGTCCACCAAGGAGAGGTTCTGTTTTTACCAGCATTTATCAAAGGTAAAGTACTTTATTTGTCATTATACACTGGTACGACAAAATTTGTCCTCTGCATTTAACCCATTATTGATGCCGTTGGGGTAACCTGTAGCAGCCATGGAGGCGCCTGGGGACCCATCTCCTGCTGTAGAGCCAGGCTAATGGGGTCAGAATCACCTGGCTGAAGGATTTTACTCAAACAAACATGTTTTTGGGTGATGGGGGAACCGGAGCACCCAGAGGAAACCCGACCAGACACAGAGAGAAACATGGTTGTGAGGCAACAGCGCTAACCACTCAGCCACCGTGCTAGCTTATCTGTCTGTCTGTCTGTCTGGGTACAACATAACTCAAAATGTTATGGTCTGATCTGATCTCTTAGATTTTATTGAAGAACTGGAAGAGATCCTGGATTCTGGATCACTTTGAAATGTTACATTGTGGTAAATGAAGAATACATCTCAAAGTGATCCAAAATCCAGGATCTCTTCCAGTTCTTCAACAAAATCTAATCAATTGGTCCTTGTGTCATTCCCAAGCTATCCTGAAAGTTTAATGGAAATCTGACTGTCCATAACTTTTTGAGTTATATTATATACAGACAAACAGGTAAATGCTGGCAAAAACATAACCTCCTTGGCGGAGTTAATGAAGTATAAGCACCTAAAGAGTAACTTGTAAGTGAGAAATAAAAACTTAGTTTCAGACAATAGATGTGGAAAATCTTATTTTAAGAAATCTCACCGTGGTCGTTTCCACTTGTGCAATTGGCAGATTTTTTTATAGTTGAATTTAGAAAAAAATAAAAAAATCTGTCAATGGAACAAATTAAACTTCTGTGATTTATTTCTCAGTTACAAGTTATTCTTGAGGTGATTATGTCTTATTTTAAGTGTGATGAGATAGTTTGACAAGAAATGACAAAAATACATTTGGAAAGATTTATAATAATGATAATAATGGATTGGATTTATATAGTGCTTTTTTTGGCCACTCAAAGCGCTTTACATTAGTGACCCATTATTCATTCACTCTCACATGCTCCCTCTGGCGGTGGTAAACTACATATGTATCCATAGCTGTCCTGGGGCAGACTGACAGAAGTGTGGCAACTATTTTGCACCTACTCTGACCACTACCAAACATTCATACACCAGTGTGTGTGACACTGGAGGCAGGAGAGTGAAGTGTCTTGCCCAAGGACACAACAGACCTTGGGCAAGACAGAGCGGGATTCCAACCACCAACCTTTCAGTTACTGGACGACCCACTCTAATAACTGAGCCATGGTTGCCCCCGATTTATATTTTTGCAGTATATCATAAAGAAATCCTCATAATTTCCTAATCGTGTCTAAGAATTGTTCTCTTTTTGCTGAACTTCACACCCTCATTGTTCACATTTATAAACCCTTGAAGCATTGTTGTAAGGTAACAGTCATTATGTTACTATAAAACAAACCTCATACTCTAACACTGATGCTCTATGGTAAATGTTTTGTGCATGTGGTCATAGAAAATGCTTTTGTGTTTTCCTCCTAGTCCATTACACATTTCCAGTTTCCACATTTGTTCACCATGTTTTTCCCTGAAGCCAAGCGTGATTTGTTTGTCACAGTCGCACAGTGTTTGTCACAGTCTGCTGTAAAATATAATGATGTTTAGAGGCAGAATGTTGAAAGGCTCATCATGCATTGTTTAGTCTTTTTATTATTATTATTTTTATTTTATTTTTTTTAAGGTGTCATCCAGAAAACTAAAACAGTAAACTAAGCTTTGAATCCTAAAGGTGTAATTCTGTTATCTGAACACTGGTGTGGCTGAGGTGTTCAGTCTCAGCCGTCGAGGTTATGGGTGTGAACTGTCTAGTACTGTACATCTGGGATGTTAGAGTGGAAAATAATCAGGCCTGTGGTCGTGGGGGGATGGGAGAGAGCCTTTAGAAAATAGAAAATTGAAAGCTCTGTTGTAATCTCAAGCCCTATCAACTCTCAATCCTTGTCCTGATATCAGAAACCCAACACACATGTGCACACACACACACACACACACACATGCATGCATGCACACATAACAGCCCACAACTTCGTTTACCGGCTACTCCCTAAATCCCTGAACTGTCATCCGACGCACGCACACACTGCAGACTAAGACAGCTTAGTGACGGTGTTTGGTTTTTGTTATCAGCGTCACCTCTGTTGCAGAATGGCAGGTCAAAAGGTGTTGAATTTAGAGAAGTGTCTACGTGAGCTTGGATTCATCATGAGACAATCACACACCAAAGCTCACACATATACACACACAAGTACGCACACACAAGTACGCACACACAAGTACGCACACACACATGCATACTCGTTTCCATGACTCACAAGGTCCAAGTTTAAACCCATCTTGTTTTTTTTTTTAAATTATATATATATATATATATATATATATATATATATATATATATATATAAATGAATGAAATTTTATTTATTTATTTTATATTAATTTAAAAAATATTATAAAACGTTATAATAATAAAAATTTTAAAATTTAAATGAAATTTTAAAATTTATGAAAAAAAATATTTTTTAAATAATTAAATAAAAAATGAATAAAAATACTAATAATAAAATATGTAAAATTTAAATTCAATGCAATGAATGAATTTTTTTTAGAATTATAAACAAATACTAATAATACAATTTTTAAAATTAAATTAAAATTATGATGAGTATTAGGGTCAAATGTGAAGAAAAAATATTTTTGTCCAAATTTGGACTTTAATCTCAAAATGTCAAGAATAATTTGAAGAGAGAACAACCATACCGTTGCTGCAGAATCCGTGTAACTTTTGATAGTTTAATATTTATAGACTTAAGTCTAGAGGTTCTTTGACATTTTCTTTGAACCAGCATCAATCAAATTAATGAGTTTATAGTTGCTGTTGGTTGTCTTTAGTGTCAGTTAAATTGAGGTGGCATTACAATTAACTTTGCTTAAAAGCTGACTAGTGCAGCAGGTAAAATACACAACTGTATATACTGTAAAAATTGTAATAATGAAAAAAATAATTATATTATATCATCATCAAATCATAATAATATTTAAAAAATACAAAATAAATAAATAATGAAAAAATAAATAGCAAAAATAATTGAAAAATACAAAATAATAAATAAATACATTTTTTTAAATAATACAAATGAAAAAATAAAACAATTTTTTTTAAAAACACATAAAAAAACTTTTTTAAACACAAAATAATGTATTCATAGGGCCACATTATTTCTATTTTACTAGTTATTATTACTAGTTATTTATATTTAACCCTCGTGAGGACCTGAATTTTGGTCCCCATGATGCCCCCATGGTGTGACTGTGTAAACATATCAATGTCCCCATAAAGATAAGACTATAAGCACACACACACATGCACTGGGTCGTTGGCATCTCATGTGATTGCTGTTGAAGCAGTGACAGTAAAACAGCGAGGCATTAGAAAGGAATGAGCAGAGAGAGTAATCACAGCATTGTCAGTGCTGCACAGCCATACAAGCAATTTACTAGTTTGATTGACTGACACAAAGTGGATGCCAGGTTGTGATTGAATTCAGGCCTGTAGTGAAGCCTGGTAATGTCCGGATTCAATAAGCATAATAATGCAGACGTGATCGATCCCTTTAATGATATTCTTTATAACAAATGGTTTTTCAAATTATGTGCAACTCTCTCAACTCAAACTGTCATCCACAGGGACCAATGAGACCGGATCATAGGCTTATTATCATTGCCTTCTTGTGGGGACACTCTGAGGGGCCCTAGCACCACATTTCTTTGTTTATGATTTATCTAATTGCAGTCACTTTAACATTGCCACCAGTGGGGCTTTGCTTCCCTTTGATCTACAACATTAAAAACAGCCACATGCATTATGTAGAGCCTGTTTGGTGCGTAAACGACGTTTAAGAAAGATAATAATTGCTCTGTCTCATATTTCGTTATTTATTTATCATATATCTGTGGATTCCAACACCCCGCTCTCAGTCTCTTTTGATTTATTTAACCACATAGATAGGGCTAATTAAGGAACTTTCTGGAATACTTATAAAACAGAAACAAAAATACAACGGTGTGGCACGTGAGACTCCCATCCTTTCATTTTCTTTCATTTTTGTCATCATTGAAGCTGAAATGAGCTCATTTGCACTGATACCAGACGGCATGGAGCATACACATGACAAGTTGTTGATGTGTCAAGGCGTGGTAAGTAAACAATAAATGTGAATGTATGATGCCGTCCAATTAGTTCCAATTATCGCACATATTCATCTTAATGTGCAGGTTTGTTGTTTGATAGAAGGGGTGCTCAGATGGAGTTTTGGAGACTTCAGAGGTAGGCAGGAAGAGCTCTGCTGGACTCATCAGCAGGTAGTCGGTCACTAATGAAGATGTGAGCATTGATGAGGAGAAAACTCTCAGAAAGCTGGAGGAACCTGTCACATATCTGCCTTTTTTTGGGGGGGTCTTTTTCAGCATTGTCATTTCTAACTATTCCCAAACTTCTTACACCACAGTCGCCCAATTTGTTCATCCTTGTTCTCTTGTTATAAAAAACACTGTCTAAATTTCTAGAACAGCATTGTTCAGGACAGTGTTGTCAAGTCTCCCTGTTAATTACAAATGTATTTTCTACAAAGAATTACACCATACTCTCTCTCTCTCTACAGCTCTTGCTCTCTGGTTTCCCCAACTTTTTTTTTTGTGTGTAAATTGTGCACAACAGAAAAGCATCGCAAACCAGTAGTACCAGCCACAACAAACTCCGCCACTCACACACGTTACATGACATTTGACCTACATTCAAACAAATGTAATGTGATCTATTCTGGATCACCTCACACCTTTCCTGAAAATTTCCTAGAAATTGATCCAATAATTTTCGTATAAAGTTGCTGACAGTCAGACAAAAACAAAGAACATAAAAGTAGTGCCAGGCACAACAAATCCCACCCCTCAACAAAGGTTTTAGGTCTTAATGGTCAAAATGTGAGACTATCACAATCTGTACTTAAGTAGAAGTACAGCTACTTGTGTGAAAAATACTAGAAGTACTGATTTAACTCCTTTACTGAAATAAAAGTTAAAAAAAAAAAGTACAATTATCCTCAGTACTCGTGCCTCACAGCAAGAAGGACCCTAGTTCTATTCCCACACCAGACCTTTCTGTGTGGAGTTTGCATGTTCTCCCCGTGTCTGCGTGGGTTTTCTCTGCGTACTCCAGTTTCCTCCCACCATCCAAACACATGCACTGATAGGTTAATTGGTTAATCTAAATTACCCATAGGTGTGAATGTGAGAGTGATTGTTTGTCTATATATGTTCAGCCCTGAGATGAACTGGAGACTCATACAGGGTGTATCCAACCTTCACCCATTGTAGCTGGATTAGACCCCCAGTGACCCTAGTGAGGATAAAGCGGGTTCAGACGACGAGACAAGACAAGATGAGTGTTTGCTTGAAGTTGCTGAAAAACACACAGACAGGCAATAAACAAAAACAATAGCCCTCTTATCTCCCTTTATGGGGGATGGGGTAAACATTGCTCAAAATGGTCACATGTTATGCAGGTATTCACGTATGTAATGTTGCCTTTGTGTATTTCTGCAATATCATCTATTATGAACCACAGACATATTTCATATTTATATATCTCTATACATGTTTCTCCAAGTTGTATTATTTTGATGTATCATAGTAATATTATTCAACTTTATAGTGTTCATGGGCTCCCCATTAACTGAATATCTCAGTAGTATGTCAAGGCTTGAGTGTGAAAACAAAGGAGTTGACAACAGACTTCAACACAGACTTCACAGAACCACCTCTGTGAACTTACACACTGAACCTTTAACAATGCAAATCCACAGTTCACTAATACAAAAGTCATCGTCATTACACACTTCCTGCAACTGTTTTCACACATATACAATACTTAGAAGGAAATATCTGCCTGTACTTTACACAGACGTTAATGAGTTGTTTCGTACTGTAGATAACGTAACAAACAAACAGTATGTTTTAGCTAAAAATACCTGCAGACATATTTTTCCATCGCTGCATGCCTGTTAGACATCTTCAGCTTCGTCCTGTCTCCCTGTCTCTATTCCTCCTGGTCTTATATTTCCCAGGTGTTTATTTACAACACAAAGGCAGCGCTTTAATGATGCCTCGGGGTTGTCAATATAATCAGAGTGATCCTCTTCATCTACATGAGCTGTCAAAAAAAACAAAGGCCTACAAGTTCCAGTTACAGCGCGTGCAATGAGAACTGGCATCCACTCTCTCCACTGTGTTACAGGAACAAAGATATGAACAAAAGTACTGTCAACACTGTCTGACATTGTCTTTGGATAGATCCCTGTGTGTGTGCGGTGTGTTTACATCTGCTAACCACATTTCTTTTCCAAAAGCTGCTCCGAAGCGGCCTAATGATGGGGACTGATGACAGATTTTGGTGCATTGTGGGAAGCAGCTTGGAAAGATCAGCAGACTTTGGAATAAAAATAGATACTCTATCCTTGATGCTATTTTGGGATTTTTGTTGTGAATAATTAAAGCATTGAGTTTGAAGGTGTGCGCCTATGTGTGTGTATTTGTGTGTGTGTGTGTGTGTGTGTGTATAATTACTGGCATTTACGTAGCGGAGCATCTCCCATTACAATGGAGAGGGTAGCAGAGAGACTACAAGGTCAAGGCTCAATTTATCATCGTTTGCTACTCAGGTCACCGTGTGCTAGCAGCAGATGTAGCCGAAGTGTCGACATTTGAAATATTAAAATATCTCACTGCTCTGCCTCCTACATAAAGTAAACACAAGATGAGCTGCTTCATTTCATGCACCATCATGAAAGACGTTTAACAGTTACTTTGACATTTTTTTATGTGTTTTTGAAACCTTGTTTTTAACAGTTTGGATGAAGGGCTGCATGTAATGACTATCCTAAAGACCTGTAACTGACAGGGATTCTAGAAAGTAATAGAGCATGAGTCAATATGTTTTGTTTTTTTTATCAACAGACAGTATTACCTTTTCACCATAAAAAATTATGTTTGCTTCACTTGGCTCTAATAATCATATTTGGTCTTTGCTTGAGTGTTTTTGTTTGTGTTGTTTTGTTTTTCAAGAAAATTGACAATATACACTCAGCCTCTGACCCCTGAGCCCATATAGCAGGGGTGTCCAAATCCAGTCCTCAAGGGCCAGTATTCTAGATATGTCCCTCTTCCACCACAACTGATTCAATGAATGATCAGGTGCAAAAGTGTGAGCCAAACTTCTGACAGTCTGCCCCAGGACAACAGTGGATATGTAGTTTACCACCACTAGAGGGAGAATGTGAGAGTGAATGAGTCACAAATTAAAAACTTGTAATAACTTGTGTAATATGTACTATAATAATGAACAACTTATTATTATTATTATTATTATTATTATTATTATTATTATTATTATTATTATTATTATTATTATTATTATTATTATTATTATTATTACCTACAATATAGTGTCAATGTAGTGTAGTTGTGACATTAACATAATAATTGAAGAGTTTGACATCCCATATGATGGGATGTCAAACTCTTCAATGCAAGAGATGAATCTTACAGAGGCCCTGATATATATAATATTGTTTGTTTGTTTGTTTTGGGGGGTGGGGGTTTACACACAATTTGTTTTGTCAATGTACAGTTCAAATAATATAAAAAAATAATGAAGCAGCCCCTGTGTTAAAGTAAGGTGACCAGTTATTGAACATGAACATGAACACAACAGCAATGTGTTTTCCCCAATAACCCTTTAAGTCCACAGGGTATTTTTAAACCTTATTTTAGACATTTGCCTAATTTTTTTTATCATAATTTGGCTGGTTGGATCATTTTTATTTTATTGTTGGTCCCACATGGACAACGAAACGACTAAAGTGAGGTACTAAAACCACACTGAGATCACAGATTGTGGTTCACATTACTATGGTATGTGGCCCAATATAAGCTTGTCTCTGTGATTACATGATTAATCAAGCCAACCAAGAGCAGCCATAATGATCACATCCCACAACCACCATGTTTCACGCTGATAATGAACCATTCATTTGAGCTAATTTGCTCTGGGAATCTAGTAATCTTCCCCTTGAGTTGAGACAGAAAATGAGCCATCGTAATCTTCTTATTGAGTTCAGTGTGTTTGTGTGTGTGTGTGTGTGTGTGTGTGTTTGTGTGCGTAAATGAAAGTCAGCACTTTTCTCTCTCCAGTGAGAAGTGAGGCTACAGTGCAGGGCATGAAAGTGTGACTCTATCAAAAGTGGAGGTGAGTGTCTTGCGCAGCAGTATTTTAGATGTAGCCAATCACGGTACAGAGCAGCCAAGATTCTCTCCTTGTACCTGTCTTTTCTTCACTTATTGTTTTTATTCAGCACTTAGTGAGTTGCAGTGCATGCTGGGTCGTCCAGATGACATGCTGCTGTCAGTGAAATAGCTTCATTCTGGAGAGGACGTGGATGCAGGGTGTGACCCTGTACCCAATTAATTACTGGTCAGTGCACTTAATGAAAGTCCTTCCAATTATACTTTTTAGAAAAATATTTCATTACATAATGTCACCCTATTAAAAATACAGACAGCCACATTTGTATGCATGAGCTGTGGAATAAAAGTAAAGTGAAAATTTAAAAGTGTATCTCATAGACAATCAAGACAATGTTGGAAGGAAGAAGCCATAAAACCTGTAATGATCCAGTATTAGGTGCCATGTGTTGTCTTCTGCTGTCCTGATCATAACAGAACATCCGAGTCCAGATCGAGTGCTGCTTTCCTATAACATGATCAGATCAGGACTACCCTAATTGTTAACATGTACTTTTATTGGAAGCTCCGAGGATAAGTTTGTCTCAGTCTCAAATCTGGCAATATTTAATATGACCTTAAATACGGTAAATGCTGAGGAGTTAAAGAAAAATGATCATGAGATTTATTAATTCTTACACCAAGGCTAACCCATACAAATGGATTGGCCTTTTTCTAAGTCAAGCAGATGTGGGGCCTCACCTCTAAGTAAATTAATATCATACTATGTGTGGGCATATGAGTGTGTTTAGATGTGTAACTAAAGAAAGAACAGCTATATTTAACTGCTGTGTCCAAATGCTTCCAATCTATAACAGCTTAGCATATTGACCAAAATATTTAAAGCTAAATAAATAAAGGAAATATAAATCCTGGTCACAAAGAACTCACCTCTAACAATATTGAAATGCAATATATTAAATAAATGAATCCTGTTTTAATACATTACGAACTTACTGCGAAATATAAAGATTGCTTAAGATTAAAGGAGTCATTCCATGGTTATTTCATTAATATTGTTGTGTTCTCCATTGTTATTTAATGCATTGTGTGTTGGTTCGAGTTTACCGGTACTTCCTCATACATGTCCATGATGCGGTGATGAGGCATCTTTGATTGGCTCAGAATGTGTGAAGGAACACTACACTCCGCTCTGCCTCTGTGTGTATTTACCTTCCCAGAATAGCATCCAGCTAGGTTTCGTGCTGTCGCTTGTTTTGAAAACGTGCAGGGAAAAAACAACGCTTTATTTCCACAGAGAGTACATGAACCAGTTTGATCCGCCATTTTTTCAAGTTTGTGCAGCAGCTACTGTGGTGCCATCTTCTCTTGTAGGCACTAATGCGAATGCTACTTCAGTTTCGCTGCAATAGGGGACAGGCTTAACCCCACGTGGGTGACGCCGATGTCCTCGAGACATGTAGTGGACAGGCTTTTTCTGAGTGGCTCGTTTCTCTGTGTTGTTTTCTATGAATGGTAAATACAGCCAGTGGAGGTGACACACCAAGCAGCAAATGTAGCATGTGTTGGTAACTCGGGTTGACCTCTCAGATTCCAAAAGGAGCGTGGAAAATTGGTTTTCAGCCGAATTACACCTTTAAGTATTTACATCTATTAATAGGATTAGTGGATAAACAAGTATTAAACATTGGTTGTTTGGGTCTTTATGGGTTAAGTACAATCTGCAGTTTTTCTAAGTTTTTCAATGCAGAGTTTACACTCGCCATGGAATATTAGAATTTTATTTTTTAAATTAATTTTAAATAAAATATCTTCAAACTTACTATTGCGATTCAAGCATTTACCTTTTGTGAAATACTATACTGCACACATTATAAGTACTACATGAGAGAACAGGCAGCACTTTGTCGTGATATCCAAGTATTGACGGCATATGTAACCACATATATTCTTCCACTTCCCTTTGGGAGCTCCTGTTGAGGAAGCCCACTGTGATAAATGGGTGTTTGAGAATCCCTTGTGGGGTAATTCTCTCCGCCCTGTCCCAGGTGGGTGAGCATCACCTTTAACACACATTCACATTCACTTCTGGCTCTTTATGACTTTAGAAAATATTGAAAAATCAGTACAGGAAAATCCCTGTCCTATAAATCATGAATTTACTTCTCAAGGGGTTTTACTTCCTGCTCAAATACTTACTGTTTTTCTTTTTATGTGTTTTTTACCCAATTGAGGCCAATGTATTGAAAAGGGGTCTCAAACATGCAGCAGATTTTTGTCAAAACATGTGTGACATTGTTTTCTTTAAGGAAGTAAAATTTAATTATATCATCCGAAGACCCAGGAAAGCACAGGTTTTTTTTTTTTTTTTTACATTAAATGATTATTGGAAACAGTACACTGCCACAGATGCATTCTTAAAATGTTTTATGGAATGTCTTTTGCAGTGGACAACATTTTTTTCTTCAATAGGAGGATATAACAGAGACACGTCACAAAGTACTTTACTTTTTATTTGGGCTCCCAAAGATGAAAAATAAACTGATCAAGGATACTTCATGTAGCATACTTCTTGCACAACTAATGAAACTACTTAGTATGAGCCACTGATATTCTAGTGTGCGCCATCTCGACAATCATTGCATCGTTGAACACTTTCACCAGACTCTTAATTCCATGCAAAATGACTGCTTTGTGTCCAGTAATGATAAGGATGAGGGGATCCATTTTCTCCTCTTTGTTGCTCACCAGGTGGTTTGGGAGTCATTATGTTTTAGTCCAGTGGAGTTGGTGCACACACTGTGCCAGGCTCTTATGTGCCTTCTCCTGATGCATAGTAGGCAATGATCTCTAATCCTTAGTGATCATTGCCTTCTCTTTATTTGGGCTCCCAAAAACAATATGAACAGACCAAGGAAATGTCATATTGCATATTTTTGCATAAATAATAAAATATCTTGGTTTCACTCACTGCTGTTCAAGCTCATCCAGAAAATCACTGTCTCACCTGTTGCACCATCTGCACCCACTGGCTTTTACACCAACCCCTTCATATTAGAATAGAATAGAATAGAATAGAAGTACTTTATTGATCCCACAATAGGTTGGTTTCATGTGATGTCACATTGCTATACAGTCAGCGCACGATTTTCAGATGGAGGGCAGGAAGTGACGTATGTTTTGTGTAGTTTACGACTGTGTCAATTATTCTAACTGAAAGAAGGAAGTGATTTTTTTTTAGAGTTCACAAAAGTGAGGAATGGAAAAAGCTCACAGAAAAACGCTGTGGATTTTAAATCTGCGTTTGTGACCGGGAGGAACAGAGTCTGCTTATGCTAATGCTAATGCCTGTGACCACTTCTTTAGATGTATGCTTGAAAGCTAACTTTTTTGTGGATGTGCTATATAGCATTCGGTTGTGGTTAAATGTTCATTTACACTGTTGTAATATGGTTTACCTAGACACATCAAGATGCGTAGCATGTTTGTTGACATTGGTTGCTCCACCTAGCGGCTAGCATAGCTCCATAGCGACATAGTACATGGTTACTTCCTGCCCTCCAACTGAAGTTGCGACATCATTATAGTCACGTGACTAAAACCTACCTATTGGGAAATTGCTTTATGCATAAGTTAAGCTTGGTGAGGACAGAGAAAATATTCTAGCCAACAGTTTACCTTGCAGTTGTATTGATGGGTGAATATGATATACACCTTTTACCCACTTAGGGTGTGGGTGTTCATGTGTAAATGTCAGCCTTATAATGAACTGGAACAATGCCGGGGTTAAGCAGTCCAGAAAATGAATGAATGTAAAATACTTTCTCTGTGAAGGTTAACACTGTGTATTACTTTTGTCACCAATATTTCATCAGTTCTGTAAAACTGGAATCATAACCTAAGTATCATGAATTTATGATTGCACACCTGAACGTCTTTACAAATAGAGCCAGTAGATCACTCTGGCATTGTCTGAAATTTGTCGCAGTATGCTTTATGGGAAGTGGTGTTCCACTCAGATGCTTTTGCATGGTCGACATGTTTGCTGTTGCTGCTACTGTGGTTGTGTGGAACTCTGCTTCCCTCAGTGCATGTTGTGAGAAATTTCTGAAAATACTCCAGTGAAAGAGATTCAGCCCAAAAGACTCACAGATTCATGATAGTTAGGCTATGAGTATGACTCAGATTGTAGAGATTTGATTAAATATTGGTGAGTGAAGTCATATGCAGCTTTAAGGTTAGATAGAGGGTTGAATTTGTATTTTAGCTGCATACAAAAACGATAAGATGTTCCCTTTTAGTTCAACTCTAATACATACATTTGGGTCTAACCGTTCTTTTGTCATTACTCTAACTCTGTGTGAAAGGCATTCTTAATTTTGTTGTGCATTTTTCATTTTAGTCTTTAGTCAAAGTTCATTCTTAGTCTTAGTCAGTTTTAGTCTTTCACAAATCATTTTGTTAGCATCGACATCTACTTTTAGTCAAGGTATTTTAGTCCAGTTTTAGTCAAAACATGTTAGTGTTTTTCTATTTATTTCAGGAATATTCCCTTTTTTTTAAAATAAAATGACCGATGATTTGGACAGTTTTAGCTTTTAATAAAACATTGTGCACTGTAAAAGATAACCTGCTTGTTTTTACAGATTGCCTCTCTGGCAAAATATGTTCACTGTTTTGCATTGTTTTTATCTATTTATTTATTTACAAACACATAACACTTTATTTATTTATTATGTGTATGTGTATAATTAAAAATGTAAAAAAAAAAGTGGTTGTATTTATGGTTGTGGTTGTTATTATTATTATATTATTATTATTATTATTATTATTATTATTATTATTATTATTATTATTATTATTATTATTATTATTATTATTGGGCTGTATGGTGTAAAAGGTTTATAATAAAGATGAATGCACATCGTTCTGTTTAGAACAAATGTCTGACATTCCACCCTTAAACAGCTAATGACAACGAAGCAGCTATTATAGAGGAATGAAGTGGCCAAACATTTTAGTAAAATGTTTGTGTGCATCATTTAGTGATGAGTAAATCTAATTATTCCTTTTGTTACAGCTTCTTCAGTACTGCTGCTATAGAAAAAAATGTGTCAGCAGTGGAGCTGAGGTAATAATCTGTTTGGCTTTGGTAAGCAGCAAGTGATGACCCGAGGCAATGTAGGACACATTCAATTACATAGGCTCAAAGGGGGGCAGGTTTAGCTGGACAGGTGTGGGCAATGCTGTTGCACTCATATTTAGAACTATAAGGGCTTTTTTTCTCTCAGTTAATAATCAGTTGTAAGCAGTTTAGCAGTAGCTACTTTGTCTTTGCTTGTTTTCTAAGTGTCAGGATCCCTCTGTCACCTTTGACCTCTTTCTTCCCTCCTGTTTCTTATTTGTCCCTCATTACCTCTCTCTATTTAACTGCTCTTTTCCCTTCTTGTCTTTGTCTGGTTGTTTCACCTCTCACCTTGTCTCAGTCTAGTCGGTCCTGCTTCGGACCCGCCTCACTGGACCTGGTCTCCGGTTCTGCTGTCGTTTTGAGTATCGTCCTTTCCCTATTTTGCTTTAGTGTTTGCTCATTAAAAGGAGCTTGAACTGTTTCCTTTTGGGTCCTTCACTACGACCGTAACAGTAAGTTTAAAGCCATAAGCTGGGATGTTTCCACATGAAATTATCTCAAGGCTCACACATAGTAGTTACCATAATTTTAACTCATCACTTAACCTTTAGCCACTATAAAGTAGAGTCTGATGGATACTGGATTTTTGATGCTTATACTGAAATCAGGGAATTCCAATTATACCTTCTATAATTGCAGTACAATCATGCTGCAATCACCCCTCAAATAGTGATGTATGAAGGAGTACATAATAGAGGCAGGATGATATTTATACATACAATATGACTTAAATTAACAAAATAAGTGCCATATGTTCTGTAGTTTTCATATCTGCCAAAAAACATATGGACCTAAATAAACACTTACGCCTCTAAAGTTGGAATAATAATTTTCTCACAAAATAATTGTGAGAATGTTATTTATTCAAGAGCGATAAAGTGTAATTGAGACTCAGTATGTAATCATTACACTGAGTCAAAGGTGATAATCAATATGTATAAATGTTGAATAATAAAAAAGAGGAATGTAGTTGTGCCAACTATATTTAATGCAATATTAATAGAAAAGTTACTGTTAGAAAAGTTGACTCATTTGATGTTACATTAATTAATCACATAAGATGAATGTAAAGGTAAAATCTTTAATACATTTGTCCTGTCATTGCAGCATCAGCAGACTTAATATTTCATTACCGTTTTCAAAGATCTTTAATATCTTAAACGAATGTACTGTGTGTTTGACGTGGCAGGGCTAAAATGGAGAAAACTCGTTTTTCAAGAATTTGGTACTATCAATTTTACTTCAAAGTAAAATTCAACTTTTCAATTTAGTCTCTCCCTCTGTATGACACAATAGAGTAATTAAGATTCACAGACCCACATCGGTGCATTGGCGCTGAAGTTAAAGATGTGAATGTCTGCACTAAAATATGCCTTGAATATGATTTTGGATGGAACTAAGGTGCATCATTTCACATATAATTTATTACTGCATCAATAAAGTGTACTTCAATCAAGTAGAAAAATGTGTCAAGGCCAGATTAATTTATTATTAAGAAACAAAACCATTCATTTCATATTTACTCTAATTCCTTTGCTCTGTTTTCATATGTTCATATGTTCAACAACTGTTAAACAGTGGCTGAAAACAAATCAAACATGCTCCCATTAATGATTTTAATCTCCACTGTGTAGTGTGAACATGGTTTTATTTTTTGTCCTTCTGTATGTATTTTATGTTTGTGATGTTATTGGTTTTAACGTCTACCTGTTTTGTCATGTGGTATTGTTTGTTTTATTGTTGTTGTCTTGTACCTGATTTAGGATCATGGATGAAATTTTGCAACTATGCTAACTCCGGCATATTTATTTATATTGATGTTTTTACTGGTGTCTTGATTAATGTGCAGTGTCCTAATCAAATAAATTAATCAAATCAAATATGTCTCTCATCTCCACTTCAACATGTCTTTAATTCTCACGAGGTCTTGAAGCAAAGTTATGAACAAGCATAAACAAACAAGGGGAAAAAGTATGGTGTATATATATATATATATATATATATATATATATATATATATATATATATACAGTATATAAAAAAAAAAATGTTCCTCTCACCCCAAGTGGGCGGTGTCTCCTTCAGACTCGGGAGCCTGAGGGTTCTGCGCAGGATCTTAGCTGTTCCTAGCAATGCGCTCTTTTGTACAGAGATCTCTGATGTTGTTCCTGGTATCTGCTGGAGCCATTCTCCCAGCTTGGGGGTCACTGCCCCTAGTGCTCCGATTACTACTGGTACCACTGTTGCCTTCACACTCCACATTTTCTCTAACTCCTCTTTCAGCCCTTGGTATTTCTCAAGCTTCTCATGTTCTTTCTTTCTGATGTTGCTATCACTGGGGACTGCTACATCTATCACCACCACTGTCTTCTCGTTTATCTACCACCACTATGTCAGGCTGATTGGCCATCACCATCTTGTCAGTCTGGATCTGGAAGTCCCACAGGATCTTGGCCTGTTTGTTCTCTGTCACCTTTGGGGGGTTCTCCCATCTTGACCCTGGGACCTCCAGTCCATACTCTTTACAGATGTTCCTGTACAGTATGCCTGCTACCTGGTTATGCCTCTTCATGTATGCCTTGCCTGCCAGCATCTTAAACCCTGCTGTGATGTGCTGGACTGTTTCAGGGGCTTCTCTACACAGCCTACACCTGGGGTCCTGTCTGATGTGGTAGACCCTGGCCTCTATTGCTCTGGTGTACAGGGCTTGTTCTTGTGCAGCCATGAGTAGTGCCTCTGTGCTGTCCTTTAGTCCAGCTTTTTCCAGCCACTGGTATGTCTTTTCCATATCAGCCACTTCCTCAATTTGCCGATGGTACATGCCATGCAAGGGTTTGTCCTTCCATGATAGCCCCTCTGGTTCCTCGACTTTACTGGGCTTTTGTTGCCTGAGGCATTCACTTAGCAGTTGGTCATTGAGGGTCATTTTCTTGATGTATTCCTGGAGGTTCGCCGTTTCCTCCTGGACAGTAGTTCTGACACTTACTAATCCTCGGCCCCCTTCCTTTCGCTTAGTGTACAGCCTCAGGACACTGGACTTGGGGTGGAACCGTCCATGCATGGTAAGGAGTTTCCTTGTCTTGATATCAGTGGCTTGTATCTCTTCCAGTGGCCAGGATATTATCCCAGCTGGGTATCTGATTACTGGTAGGGCATAGGTGTTAATGGCCTGGATCTTATTTTTGCCGTTCAGCTGACTTTTCAGGACCTGCCTTACCCTCTGTAGGTATTTGGCTGTGGCTGACTTCCAAGCTGCCTCCTCATGATTACCATTTGTCTATGGGATCCCTAGGTATTTGTAACTTTCCTGCACATCTGTGATATTCCCTTCAGGTATGTCAACCCCTTCAGTTGTGATCACCTTTCCTCTTCTAGATATCATCCACCCACATTTATCTAGTCCGAATGACATCCCAATGTCTTTGCTGTAGATCCGGGTGAGGTGAATTAGGGAATCAATGTCACGCTCATTCTTGGCATACAGCTTGATGTCATCCATGTAGAGGAGGTGGTTGATGGATGTTCCACTTCGGAACTGGTATCCGAAGCCACTCTTTGAGATGATCTGGCTGAGGGGGTTTAGGCCTATGCAGAACAGCAGGGGGGACAGAGCATATCCTTGGTAAATGCCGCATCTGATGCTCACTTGTGCAATTGGCTTTGAGTTGGCCTCCAGAGTTGTCTTCCACAGCCTCATTGAGTTCTGGATGAACTCTCTTAGTGTCCTGTTGATGTTATACAGTTTTAAGCATTCCAGTATCCATGTATGTGGCATTGAGTCATAGGCTTTCTTATAGTCAATCCAGGCAGTGCACAGGTTGGTGTTCCTCGTCTTGCAGTCTCGGGCAATTGCCCTGTCAACCAGTAGCTGGTGTTTGACTCCCCTGGTGTTGTTGCCTATTCCTTTCTGTGCTCTGCTCATGTATTGCTCCATGTGCCTACTCATCTTAGTCGCTGTGATGCCTGATAGAAGCTTCCATGTGGTGCTGAGGCAGGTTATAGGCCGGTAGTTAGATGGTATTGTTCCCTTCTGGGGGTCCTTCATTATGAGGACTGTCCGGCCCTGGGTGAGCCACTCTGGGTGGTTTCCCGATATCAGCAGCTGGTTCATCTGTGCTGCTAGGCGTTCATGGAGTGCTGTCAGTTTCTTAAGCCAGTAGGTATGAATCATGTCGGGCCCTGGTGCTGTCCAGCTCTTCATTTTGGACACTCTGGTTTGGATGTCTGCTAGTGTGATGACTACTGGGTCTTGTTCTGGGAGTTGGCTGTGCTCTGCCTGTAAGTCTGTCAGCCATTGGGCATTGGTGTTATGTGTTACCACCTTCTCCCAGATGCTCTTCCAGTATTGCTCAGTCTCAGCCCTAGGTGGGTCCGTTGTCACCTTGCCCCCCTGCCATTGAGAGTAGACCTTAGCTGGGTTGGTGGAGAACACCTGGTTTATTCTCCTGGCCTCTACCTCTCTTGTGTATCTCTTTAGGCGGGTAGCTAGTGCTGTGAGCCTTTGCTTAGCAGTCTCCAGTGCCTCAGCTGTGGACAGTTTGTTGTATTTCTTGGGCAGTTCTTTCCTCAGATTCACACCTCTGCTTAGTTCTGTTAGAACACTGACTTCTCTCCGTGCTGCCATGATCTTTGCCTCTAGCCTTCTCCTCCATGGGGCAACCTTCTGGCTGCTCTGGCTGTTCATCTTGTAGCCAAGCATCTCTAGGATTACGGTTGCTGCTGCGTACATCAGCTGATTGGGCTCAGTGATGGTAGTGGTAGGGACAGTTTGCAGTGCAGTGTTCAGGTCCTCAAGTAGAGACTGGTCTGCCCTGCTCCATGAATGTCTTGTTCCAGTAGCCAATTTAGCATCAGGGTGTCCTGGTTCCTCAACCCCTAACGCAGACCTTGTTGTCCCGGGCGCCGTCCGAGCCGGTATGACTATTTATTGTATCGCTCATCGTGAAGTATAGGCATGTATAGCGTAAAGTGCCTTGCCTAAGGCCACTAAGCTATCCAGTCGCTATATATATATATATATATATATATATATATATATATATATATATATACAGTATAGTGTGGTATATAACAAGACCAAGATGTGGCGTGTCGTATGTTATGGACCACTGATGGTGTCTGAGAGGATGTTCTTATTTCTTTGTCTGTGTTGCACCAATGGATATCCATTAATGCAATTAGTGTATATTTTCTGTATATACAGTACGCGCAAATGCCTTTAAATGGCACCTTTTGTACATGACATACAATTACATTGAGTTCTTTCTTAGAATTTCTTTCATCTTTTGCTGATTTGTTGGAATGGAAAGGTGTATTTTTTTTCTTACCAGAACAGAGAGTAGAGCCTTGAGGCTTATTTGGGAAGTAGAGAAACAAACATGTTACATAAAAATGGCACTTTTCAGTTAAATTCTTGGTTTTCTGTCCACATAAGAAGAAAATTTGTAAATCTAAGCTATTTTTGAAATACTGATCTCCCTAGCATCTTGGACTGAATCATATTGTGTTAAATCAAATCCTGTTGAGTGGTACTGTTTCAGCAGGGGTGAATGGATTTTTTTTACAGTTTTTTTTGCTGCTTTATGTGTCTTAAATTACTGGTAGTGCTTCAAATTATCTATCACATTGGCTTCAGTGATGGACAGACACATACCCATAATGCACCTGCACCAAACCCAAACTGTGGCAATTTTCCACTGGCCTGTTAATAGTTCCAGAACGTGTCAAATGTACAGTCATTATTCACTGCAGAAACACCCAGTGCCATTTACTGACCTGGATGATGACCATAATCACAGCGTTTGTACATTAAACTGCTGCAAATGCTGATGAGCAATGAAAATGATGACAAAGATAATGAGGATGAATGGCACTTGTATAAATAACGGTGATGACGATGGCAGCAGGGATGACAGTGTGGTCGACATTGACGATGATGAGGTGGAAGTGGATGAAAATCAATAAAACAAGTCCGACAACTGCTGCAGGTGATATCTTGAGTTTTCAGCCGGCAGCAGCAGTTCCACCGCTCCCTCTTCCTTAGCATCACACTCTCATCTCCCAATCTGCAGACGAGGGGAATTGTCCCATCACTTCTGCTGAGTGGGCAGCCATTTCAAAGTATCAATTGGACACATGTCAGAGGAAAAGTTTTTGCTGCCAAAGCAGCACCTTTCAGAACATATGAGCCCTCCTGAATGAATGAATCGTCCTTTCTGTCTTCCTTTTCCCTTCTCGCCTGTCTCGTTCTTTTCATTCCTCACGCTGCAGTGGAAGGAGGAGTGCTACTGCGAACGCTTTGAGTGATGAGAGAGATAAGTGGCAGAGATGCTTAGGAAGTGGGGACTCGGCTTGAGCATTACAGTGTGTATTCGTCCGAGTGTACAGATGTATGTTAGAGAAACAGAGGGAGGGAGAATGAAGGTGACAGATGTCAGTAGGCTGACGATGAGGAACATGATAAGCAGCCTTTCTGTCATTCAGATGTACAGACAATGACATCCATCTCACCAAGCAGTTCAAAACCATGCTGTTGTTTGTCCAGCATGTCCTCATGAACGAAAAAACATGACACCACCAACCATTTGTTGTGTTAACACTAAAAAATAAATGCACTTTTCGCAGGACTTTCTTTCCTTGCAGCTATATTTCTCTCTCTCAGACTTCTTTCTTCCCGTTAACTCTCCAGAAAAACCTCAGACAGAGTTATGGAGATGAATGAATGCAAACGGGACCTTGTAGTGCATTCTTTGCCTGCAACTGGAGGATTAGGAGGTCAGGACCTGTTCATCTGAGCTCCTTTCTGTTTCTGCTGAGGCAGGAGAGTGCGGTTTCTGAGACAAATTAATCTCTAGAAAACCGCAAGAAAGTATGGCATATGAGATTTTTTTTATGCTCACATAACATAAACTGATGTGTATTATGGTAATATTGAGGTGGCGACATGATATCTATTGACAGATATCTCCAGTGCAGTTATGTTAAGCCTTTATGAAAGTGTACCAGATATACTGTCCTCTGCTGACATCAATATGATCAACAGTGTCTATAGATAGATAGATAGATAGATAGATAGATAGATAGATAGATAGATAGATAGATAGATAGATAGATAGATAGATAGATAGATAGATAGATAGATGGCTTCCACAGATATAAACTGTATTTTAATTACATGTTCATATTCACAGTGTTGAAATAATACTTGAGTATATTTTATGTAAAACTGCATATAAATGAGTTCTAATTCATCTTGAGTAAAGGTCAATATTCTGAATTCATTAGTTTTATTCATTATAATTCACACCATATATTGTCCCCCACAGCATAATCTCCAAAATTATATTTTTCTGGTCAACTTTCAGTTTGCATAACTCATGAGCTATAATTTCCAAGTTCATCACATGTTCACAAACAAAAAGCATTGACTATTTGAAATTATATAAACAAATATATTACCAGTTCAAATGTATATTTGCTTGGGTTTTTGTACATAGCTTTTTCCACTTTTTAAGGTCAAACATTTATAGAGAAAAGAAAGCATCATGTGTGGAGATCAGGAGATCATGTCTTCCTTCTTTGCAGATGCCATTCTGGCATCATCACAGTAGCGCAGATGGGAGTGTGCATTTGGTCATGAATGATGGGTAATGACCAAAAGAACAAGATTGCAAATACATCACAAGCAGCTGAAATGGCTTCTCTCCATCTGATGGGAGTCTGGAAATGTGAGAAAGACTCAGAGTACTGGTTCTCCTTCTTATTGAGAGGAACACACTGAGGTGAGTAGGTTAAAAATGCCCCATAGTTACCCTGCATTTGGATGTTATTCAGTACAGCCAGATGGGCGGCAACTCCAGGGCTGAGACCAGGACTCACGGGAAGTATTATTACACCTTCCATCTGGCCTGGGAGGTGGAGACAGGAAGTGCCCCTGCTGTTACCATGACTGAAATGGAGTATTATCTTTTTACCTGCTCAATGTTGTGCTTTTGGCATCTTATGCATATCCAACTGAATTAAAGCTTAAAAGGTTTATTTGTAGTTTATTTTATTTCGCACTTTAAAAGATGACAAAAACATAAGCAAATATAAATACAAATAAAATACAGGGAGGTCAAAAGTGTAGTATGCTTATATAGAGGCCTCCCTTCATCAACTTCATTAACACATCAAATTAATCAAAAAAATAATTTGAATAATAAGTAAATAAAACTATGCAATAAAAACACAAATACAAAAAAGAATTCACCATTACTTAGAATGACACGTGGACATGAATTAAATATAGCCTTTAAAGAGATACGCAGGTCAAACTGAGTGTCTCTAAGTGTGTGGAAGTGTTTTCCTGGCCACTCAGCCATTGTCTGAATATATCTACACTGACCACAGCTTGGTTTCACCGCGTAGCTGCAGTCTGCCGCAGCCACCCAAAGATTTCAGCTAAAGTGAAATCATTTAGTCCAATTTTTCTTTTTCAGTCATACTTTCTGTGTGCAGTACATTCACATAGAGTGCAAATGATGGTGTAATGGAATACACTGGGCTTGACTTGGTCAAATCAGTTTGGGAACTAGAACACAGCTGATGCATACAGAAGCAGGAGGGGGTTTCCTAAGATGTCCGTCTGCAGATAAGCAAAATTTCATTGATTAGACGTAGTCAGACTTTCCAGCTGATTACAACTGGACTCATCTACAGCTACGTGGAAGCTTGTTTGTGCAGTTACCATGGAGACATTGTGGCGAGAGGTGTGTGTAGCTCCCATAGGTTAGTATAATTACAGTAGAATTAGAGTAGACATACCCTTTATAAAAACATAATCATGTTAAATAAACATTCTTTCATATTTCATTGTATGTCAATATTTGAAAATTCTTATAAAATAAGCACATACCTGTTCAGGACAGTATTTTTCATGTTTTAAGAAAACTGGGATCCTGTAGTTAAAAAATTTGACGTGAGAGAGAAAAAACTTTCCACAGTCAAAAATGAGTTAAAAACAGCTGTCAGACATAACTCAACAACAACTGTGTTCCTCAGTGTTATTTATTTTTCACACTAATTATATATATATATATATATATATATATATTTTTTTTTTTTACAAATATTTTACAATGCAATTTTTAAATGACATTTTTTGTTTTTATCTACTGATATTTGTTGCTTTTCTGAAAATTCTTGTGCTGAACCTGAGAGCTCTACCTTCGTTTTGTTGTACAATGACATGCAAGGTCACCATGGAAAACTGCGGACAAACCCACATGAGACCCTTATATGCAGCTTAAATGTAACCGTTATTGGCTGGGAAGATGAAACCCAATCCCCATTATTTTTAACTGATAAATGTTCAAAGAAAGATGTCACATATTTTCATTGTCCAACTTAAAAAGAAGAATTTGTATTATTTTCTAGTACAGACATCACACAACGGCTCTGACCCTCTGCAATATCAGGCAGGGAAGTAAATGGGAAGTTAAGTGTTTTGCTCAAGGGCACATCAACTCTTGGTAGTTAAATATAGAAGTACTTACATTAAATTGTTCCCTTGAGGTCCAAGGTCCAACTGAAACATGCCCTGAAATGTTGTTAAAGTTGTAGAAGCACATGTCCGCTACAGTATTTATTGGCGAGAGGTGGGAACAAGATTTTGTAACTGCATCTAAAGCTATAGGTCTACTTCCTTCAGGTATGGTACTTGTCGCAATATTTTGTCTTCAGCACTTGCAGCAGTGGAAAAACGTTTTTTTTAATTTTACACAATCAGAAACATTGCAATTAAATATTTACAGAAAACTCTTTTTTACATTTCAAAAACATGGCTGCATCAGACAGACACAAATAAATGCATTTTTTTTTTTGTTATTGGTAAAAAGAAAAAAATAAATCAACTTAAACAGCACCCAGAAAGCAGAGATTCCCCCTCCCCCCTTTCCTAGATCACCCCCAAACGAGTCATAACAACATGCTTATGGTGCCGCCCACAGACCAGCCCGTCCCATCATCCTGGGTCAAACTGACCGCGGATCCGGATGTACAGCACCCGGGGCTCAGACCCAGATACGCCGAACACACACAGCAGAATTGGCTGTGACCAGTAGTTGGAGTGAGCTGAGCTGGTGGGGTGGGGTATTCAAATTAATCTATGCATGTGACGTATGAAGCATAGAAAATCCCCCTCCAACAAGAAATTAATCAAGAGAAAAGGAGAACAGATGGTTGTTTTTCATAATTTAAGAGTCTCCTCACACATAGACGACACATATTTATGTTATAAAAACATTAAAAAGTGCATTTTGCATGATATGTCCCCTTTAAATATGACTAAAGCTAATGTATCACAAACTAATCTTTTGCCTCAGTCTTCTGTTCTATTTTGCTTGTGTAAAACATCTGTGATTCCTTCTGGTCCAGACCTTGGCAGCATGCAGGGAATACGCTTGATCAACAAAAGGTCCCGCATCTCAACCTAATGTCTTCCCTCCTGGGCCAAACCAATGAACCAAGAAGCTGCTAAAGTGCATTTTTCCTCATAGAGGGAACAGATCCCCTACCCATGGCCATAGATTTTCAGAGTCGCTTCTTTTTTCTTCTTCATCCTCCTCCTCTGGTCTTGATCGATTCAAACAAGAATGCGTCCTGGAGGCATGTGTGACCCTATACAATACACTATACATGCTGTATGTCAGACCATCTGCACAGGACAAGGAACAACTGTTATCCACCCAAGACACTCATTTGCAAAACAACCACACATACACACTTTCTCTCTCTCTCCTATTATTTGTTATTCTCTCACACAAATGTGCTCTAAATCTCATCTCCTCCTACAATAAATGTATACATACACCTTGTAATATCTCTTAGGTGGTAATTTTCCTGCACCATAAAATGAGTCATTTGTCTCCTCTATATTTCTCCCTCTCTCTCTCTCTCTCTCTCTCTCTCTCTTTTTCTCTCTCTGTCTCTCTCTCGGCCAGTGGGGAAGGAGGAGCATGCTGCGAGAGTGCCGATGCTGAGATTAAAACCTGATGGAGGGTGTCTGAGCAGTGGATGTGTGTTGTGGAAAAAGGGAGGGGATTAAACCAGTATCTTGGGGTCTCTTCTGGGTGTCAGAGTTGGGGGAGGGGGGGTTGTTGGAGTGCTGACAGGGCACTCTTGCATGATGAGTACACACACATTCAATACATACTACACACACATACACAGGCACCCGACTCTTCTTTTGCATTATTTATGAAATGCTGCTATTATCTCTTGTTTTACACCTTTCATCAAGTGAGTGCCAGGAATTCAGAGTCATGTGTGTGTGTGTGTATGTGCCTGCATGACATAGAGATGTATAAAACAGGCCTGGTTTGTGCTGGATTATTGGTAATTTAGGCAGGAATGAAGACTGTTGCCATCAAAAGAACTGGAGCACCGACATCTCATGAAGCAGTCAGTGAGGGGGAACAAAGAACAAACGCTCCACCTGAAGTCTTACAGCTTCAGAAAAAAAAAAAAAAAAGATATGAAACTGAAAAATACGAAAAGTTGTGCCCGTGTTCGTTTGACCATAAAGTTTTCAAGCATGAATCTGAGTAGGATGTAGAGTGTGGGTGGGATTCTGTTCTGAAACCTGCACTGAATAAAGGAGAAATTGCAAAAGACAGTGTCACTTATACAATAGAAAGTTTTTAGTATGGAAGGGACTGTGACACAAAAACAACACACGATCACACTCACGGTTGTAGCTGTCACCGCTATATGAGTGAAGGCTAATGGGTGCTACATTGACAGATTACCTTGGTTAAATCCACACGAATCTCAAAATGTTCTCAACTGAAAAACAAGCAACTGTCAGTAGTATTGTTTAAAAATACATGGAAACACAGTGTCTGAGATAGATGTGCCCAGATTCCAATAAAGCGACAAAAAAACCAAAACACCAACAACACCTGGAGGGCTCTAGAGTACCACCAATTAGGTCATAAATGTGACCTAATTTGTCAAAAGTGCAACAAAAAATTTTTGAGGTCACACCAGTGCAACCAGCCTTTCTGTCTCCAGGTGATCAACAGGAGACAGAACTCACTATTTTCATGCCAGTTCATGCAAATGGGCATAGTTTGGGTTGTATGTAGTTTTGCACAAGACCCAAACATGTCATTGAGTACGTTCTAATAACGTTCAAATCAGTTGTCAATACGTACACTTGCATCGGCTAATCACTGATATTCTGTTTGATGGTATATTTAAACAGAAAACAACTGAGAGTACTTTCTAATAATGTTCTAATTAGTTGTCAACAAATACACTTGCATGCTGTTGGTTACATGCATCATACAAGTTCAACTTTTTTTTTGCCCAAAAAAACCCCAAAACAGAAAAACTTCATAAAAAATGTGCACGCTCTTAATAAAATTGACGGTCATGATTTATGCTAGTGTGACCATATTTTGATTACTGAATTGGATTATTATTATTATTATTATTATTATTATTATTATTATTATTATTATTATTATTATTATTATTATTATTATTATTATTATTATTATTATTATTATTATTATCAGCAAAATTGCAGCCATACTACTGTGGCTACAAATGTACTTTACCACCACCAGAGGGAGCATGTGAGAGTGAATGAATAAAGGCTCACTATGTAAAGTAATTTGAGTGGCAAAAAGTGCTATATAAATCCAACCTATCATTATTATTATTATTATTATTATTATTATTATTATTATTATTATTATTATTATTATTATTATTATTATTATTATTATTATTATTATTATTGGACTATTAGGCCTAGTAATTGTAGTAGTGGTTTTCCACCAATTTTTCAGGTATTGTCCCCCCCCCCCCCCCACATGAGCTAACTGCCCCCCCACCCACCCACACACACACACACACACACACACACACACACATGCCATTCTGGTCACACCTCTGGCTGGTGTAGACTGTGATGACACATGTGACACTAGCAAGAATAAAGTGGGTATAAATGAATCAATTCCCATCCCTAAATATGTGATAATAATGTACAAATTAAAACCCCTCTTCTCTAACTATATTTTCTTCTCAACAAATTGTGATCTTTCCTAACTATGTCATTTTACATTTATAACTTCCTTACTGTAAAATTGTGCATGTTATCCATATATTTCGTATGTGCTGTGGCTTGAATGACCCCCCCCCCATGTTAAAATCAGGCAAAGTGTCCCGTTTGTGTAGCTGAACTAAATTGGAAACCAAAATGATACATTAAAGTTGTGTTTATTAACCTCTAAGTTACAGGATAACTATGAAAACTAATTAAAGTCCTCACATTTACCACAGACTGTAGAAAAATGGCTCAACATCGTCTGCTGTTTATAACACTGCTGTGGAATCAGTTTACCAACATGGAGCCATTATCATATTAGAATATGAGGAAATAAATAAAACACCGGAATACTTTAGGTCTTTGTGGCCTGCTCAGGGGTCTCATTCTCTAGTTTATTATATGGTCATAGAGCGCAATTATAAGACTTAATGAGTCCCAGTAGAGGTCTGCTACATTACAGAGCCTGCCACATGTTAATTAGAACATATGAATAATGTGGGGTATCACTTGGCTTTTTCTATTCAGTGGAAAGACTCCAACAGTTTTGGTGCCTCTCACAGTACATGTATATTTTGGTAATTTTCTATAAGGTCAAGCGGAGGTATATCACTTGAAATAATTTAAATGTAGATATTTTATTTTCATTTGAGTTCTTTCTTCTTTTGCTCTTAAAGGGATAGTCCACGCCTGCATGTAGCAGCTGCAAACACTGCAGAACAACCGATGAAAGTAGTTTACTAAGGCGCACAGCTGTTAGCAGTGACAACACGCATTGATCGCTATTGAGAGAAATTAGCTCCAAACAATTATGAGATGAGTTTTTGTTCCATGACAGTTTTGTTGTGCTAATAAATCACTAATTCAAACACATACTGTTTTGAGAAGAAACGTTTTAATTTCGTTATCCCAGGACACCTGGGGGTCTACTTTCGTTTTGACCAAAACCAGACCAGAACTCGACTCACAGGACACTGTCGGGGGTAAGTCACTGTGGGTGCACCAGAGTAAAGATGGTGATACCATACAAATTGATGTGAAAAATAGTGAACTATTCCTTTAATATCAACATTTTGAGCATATTTTACAACATTTCTTACTGTTTGACACATGCTATTGTAGATTAGATTTTTTGACACAATTATCAGATTTAGAATCTTTTCAACCTCTAAGAACAAGTAGATTTCAACTCATTATTACATTCCAAAATGGAGTTTCGTGGATATTATATTCATGATCCGATATGATCCATGTTTTCCTTTGTTAAAAATTCAAATCATCTCATCTATGTCATCATTTGAGTCATTCATCCTGTAACGTCCCAGCTAAAGACGAAATAAAAGCATAAATGGAATCCCTGACCAGTTTCATATCTGACCCTAATAGGAGTCAGTTGTCATAAAAGTGCAAGCCTATGGCAGTAGCATCAACAGTGTGCCATCAGGCTGCCCATGACAAGACAAAGTCCAGATTTGTCCACACATAGCTAAAATTATCTTTAAGAAACATCGCTTTAGGCTTTACACTCATGTGGTGCAGGTATTTGTCTAAGCTTTAACCTGTTCCATCCACAGTCACAGTGGGGAGTCTGGACTAATTATAACTTTTTTTTTCT
Organism: Siphamia tubifer; assembly: GCA_020466265.1. Lineage (NCBI taxonomy): Eukaryota > Metazoa > Chordata > Actinopteri > Kurtiformes > Apogonidae > Siphamia > Siphamia tubifer. The sequence goes on from CM035793.1 coordinate 29,415,366, forward strand.
TTCTTTCTTTTTTTTTTCCGACTAATTATAACACCTCCCCTATTGGAGAAAATGGACTTTGAGTCTGTGCACTGGAACGAGACGGTAGTTTTTCCACATGCTACTTAATATTTCTCTTTTTTTTTCTCTTTATTTTGTAGTGTATTAACCTTAGGAAACCAGCTTTTCATATTTCCCAAGGAAACTGTGAGGCTCACAACAGTTAGGAGTGTGATAAGTTATTACTTTTAAGGCTCAGAACAGCCTGTTTGATATGGTTTTTCATGGTCCCTGTTGGAACACATTTCTGTTTGTTCACACTCTGTTTAGAAGACCGATGTGTTATCCTGATTTACAGCCCCCTTCGACACATTAAATAATTAAGTAGGTTGTGTGTAATGTGTGTCTGTGATCCAAACCATGTTTAAAGTTTATGCTGTTTTGTGGCTGTGATGTTATGCTAGGGAACTTTTTTTTTGTATTAACAGCAATACAATGGTTACAAACTACGTTAATTTGTGGCACACTTATCTCTGAAGTGTAAAAAAAAAAAAATTCTACTTCTTGGCTCAATCCAATTTAATCCTCTGTATTCAGTATACTGTAGTATTGTATTTGTGAATCCATGAAACACATCTAGTTGTCATTTTACTCATGTATATGTGATGATATATAAAAGTTAGAAACGGTGTCAAATGAAAATTATTTATATATATTTATTTGGCACTGGGGTTTTTTTTCTCCCTTTTGGATTTATTTTACAAAATATCTTTTGTGAAAATGACTACAAACACTAAAATGTCATACCAGATTAAGGAATGAGAGTCATATGCATGGGTGATGCATAAAATATGCCATCTTAAAAGCTTTGAGCATGTACATTGTCATTTTTCTGGCTCAAAACCCTGATATCATGAGAATGAAAGAGGTCAGATGTAGCATTTTTCATTGATAATTGTCAGCACTTGCAGTTTTAACATGTGTAAGAAGTAATAGTGGAGAACGCAGAAGGAGAGAATCTTGTGTGTAGTGTTACACTGTACACATCTTGGAGTACTAGCCAAATGTATAATCCCGTATATGCATTGCAAAAATCTAAATCTTACCAAGTGTATTTTTCTAATTTCTAGTCAAAGTATTTCATCACACTTAAAATAAGACACATTCACCTAGAGAGTAACCTTTCAATGAGATATAAAAAAAAACTTTTTTTAGACTATAGTACTTCAATTACATTTTCACTTGTTCCATTGGCAGATTTTTTTGGTTAATTCAAGACTTTTTTGGTGTTTAATTCAATGTTTTGAATTTTATTGTTTTGCTTAATCAAGCAGATAAATAAATAAATCTGCCAATGGAACAAGTGAAAATTATCTTGGTAAAATTTCTTGAAATAAGATTTTCACGACCTCGTCTGAACCCACTTTATCCTCACTAGGGTCACAGGGGTCGCATGGAGCCTATCCAAGCTACTGAAGAGTGAAGGTGGGGTACACCCTGTATGAGTCTCCAGTTCATCTCAGTGCTGAACATATATAGACAAACAATCACTCTCACATTCACACCTATGGACAATTTAATTTAACCAATTAACCTATCAGTGCATGTGTTTGGATGGTGGGAGGAAACTGGAGTACCTGGAGAAAACCCACACAGACACGAGGAGAACATGCAAACTCCACACAGAAAGGTCTGGTGTAGGAATCGAACCAGGGTCCTTTTGTCTGTGAGGTACGAGGGCTAACCACTGCACCACCAAGTTTCAAGAGTTATTAAGTTAGTAAGTTATTATAACTCACTGAAAAGTTACTTTTTATTTTAAATGTGATGAGATATTTTGACTACTGTATATTTGACACAATTACATTTAGAAAGAATTAGGTTTTTGCAGTGCATATGCCTTTTTATTTACATTTGGCTAGTACTGCAAGATGTATCACTAAAATTCTCTGCTTGTACTTTCTTTATTATTACTTTTTCCAAGGGTTAAAACTGCAAGCACTGACAAATATCAATGAAAAATAGAAGGAAAATGTCAGTATGGTATCTCTGACCTTCATTCTCATGATATCAGAAAAATGACAATGTACATGCTCAAAGCTTTTATTGTGGCGTACGTTGCTATGGTTACAGAAAAGAAACAGCAGGGATGTGTTTTTTAATTTGTTTTTTGTGTCAGAGGCTGTTTTTTTTTCTCTTAATACAAAATATGTATTTTAGGAGGTGATTCACATCATCACACTTCATATGTTTGTTTTGTCAGCTCTACATCAGTGCTGTTTAATTCAGGGGAAGATAAAATAAAGTAAGGATTTGCACCAATACACACAGCTAAGAACTAACTGAAACCATGTCCTGCTATGTGTGGTGGAGTTGTTTTGCCACACTGTTTGTTTTAACACCAAGGACCATGCTGGAAATAAGCCCCGTGCTTTTGCATGCCACCCTTTGGATTGCCTCTTGTAAGGTTCCAGAATAAAATCAATCAATCAATCAATCATATAAAGACACCAAGAGTCTAAACAGTATTGAAGACACTTACAGTAAATTCCCACACATGTACTGCAAAACAGTTTTTAAAACTGTACAAATAAATCTGTTACATTTAACCCTTTGATGCATGAATTATTAAAACCTTAGTCAAGGTTTTTTCCCAAGTGTTTCTATTCCTCTTTATGCTGAAAAAAAAGCAATGTGATAGAAATCCTTTGAATGAACTGTTTTTTTTTTTGTTTTGTCTTTTTTTTTTTTTTACCTTGTTGGAGGTCTGCACACTTAGTGCTTTTCTAGTATATTATAGTTATAGGACTATTATCTTACAATATTGACGTTTTCTCTTAAAATTATGTATTTCTTAAATCTCATATTTATAAATGTTTTCAATCTCATTATGAGTTTTTCTCTCAATTGAGACCCCCCCCTCCACACACACACACACACACACACACACATACACATTTTTCCTAAATGTTCTGTCCATATCCACAAAACTGAATAATTGTGATCTGATCAAACACATTTTCTAAACAGTAACTCACTTTTAAAGGCTTTATTTTGGATACTGATTCACTGATTTTACCTGGTTAAATAAGTATTGTTGCATTCATGGCATAAATAAAGCAGTTTTACTTTAACTTAAGTGAAGGAGTTGAATCAGTACTTCTACTTGCATTTTTTTCCACACAAGTAGCTGTACTTCTACTTAGGTACAGAATGCAAATACCTTTACCACCTCTAACTAAGAACAGCCAAGTTACAGTATGAACAGTATGAACTGACTGATATGGAACTAAAACAATAAAACCCATGAATATACAAGAGAACAGATGTAGAAGAACTGTCCACTGGAGTGACCAGTATGCATCAAAGGATTAAATAAATAAATGAAGCCCGACTGGTGCAATATTAAAGACATATCTGTTCTCAGAGAAAGCCATCCATGCTTTTATCAGTTCACAATTAGATTACTGTTATGCACTATACTATGGACTGACTCAGTCATTACTACATCGTCTTCAGTTAGTTCAGAACGCAGCTGCCGGATTTTTTACAAACCCCCAGACTCACCCACATCACCCTCACCCTTTTTTTCATTACAGTGGCTTCTGGTTCAATTTCATATTCATTTTAAAATATTAATGTTTGTTTTTAAAGCTTTAAATGGTCTGGTCTTTCTGAGATTTTAAAAGCACACCGCCCCAGCAGAGGTTTTCGGTCATCCCAAAAGATGCTCTTGGACGTCCCCATGTCCCGGTACAAACAGTGGGTGATTGTGCATTTACAACTGCTGCACCTCAACTGTGGAACTCACTCCCTCTAGACTTGAGAGTTCTTGTTGACCTGTCTGTCCTTATGTCCAGGTAAAAAACATAACTTTTTAGACTTTTTAACCAATAGCACTGTGCTACTTTTATGCTAAACTGGTGGTATATGTATATATATATATATATATATATATATATATATATATATATATATATACATATATATATACATATATATATACATATATACATATATATATATATATATATATATATATATATATATATATATATATATATATATATATATATATATATATATATATATATATATATATACATATATGTATATATATATATATATATATATATATATATAATCTTGTCTATGGATAAAAAAAAAAAACAGAAAAATTTAAATAATATCAAAAAGTAAAGCTTTTATGACACCAATCCTGTCTGTGCCTCTGTGGACATTGGACCTCTGTGTACTGGTTACGGCTTTAGGATTCTCCCTCAGTCTGATTTATGTCCGCCTGTGTTCTGACCCAGTTATCCTGACTAATGATTTTGCCTGTTGTGTCTCAGTAACCATCCACAACGAACAGATTCTTATGCCCTATGCACACTGGAAAAGTATTATCTGTGAACCACTGGTGATTCCCAGTTACCCCCATCCCCTGGGTTATTGTGTGGTGCATTCGGACGGGATAAACAAAAGTCTGTAATTCACACAAATTGCAGACATTATGACCGGATGTCGTAAAGTCACATCATCCTATTTGGTCTCAATACATTAATAAGGTAATATGAAAACAAAGTATGCATAGGAATAAAAGGGGAAAATACCATTGATAAGGATGCAGTCTGTAAATTTGCTCTGCCCCTTCAAAATAAGAGCGGGGTCAGTGCAGATTAAAACAGTCTCTAGATTATAATGGAAGTGAATTGACAGTTCTTAGCAGAGGCTTTCCCTCTGGCAAACAACTGACTGAATCTATAGAGACAACTAAAGCTACAAATATTAGTGTATATGTGGGTTGACATGACCTTTTACTACATGCTACCACACAATTTCGGCCGCTTCCTCCATATTCACTCCAGAAAAAGACAAGAGGCGCGCAATTGAAATCACAAACACAGACATAAGTATTCACACGGGACTTGAATTATCACTGGAGTTTCAGTGAAACACAGTAGGTAATTTGTGGTGGAATTATTACTGAGCAAATCACAGACAGGAGTAAGAACTCAGAATTCTATGCAATTATTCTGAATTACCAGTGGTCCATAGGTAATACTAATCCCGTGCGAATAGGGCATTATATGGACGAATCACTTAGAGGAAAAGAGAGTAATATTCATTACATTTAATAAACGTTGTCAAACCGTACATCCGTCTCAGAGTCATGCGTTTGGGTCCATTTTGTATCACATGGTCTGTAAAAAAAACACAACAAGTCAGGACACAAAATACACCATTTTAGAAGTTGAATTTCACAACTCCTAATATTGTTTAACACATGACTGATTCTGTACTGGCAGTTCAATCCAGTCTGTCCACTGTGTTCAATAAGTATATTGACCCACATTATGTTGGACCTGTGAGGAGAATAGAGTACAGATCGCACTAGCTGGCTCCCTGTGTCTCAGTCTAGCAGTGAAGCGATACCCACAGAATCTACCTGGGTTTTCTTCCTCTGGGCAAGACCCTGACAGCATGTTATATGAAGTAATCCATACTTTCTAGAGTGCAAGGGTGAAATTAATCTTAGCTGTCCAAAAGTTCATCCTCTCTGAGCTGCAGTCAGTGCAGACTTTTCCACATCTGAGGGAAACTTGTGTCGAACAAACTTTGCATGTTGTTTCTCCACCATCCAATAATGTCAGACTATATTAGCATATTTCAAGCTGATCCAGAGTCTACTGCATCTGCTCATAGTGGAGAAGTGATTGGTCTGGACATAACACAACAGCCTGATGACAATGAGGTTGAACACTGAAATGCACTTAGAACAAACATTAGGACTTTATACACACACAAAAAGGTACAACAACGTGCTTAATTTGATTGTTTTGAGCATTTGCCTGAAGGAAAATCCATGTATTGGTCTGATGCTTTTTTATTGTTATCATAAACTTTCCTTGTGTGAGATAATTCATGCAGAAGCAAAACCAATCTTGACATTTACAATAAAAGTATCATGAAATGATTGTGAGGTAAAACCACTCGAGGCAGTAACAGAATCACACACCTGCATATTTTGTTTACATGTGTACATTTTTATATTCGTGTAAAATCCCCAGCAGGTCGTATAGTTCCTATGGCACGGCCACAACGGACGTGAATTTTCACATTCAAGCATCGAGATTACATACAAAGTCAACGGAAAGACGTGTTTGGGTGCAGATTCACCCCTTCAGGAACTTTAGGAAGTGTTAGTTACTATACAAATGTTTCACAGAAGTGTTATTTTATACAAACATTAAACATCCCAGCAAGGAGTGAAATGCTCGATGTTAAGCAAAGCAAAGCTAGTAAAAATCAAGGAAGTCTCTATCTAAGCACTGTTAGCTATGTAGTTAGCAGCTACAGTAGTGTTGTGTCACAATTTAGAGTATACCACAGTTCGACTTACCTTCGTACTTATCGATGTCGTTCCATCTTATATCCCTTCTCCTGCTCGCTCTTGGGTGTGATGATCATTTTCCACATACCATCTTTCTTTTAAAACTCTTCTTTACTTGTTATAACAAGTAAATAATGGGTCTTCTGATGTAAAGCACTTTGTGCTACATGCACCATGTATGAAAAGTGCTATATAAATGAAGTTTGATTGATTGATTGATAACAGTGATATAACTTACAAACTTATCATGTGGTAACGTATCCTTTTAAAGCATGGAATGTTTTGTGTCATATTGTAATAAATGTTTATTTTGTTAAAACATGAACTGATACTTAAGCAAGTTATCCTGGAAGAATTAATTAATAGAGTGCTATGGATGATCTCAGTGCAGTTGTATGGTGTTCTGTATTTATGTTACTTACATGTATTAAGCTTAATATTTTGTCAGTACTGTAATATCACATGGCCTTCATCCATTATTTCTGCACTCAGTAACCAGTGGTACATGATGTTCAGACCATAACATTTAATAATGAAAATCTAGGTCATGATGTTAGTCCTTTGTGTGCCTTCACTACAGTACAGGCAGATTTTGCTGTTGTGCAGATGATGATACATGTGAGTGAACAGAGATAAGGTCCAGTGACATCAGCTGGAGATGGTGTTTGCCATCAATCAGCCCGAGGTGGCGTCATCTCTCATTGATCAGCTGGAGGATCAGGAGGCTCAGTGGATATGGACTGTGGCTATATCAGGCACCTTTTGTAATGATTAATCCATGATACATTCAGATGTTGATGCTACATCTCATTCATCCACCTGTCCAGCCCCATGTGTCTTAAAATAATCCACAGTGTGAATAAAATGATCACATTTATCATCAGCTCTCTTTAGTAACAGCAACGTTTCACCATCTAAGAAATGCTCAAATGATCAATAAAACACCTTTTAATTTCCGTAAGCATGAGTTTTTATAATGTCTTTTTTGAACATCAAACCTTTCATAATACGTACTGATATGTTTGTACATATGTCATTATTACTCCGTTTTAAAAAAATTCTAGATGTTGTAACATACACTGAAAGAAGTAAAACATTGAATCAATTAAAAAAATAATAATAAATTGGTCAATATCTTGTAAAACTAGGTAAATACAATTTAAGTGAATGCATTTTGGTTTTCATTCAATTCAATTTAATACCCTCAACTGCTATTTATTAGAACTTTTTAGAGAGAGAGATGGATGGATGGATGGATGGATGGATGGATGGATGGATGGATGGATGGATGGATGGATGGATGGATGGATGGATAGATAGATAGATAGATAGATAGATAGATAGATAGATAGATAGATAGATAGATAGATAGATAGATAGATAGATAGATAGATAGATAGATAGATAGATAGATAGATAGATAGATAGATAGATAGATAGATAGATAGATAGATAGATAGATAGATAGATAGATAGATAGATAGATAGATAGATAGATAGATAGATAGATAGATATTTGTTGTGTGCGCTTTAAGTCTTTGCAAATACTTCCTGTATTTTCTTGCTTCTAACAAAAAGAGAATGGCAAATAAATACGTCTGCTTTTTTCAAACCTACAAAACAACAAACCTAGAGGTGGCCTGAGGCTTTTGTACAGTGCCGTATATACATAATATTATATCACTAGCTCAAGTCCTGTGCAAAAAGGTTTTGTGTTGTCATACAAACATTATTGGGAGACTGTAGTTCCAGTGACAGAATTAATAGAGTCAGTGAAATGGAGCAAAAGCAGACACCATGAGCAGAGCCACCAGGCCTTGAACTTAATGTCATCCTCCCCCCACTAGGAAGAACTGAGGAGCCTCATGTCTGTGGGGACCACGGATCACCAAAGTCTGTCCGTTAAGCAGCTCTGACAGCAATCAGCCACTGAACAAAGTCCTCTGCTTCATTATGATGGGTGCAGTGGGTTAGTGTCATTTGCTGTGATAGACAGTTTGCAGAGGGTCCCTCCAGTCTCACCACACACTCCAGCTCTATGGTGCCAGCTTCTTTTTCTTCTTTTTTTTTTCCCTTGGTTTATATTATTTCATATTGTTTTTATGAACATCTCTGTGTAATGGCTATATATGTATAAATGATTTCTACTTGCGGATATAAAAAATGTATATCTAAAATTTACCATTCAACTATTTAGAATAAAGACCGAAGAAGTTACACAAAATATTCCAATATTTCCAATATTGCTCAAACATTTTTGATTATTTGGCCAATTTTCAGAGCATATGAATCATAATACAAAAAAAAATACCAAAAAAAATTATTTCATTGATGACTAGTGTTTTGGTGAACCCATTTATTATTACACTGTATGAAATAGGTTTTTGTGTGGTTGTGGTCAATTATGATATGTAGGATTGAAATGTGATATATGTATAATCTAATCTTGTTCCCTGCCTTGTAGATAATGGCAGACTGAATCTATTCAATCATACTTTATTTTCTCAGATGATAAAGCTGTTCATTCTTCTTGGCACCTTCAGTTCCTTTCAGATTTTGGTTTTCTTTGCATGAACGCCATGTTTGACAGCTTCCCAAAGGGGTTGAAAGATACTGAGGTCAGAAAAATGAGATGAAACTGAAACTCCTTGGTCTTATAGTTTGGGTCATTGTCATGTTGGAAAATCCAAGTCCATGGAACACCATATGCATTCAATCAGGCTATGAAAACTTAAGAGCACATCTGTATATGAACTGAATGTGCTCACATAATGTACTGTGGAGTTATATACCCACTAGAGGGAGTAGTGAGTGACTCTACCGGTTTCCCATAGCGATGAATCCTAACACCACAGGACTTCTCATCAAAACATCAGAAAGAGACAAGATGGTACCAGAACCACTAAGAAACACATGTTAAAGTCACAGAAAATAGTAAATTGATAAAAGCTAGAAGCATTGTTGTTCTCAGCACTGGAAACGGCACAAAATGAAAAGATTTGGCAGGATTTCTTCTACACGGCTGAAGTTGACTGTTAGGCTTGTTATGTAATGTTATTGTCTTTGCCATTTGTTGACTAAACTGTGACACTTGTTTTGACGATTCCAAACAGACCTTTAGCACAGGTGACAACACAAAGTGAGGTTATTTATTGTTTTACTCCGGCTGTTTTCTACCTTAAAACTAAAAAATACCAACTTGAAGATTATGACACAGAGGTATTTTGATTGACTGTCCAAAACTGTTAGAATACCATAATACAGATGACTTTTCTACTTTATTCAGTCTGTGGACACATATTGTTGATTTATTTAAGGTGTGGGTTCTGATATGGGACTTCCTGCTGCAGTTGAGTGTTTGGAACATCAATATCAATATCATATATAATCATTTCAAACAGATCACCACATGTACAACCTTTATTATCTTTTCTTACACTGTTTTATTTAATACAATATTCAACGATTGTCATCTGTTATGGTATTATCTACATTTATACTGTGTTATTCCATCTTATTGAATGTCCTTTTTCACTCGTGACAACACATTAGAGTTGGTAGAGTTTCAGCACCATCCACTTGTTCAAGCCTGTCATGCAAAATATCAATATCACTGTTGGACATCGGAGAATCATTTACTGAGAAGCAACACAAAAGGGAAACAAAACTGAGGAAAGCAAGTGATTTTGTGGAAAAAAAATGCAGCTCCATGTGAGCATCACCTGAAATAGTGTTTGCTACAGGCAATCAGTCTCTATTAGACTGCCATCAAAAAACATGTTACCTTCTGTTCTGAGGAAAACTTAGAAAGCTTACAGTTTATTCTCTTGGATGAAATGTACTCTACACCACTGTTGGCCCTGAGCAACAGTCTGAAAAGATCTATGGTACCAACATGTTCCCCCTCCATCACTGATTTGTGATTCTTGTATCTGGCAAGCTTTGCTGCTCCCAGGGGGGCCCGCACACTGCTTTCTGTTTTCCTCACTGGATTCCTCTGTGAGCACAAATAAACACTTGTTAAACAGAAATCCCAATCGCCCTAACTGTGTGCACAGCAAACCAAACAAAGAAGCTAACAGCTGCACTTTATAAGAGTATAAACAGTAGTCAAAAGCCAGACGAAAGGAAGGTATACAGATTAAAGCTGGAGAGAAAAATGAAATGGGAGTATGACTGTTTGAGCCCGATAGAAGCTTATTACTGCGGTAAATCTAAAGACCTTCTAGGGATAGGTCGCTGGGAGAGCAAGGTCCATTTGAGAACAAACACCCAGTGGAAACTGTCTTTTCCTCTTTGTGTCAGCGTGGTGGAACACAGAGAGACAAAAGGACAGAGACAGAGTCAGAGAGAGAAAGCTTAACAAGGTCAACAACGCATTTGAGGGATGCTCGACCTCTCATCTATTTTTGCCAAACTGCATGCTTCACACACACCCATGCACAATGATGCACACATGCACGCACACACACACACACACACGCACACACACCCAGCAACAGATCAGTATGGAATGAGACATGACAGTAGCTAAAGGAAGACAGTTTAAGGCGACTGCCGTGACAGCTTCATCTCTCCACACTGACACAGAACAGTGTGAATACACAAGTAAATATTTTACCAGGAGTTTGACATGCTTTTGCTTGTTGCAAAACAACACAGCCACCAGAATAGCACAATAAAATGTGACTGTCTGCAGACCAAAAATACACAATTTCAATATTTCTGAACAAAAACTATATTTTATATTTATATTTTTAGATACATGGTGATATCAACTCTTAGTTTTCACTGTTTTATTTATGTTATTTTCATTAAGGTAAGTCAGAAATTCTGAGGTGCCATAAAGAAGGGTAAATTCATGGAGTCCAGCCTGTCCAGGGGGCCCAGTCACTCTTCAAAACCCATTTGTTTTGGACCACTTTCTCTTTATAATGTCCAGTTTTTTTATTGTGTTTTATTACTTGTTTTTCTACATTTCTGTTTACTGTACAGTGTCCTTAACTGTCAAGCAAAGCACCTATAAATAAATAAATGAAATGTATAATATATAGGTTATGGTTGTTAACATTCGGTGTAAATTCTGGATTAAAAGAGAGGCAAAAGGTACTTTCCCACAGAGTAGTTCTAAGAAATTAGATCTAGGAACAAAATAGTTCTTAGAACTATATAGTTCCTATAGTTCCATGAGTATCTTGGTTGTACAGATGCTACATGGCTGCAGCAATTTCTACTACTATACAATAAAATGAATGCACAGTTAAACTTTATGAACCACACAATTGGTTCTAATATTCAGATTGTTGATCTCTGTGACAAAAAGGATATGAAGGTATTTTCTTTCCATAACATTCACCAAAAAAGCGTAGTCAAAAGGTGAGAATCCCCTGCTGGGTTTTGCAAGTGTCTGCAGAAAGTGTAAGCTGTCTCATCAGAAGGAGGGAATGGAGAAATTCAATATACCAACAGGAAAATTCAAAAGTGAACACATTTTCTTGCTGCACAACCCAAAAAAATAGTACTCCTTGTGTTATTTATTGATGACTTTGTTTCACAAATAACACACAGACCTGTACGACTTGATTTAGTTTTATGGTGAAAGGTTTAGCGATGAATATACCAGAGTGAGTACATTCTATCCTTAATCTATTCAGGATTACACAAAGAGCTTAATATCCGCTTTACAGTCTTTTCATCTTCAAGAGCACCTTAAGATTTCCTGGATTTTGTGCATTTGAATTTGATTAAGGCTTTGTATTTCAATGGGGTTTTTTCCCCCCTTTTTTTTCATAGGTTTCCTTAGAGTTGTACAATGAACGTAAATTGTATTATATTTTTTTGAAACTGTAGTGTAAATCTGACCTAATTAGTAGTTGTTACAATTTGGCCAGTTTACTGTAAGTGCTGCTGAAAACAGAACAGCAAATATGCAGTTACTGTAATGTAATCACATGTATCACTGTGAACCAATCATATCAGATCCCTGATGTCACATGACTATATATGTGGTTTCGTGTTTTAGTCTCAGTTCAGAGATGATATTATGTTTATTTCACATCTAATCAATGTTATAATGACTTGTTAATATATAAGGTGTTAATGGTCATCATATTTTCACTGAGGCTTATTTTCAGACTCTGGTGTCTCCTCATAGATCCCAAGGACAAGATGTAGCTTCACCTAAAGAATGGAGTACTGTGGTACAATACAACAACATTTTGACCATAACCATATGTTATCTTTTTCATCTTTTTCTTTGTTGTTTTCAAAAAAAGTGCTTTGCTTTTGAAATATCTGCGTTCACACGAAACTCCTGAAAATGACTGAAACAAATGTAATAATAATGTTTTTGTAATACTACCACAAAAAAAAACAAAAAACAAACACAGAAGACAACATGGAGCATGTGCATAAACCTTACTGAGTTCTAGCCAGGTCTATTTCCTCCTGGTTGCTTCTCTCTACAGCAGATCCAAGAGGATGTCTTTAATATTGTTAGCTATGATCGTTTGTTGCACATCATAATGAAAGAGTAGCCGAAGAGTTTGTTTAAATACTTCCAATAATCTCAATAGCATTGTTGTTATTGTTAGGAAGTGGTGTCAAGTTTTTGTGGTGAAAGGTTAGACAGGTGGAGCTATGACATCATCATTTCAGAAAAGTTGCAGGTTTTCATATTTATCCACTCTGGGACCTGGTTTCAAAAAGTGAATGGATGAAAGGCCTGTTTGATACAAAACTTTTGTGGATATGAGTTAGTATGAACTACATTTCACCATCACCATTTTGTTCATTAATGAAACGTTCATGGATTATTTAAGCCTCATTCATATTGTAAAAATTATTTATTCTAGAAATGTATGACCCACCCCCCTAGCTTGTTATTTTGGCTTTTAATGCCTCTGCTATAGATGACATAGATACAGGTAATGGTGGGAATATAGTGAACAGCCTCAGGACAGAATTGAACCAAAGCCAGTGAAATACAGTCCCAGTCTATGAGACTCTCTATCTGCTGATCCCCCCCCAGGGCACCGCTGATGTGGTCTACATTTAATTCAATTGGGTTATACCAGAGAGACGTTTTTGTTTTTCATTAACAGTTTTACCATTTACCAAGGGCGACAGAATTGGTCTCAGATAGTGACTGATAGTTATATCAGACTGTTGATTTTCAAGGAAATAATGGCTAAAAAACTGAGAACTACCTAGAATTTTAATGTAATGTTTTCATTCATATATTCATCTACTACTTATTTGGCTAATATATTAATTTCAAAGGTCTTCCAATTAATTATAAAGTCAAATATGATTCCTTTGCTCCAGGTTTAATTACATGGGTTGATATCAGCCAAGTCCAGCTATCATCATATCGACCCCTAGGAATCTACTATTGATCTCCAGTTTCTGGTATTAGGTGTCATTGCTGCTTAGTGTCACCCAAGATGTTGAATAGTTAAAAAGAAATCTAAATATACCACAGTGTTTTCTTCCTGTATTCCAGTAGGATAATGAGCCCATTTACATGACCATAATAATCTCATGGCTGTGATTAAGCTTCCTCTTGTGTTTGCTTTCTCTGGGGATGCTCCAGGTCATGACATCATTAAGGAATGGGGGCATTTGGGATATAACCCTAGCTGTCGATTCTGACAGCGTGAGGTTTGCTTGTTTTTGATCGCTTCCTTATCCATGAAAATATTGGTTTTAATAGTTTTAGTCTGAGCCTCTGGGCCTTTTTTGTCAGTATACCCCTTGATGTGCACTGTGCAAGTCACCACCTCTGTACTGAAATGACCTCAGATTTCTGGATGTGCTCATCTTTGCTTGTTTTGTTTCTCCCAAAAGCTCATATCATTGGGAGAGGAGTTAGTTGTCAGTGTGTTGGCTGACAGTACACATATAATTTCAGTTTTGGCTCTAATTATTACTTTATAATCTTATTTTTTATAACTGGGTTGACACTGACCCTAACACAAAAGTCACAATTTCAACTGGAGCATTTCATAATTTAGTGGGAAAAAAGTTTTTGTATTTTGTTTATTGAAAAAGAGGTTCCTGACAAAATGAATAAGAAAGGGAAAAAAATTATGTGGGACCCCCTAGGGTCATAAGGGGTCACTGGAGTCTATTGCTTTTTTCCTTTTGGAGTATAATGATGGTGGAATCAAACTTCCTATTATTGTTTGTATTACTTCTGTTTTCTACCCATGCAGAGATGTAAAACAACACAATAAATCAGATTAACAGATACACATGCATGGCAACATCACACTGTTTTGAAGGAATCCAGGTATGGTAATATGATTTGCCATTATCAGATTATTGATCAAGCATATCCGATTATACTGTTTATACGATCACTTGAATGAACTGATAACTCCAAAAATTAGATAACGATCATAGTTCCAGTGTGTAAACGTAAATGGGGCTCAGTGACCTTGGCCAGAACATTCTCCAGCGCTGCTACGCTCAAAGGGTACGTGGAGATAAATCTGGCTGTGCAAGTTTATTTCACATTCTGATCTCAGGCAGCTAAAACCAGGTGTGCATGAACTGTTAAACCGCAGACTACACATGGCTGACTGACACTGAAGCAATTCTGATGTGCAACATCCAAACAAACCTTCAAAATCACCATGAGCCAGGAACCTCAGCACAGGTTTAACACATGGAGTGGATGCCGTAATCCATCGCAGCTGGCTAAAAGGAGCATCAACATGCAGCGTGCCTGGAGGGAGTGGAGCTTATCTGGTCTACCAACACAAACATGATGGGATCTGTTTGGCCAGGGATTGCTCAGGGCGACGGAATACCAATGGCTTTATAACACACACTTTTACACACATGCATGCACCCGAGGTCTCTGAAAGCTAAAATGACATTAGCACATGCACGCATAA
This sequence comes from Siphamia tubifer, assembly GCA_020466265.1. NCBI lineage: Eukaryota > Metazoa > Chordata > Actinopteri > Kurtiformes > Apogonidae > Siphamia > Siphamia tubifer. The sequence goes on from CM035793.1 coordinate 29,430,642, forward strand.
GACAAACAAAGTTGCCATTTTTGGCCAAAGTTCACATTTTTAGGTCCACAAGCAAACACCGACACACACATGTTGAGTGATCGCTTGTGAAGGCTCTTTGTACCATACTTTGCATTTGAGCTCAGAGGGTCATTGTAGGCCCCAGAGAATCATGTGTTCTTCTGGAATCCTTTAACTCTTATTGACAAGCTCATGAAGCCCCCAGGGTACAAACACATACACAGAGCTCCAACAAATATACCAGCAAACAAACGCACACAAGACCCTGTTCAAGCATGCAACTACACATTTAGAGTGAGAATGTTATGAAAAAAAAAGAATGAATTTTACATTTCATATAATCAAAGTTGGTGGTTACAAGGATTTTCATACTTGAGTGTCTCTACACTGATGGAGTAAAAATATTATAATTTTTTTTTATATCCATGTTGCCTTGATCACAAGTTTGCTAGAATTTCTGCAGTATTATGTTAGCATTTTAGATGAAAGTGTAAACACAATGATCCCTTGAGATGAAATAAAAATATTAATTTGTTATGGTTGTCAAAATGAATGCATTAATACAGATGAATCCATCTTCATGATTAATCTGATTTAAAGTTTTGATGTAATTAATCCAGATGCAGCACAGAGTGACTGAACACCTGTGCCAATGCATTTTAGGCAGTTTGTACCAGTACATGTACAGTGTATGGACAAATGGGCAGTTGATCCAGTAGTGAAAGGAACAAGATCCCAACCCATAATGATGGAAGACACTAAACGACATGTCGGTCCCCTGGATGGGAAGTATGAGTAAAAAAAAAAAAAAGAAAAGAAAAAATGGACCGTCAACCGAAATAAAGTTATGGGCTGTTCTGCTGTCATTGAAACTCAATTAATGTGGAGTAAAAATTAATAATATTTAATTGTGATTAATCAAAATCAATCCACGGCAATTCTGTTATTAATCTGATGAACATTTTTAATCATTTGACAGCCCTATAATTCACATATTATAAGATATAACATTTGTTAATATCGTTTTGTAACCTAGCTACACTTGATTTCAATGTATCTTCTACTTTTGTCTGTACATTTTACTTATTATCAGACTGTAACTTATTATCAGACTTGTGTTCCCTCTGTACAGTCTGATTGGACTTTTACATTTTCTCCTCAGTTGTAAATATGTATATAGTCTGTACAATTTTATTTTATTTTTTTACCTTTTTATTACTCTTATTTTTTATTTTATATCTTATTTTGGCTTGGCTTCGCACTAATTTTAGGCATGTACACTATTTTTTCCTTGCATTTTATTCTGTTGGTGCCTTGCCCATTAAATTTCCCTGTTGTGTGATCAATAAAGTCTTATGTGATGTAATTTAATCAAATTTGATGTGACTTTAATGTGACACCTTATTTTGACAGCCCTATGTAGTGACCTGTATCCTCACATTAATGTCACTAAGTCTAACACATTTGAACTCAAAAAACAGGAATGTGTTTGCTCCACTGACTCATTGCTCAGATGCCTATGCATTTGCATTTACATTTCAAAGACGTGTGAAGTCACACAGGCCTTTAACATTGTTGGAGTGCAGTCTCTACGCCAGGACAAAATTGGCCTTTAAATATGTTAATGATTCAGCTCGAGGCAATTTCGACAGGAGGGGGAGCATGAATGTGAAGTACCCCATCCTCTAACTAGGCAGCCATGCTCAAAATGACACAATTACACTTATCACACCAGCTTTTACACCACAACTCACGCACATACTTATACACTGACAGAGTTACCATTCAGACCTGTCAAACTGATGCCTTTTACCACGGAGTACTTTGGCTAAATGAGCTTAAGTGGATGATAAATGCAACAGAGAGGAAGAAAGAATGATCCTTTTGTAGCGTGATTATCCTGTAAGAGGTTTGGAGAATCGGTGGGGGACACACAGACACACACATACACACACAACTGTCTGAATAGGACAATATTCAACAGAGATGCATCAACAGCTGCTACTGTATCTAATCAACGCATCACCACAGTGTGATACAAGAGTGACAAACTGCTGATGCAAAACGTACATTCATGACTGAAATGCTCAGTCTTTAGAGCACTGACAACCCCCCTCCACCCCCCCACCCCCGTTGAATTATTTTGCATCTTTATGCCCCATACCCAGTGCATAATTTATGATCAGCCGAGTTATAGTCAGATTGACAAATATACAAGAGATACTATGGGAGGTTACCAGAACATTGACAGTGCTGATGTAAAATGGTGGAGCAGGCCTGAAATAAAGAGTGATAACTTCAAACAACATGACCACAAGTGTTATTCTCAGAGAACATGTTACTAGAGCTTTGACCTTTGCCCAAAAATCCTATTAAAGTTTCATTTGGAAATTAACGTAATATTTCAATAATATTGAATAAATAATAATATTGAATAAATATTTCAATAATATTGAAATATTTATTAATTATACTATGTACTTTGAAAATACCTCACTAACAACTCGGCATCAAAATTAAATATTATATTCAGTCCACCAGGGAGCAGGATTCAATTAAATTGTCAAATATTCTGGCGCGTTTACAATTATTACTGATGAAACATGCAGTGTCGGAGTAATGAGCATTATTACCGACTGACACTTTTAACATGACATCATCGAGAAACATCATCTTTTGTCCGTTGCTTTGTTGTGTGTCAAACACTGTTCCTTGATTTTCCTGGTTGCCTGTACTGATGAAAGCCTCTACACTGTTAGCCTTATTGACAATCAAAAGGGAATATTTATGAAATGAGCAGGTACAAAAACAGACATAATATGTAAAACAGTCACAGATTAGTTTCACATGCCTACTTTGTTAAGTCATGACACTTATACACTTTCCGGAGTATGACTCTCCAACGTGCCTCAGTGACTACTCTGCTATTGGTTATGTACCAGCTGGATGCTAACGTCAACAGGTGCCCAGATAAACCCAAAGGTGAACTGAAAACGTTTACAACCACATTCATAAAAGTAAAATAAATAGTCCTAATCATACCATATTCAGGTTGGAATATTAAGATCTACCTAATATTTAACATCTCTTTTTTTATATAACATTCAAATTATATTCAAATGTCAAAATTGGAAGTCAAAGCCCTACATGTTACTTTATCATGTTACATTTTCAATATCTTCAAAAATATCATCTGGAAATCATCATGGCTGTCACAAAGAAATCACTGACTAAACAGTAGGATAAAAAACCAGAGCCATAAATGGATGGTTTATATATTTTGAAAATGACAGTATGTGTAGGAAGCTTCTGGAGTTATATATTGCAGATATTTCTTGCAATTAAGTTGCAAGTGAGAGAAGACACTCACTTTCCCCATACTGTACTGTAGTTAACTAACCACACAGTTACCTTTTTCCCTCTTTTTTTGCAATTTAAGTTTATTTTTTTCTCACACCGTGCCTCCCCAAAGTCTGCTGGTGCCTCCCAGGGGACGTCCGCTTCACTATTTGAAAACCCCTGGTGTAGACCACTGATGAAATCATGTGGAGTGATTCTGTACTGGTAAGGGTCTTTAGTGGCATTGACTATTGGAATAAGGATTACAAGCTGATAGTGAACCTGTCACTGGTTCTCGGCCTGTGGAACACCTGGGTAATACTTGGATGCAATCTTCAAACAGGTTGAGATCAGTGCTAGTTTGAATGAAGTGTTAAAGCTATTTGTTAGCACCTCAGTTTGCTGGTAGTGATGTTACAGTATCTGGGCCTGGGGGTTTTGCAGGGTCTTCCTCACATCTGCTGGGGTCACACTAAGAAGCGTGTCATCAGGCAGTCGTGTGAGTGGGTGTTGTTGTTGGGGCATGATGGATGATGGGGCAAATATAATGGAGATGTGGTCAGAGACACTGAAGAGAGGGCGGGGGAGGGTTCTGTATGCTCTGTGTATGTTCATACATTATTATTCTCTGTGTAGGAATGGTGACATGCTAATGGAATCTAGGAAGAGTGGTCACAGTCATCTGCAACCACCTAAATTGCCTCAGGGTCTAATATTATATAGCTCCTCGTTACCATTAGCATTAGCATTAGTACCTGTAATAATGGTTAAGAACACAGCTGTGAACTTGTGAGGCATATTGTGCGACTCACATTTAATAGAGCAGTAGCTTCCCATAAGTCCACTCTGTATACAACAACCTCCATATTTAACTACGGTGGCCGACAGGGGCAAAAGGCTGCAAACACAAGAAAGATGCACAACCAAAAACACAAACGCATAAAACAAATGCAACACAAGTGAAGCTGCAAGAGAAATATACTAAATACTAAAACATGCAAACCTCCAAAACAACTGCAAGAGAGAAATGCTACAAATTCACTCCACTCCAGAAGTTCACCAAAATAAAATGGAAAAAGAAGAAAAAGACGGTAGATGAAGATGAAGTTCTTTCATTTAAGAGATTAGAGTTAAAAGGTACGTTTCCCTTTGTCTTTTTTAAACACTTGACCTTAATCTGCTACAATATCATAGAAGAGCATATGTACATCGCTAAAATTAGCGACGCTGCTCTACACCTTTTCACACTAGTCTCTTAAATTAATGAACTTCAACTTTGCCTTCATCCATTTAACATATTAGCATGAAAAGGTGTAGAGCAGCATATTGTTCCTTCTTCTATTTTATTTTGGTGAACCTGTTTTATTTTGGTGAACTTCTGTTTTATTGTGGAGTGAATTTACAGCATTTCTCTCTTGCAGTTGTTTTGTAAGTTTCCATGTTCTGATATTTGCAGCAATTTTCTTTTGCATTTGTTTTACATGTTTGTGTTGTTGGTTATTCATCTTTCTTGTGTTTGCAGCATTTTGTTGATGCAGTGCTTTTGCCCCTGTTGACCATCGTATATTTCCCTGATTGGAAGCTGTGGTTGGCCTGGAACAGCTGTAACCCATTGATCTGGAAAAGTGGGTTGGGTATGTTGTCATTTAGCCACATTTCTGTCAGAGAAAAGACAGAACAGTTCCTTATCTCCCTTCAAACACACAGCCTCAGGTGGAGTAAGTCTATTTGGTTATCCAGGGTTCAAAGGTTAGCTAGGAAGAATGATGAAACCAGTGGTCTGTTGGCCTTTAACTGAGCTAGCCATATGTTTTTAATGCTGAACTAGCACTAAATTCAGTTTCTAAGTCACTGTAAAAGGGCTTAATCCAGGGGCCTCAAGGCACAGCTATGCGCTGCCATTGCCAATGCTTCTTTAAATTCAGGAATTTAAAAAAAAAGCCATTGTTAACAGGCTTTGAATTTATTTTTTTAAATTCATAACGGTGCTAATACACTGTGATACATGACATTATTAAGATACAGCACTTTTTTCTATACATGAGACTGGGAAGCATTCTATAAGCGGTATGTATAGACATAATTAAAGCTGAAAGATTATGTAAATAAGACAACAGTCTTATTTACTATTGGCACAGAGAAAAGCAGAATGGCTCTGGATGTGGTTTGAAACATCTGTGCGCACACACATCGGTCCACACATGCAGGGACTATTTCTCCGAAGGGACGGGATAATTGGCTGCTGAGCGAGAGCCCCCTTTGGCTCCTCATTAGCAGCTGTGGATGGCTTCTGTATGTGTGTGTGTATGCATGTGCATGTCACGTGCATTCCCACTGCATATACATGCACTCGCAGCACACGTATTTGATCAAAATGCATGTCACATCACATTCATGTGCATCAGAATGCATCGTCTCTGATGGTTTCTTATAAAGACATGTTTTGTTATTGTCTGAATATGCAGAATTCTTCTCTGTTTTGGAATTGCACTGCGCGTGTGTGTGTGTGTGTGTGTTTGTGGTCTGTAACTCAGTGCTGTTGTAGTATTTTTTTGTCTTTTCTTTTTTTTTTTTCCAAAATTGGGAAACTATGGGGTAATCTTGCAGCATTATGAAGCCCAGTGGTTAACTTAAGAGAGCTCTGCTTGATATAGCAGTCCACAGAGCAAATGAAATGACCAAGTTTTTTTGGTTTTTCCTCCCATGGTTCATAAAACAAAACCCCTAACGGCTTCTTTCTCACTCACCCACACAGAGAACATGAAAAACTTTTCACAATCTTGTTTATGCCTTTTTATGAACTCTTCTACTTGTGCTGATAGCAAATAGATGTCAAGTGCTTCATTCTTTTCACTTATTTTCAGGTCGTTTTAAAATTATAAACAGAAAAGCCTGGAAAAGGAAAAAAAAAGATTTAAAATTTAGGAGCATTTGGTTGTGAGTCACAAAGCACAGAGGCTGAAAACCTCTAAATGCAACTCAGATGAGGTCCAGCTAATAGAGAAACATTCAGGGACAATGAGCTGGAGACAAACCAGATTTTGCAGGGTTTTTGCCAGGAAGTCACTGTGGAATGAACGGAGCCAAGGATTATTCATTGATTCCTAGAGCTGTGCAGCATCAAGGGCAGTACTGAAGTTGTTTGTTATGTGTCAGACTGTATGCTGGATGTAGTTCGAAGTCATGGACCACAATTTCAAACTGGTCCTGACCTTTCCAGCAAAGTTTTATCCAGTAAGCCAGGCTCACTGGATAAAACCTTTGCACCATGTGACTTTGTCACATGGTGCAAAGACAATTATCTTGACCTCAATGTGAGAAAAACCAAAGATATGATAATTGACTTCAGAAAAAAACCTGTAAAACGGGAAATCAGCACGATAAACAAAGAAGAGGTCGAAATCGTAAACACTTACAAATACTTGGGCACAATATTTGACTCCGACCTCAAGTTTGACAAAAACACGGAGGTCATTTCAAAAAAAGGCCAACAACGCATTTACCTGCTGCGGAAACTGAACTCTTTTAATGTATCTAAACCCATTTTATCTGTCTTTTATTGTTCTTTTATTGAGAGTCTTTTAACCTTTTCTTTTATATCATGGTTTTATGGGCTGTCAGTAAAAAACAAAAATGCACTGTCCAGCATAGCTCCGACTTGTGCTAGAGTCATGGGTGTGCAGACGACTGATCTTCACTCTCTGTGGAGCAGGCGGGTGCTCCACAAAGCAAAGAGTATCGTTGCACACCAAGACCATGTCCTGAACCACAGGTTTGCATTGATGCCCTCTGGGAGGCGTTATCTCGCTTCCAGGAGGAAAACAAACCGATACGGCAACTCTTTTATTCCTTCCGCCATCGGGCTTTTAAATAACAGTGACCGTGTTGTTTCATAGTGTTGTTTTTATTGCGTTGTTTTATAGTTCACATGTAGTTTTAAACGCAGTCATGTATGCACTAATATTGTTGCACTTTATTGCTGAACCCTGTCCAATGATAAGTATGTATGTGGAATGTGTGTGATTCATGTCCTGTCCTGCTGCAACCAACCAATGTCTGCAAACTGAATTGCCCCTAGGGGATAAATAAAGTAATCTGATTCTGATTCTGATTCTGATTCGTATGCTGACTTGAACAGTTGAATAAGAATTACGATACAACACCGGCTCAAGGACGAACAACTTATCACTCCCTGCATTTGTTCTGCATCACAAAGATTTTGTTAAACATGAAAAGACATTGCCACGCAGTCAGAAGTTTAGTCCTTATTATCACTATTTTGTGTCCAGCTGGTTATTGGCACTGTGTCTTTGGATGTGTTCAGTCATCTACATGAGAAGGGAAGTTCATCAAATAGTTGATCTATCAATTAATAATTCTCTATTACATGTCAAATTATTATTTAGTCATTTTGAAATTTTGCACTGTGGTAAATGGAGAATCCACAATCTCTTCCAAATCACCACCAAAATTGAATAATTTGTTCCTTGTGACACCCCCAAAACACATCCTGAAAATCACTCCATAACCTTTTGAGTTATCTTGTTAACTAACACACAGACAGACAGACAGACAGACAGACAGACAGACAAACTCTGAAACAACATAACCTCCTTGGTGGATCTCTCTTCCGCAGTGAGGTCTGTGCTCTCAGAGTGCTTTTCTAGTTATGTATATATTTGATTTTATTTCTTTTAAATTATTGTAATCATGAGTCTGTGATTTTAGTAAATTTTATTATAATTAATATTTAATAGTTATGACATATTTATTTACATGGAAAATGTTGGGATCTATTTTTGTTTTTTGACTTGAATGACAAACATTCCTTGAGTAAAAAAATAAATAAAATTGAAGCATAAACAGCAGTGTTCTTTGGAATAGACACATGTAGATTTGCTTATTTTCATAACATTGAAATGGCAGATTGAAATGAAGTACACTGTAGATTTTGCAGTGTTAATTTGGAGACAATGGGACCAAATACACTCTAGAAGAAGTTAAATAAACTCTCTAAGTGTTGATTTAACACTGCAAAATTTACTGTGTAATAATAAACCTCCTACTATTGGAGACTACTGGATCCAGCAACTAAAATGAACAATTTGACTAAGCTTTCTTGGGAAAAAATAAATTAGAGTTGTGTAAATGTCTGGCAGGATTGGGTAGGTAATGATTTCAACAGTGATAAGTCACATGACTACAAAATGCACTATATTTTTGTCCTGTATGATACAATAGACCTTTTGCCACTAGAAAATCATTCTGTGCACGAAATATGTGAATGCAGTCTGTGGCATCTTTGTGTCTTGTAGATTTACACACAGCTCTACTTGGCCATGCAAATATTTGCCATGTGTTTTTCTTTTTTTTATTTTCAAGCTTTTTTGCATTTTTGTACACAGTAAATTTTGCAGTGTTAAATCAACACTTAGAGAGTTTATTTAACTTCTTCTAGAGTGTATTTGGTCCCATTGTCTCCAAATTAACACTGCAAAATCTACAGTGTATGAAGAGGGTCTTGGATCATTTCTTCTCTTTGAATGTTTCCAAAGAGAACTTTCATTGCACTTAGTTTAAATTCTGATCACTCCATATTTTTCTTTTGGAGTGACTTTTTTCTTCGTCTTGTGCTACTATATATCTGATGCTGAGCACATAAGAATCCTTGGGCAGCTCTACAGCTGCAGAAGAAGTAATCCCTGTAAACCACAACATGATATTGATGCAACAGTCTTGTTTGGATCAAGGCACTATTTGTTCTGCGGTATCACCTATTGGCTTATGAAACATCACGCAATGTTTGTTTACTGGTGATGTAATCTCACAAAAATAAATCCATATTCTGTTTGAAAATACTGGATAATCCAATTCATGCATTAATTTATTTTTGTAAATTGATGCTTTGTTTGCTAATTTGTATAACATTGTGTTATAATTGTGATAATAATACACACTATGTGAGAAAAAGCAGAAGATAATGACATATACATAATGGAGTCCTTTAAATAAGAGGGATTCTGGCATTTTCAGTGTTAAATGAGTTAATTTGAAAATGCATTTCACTACAGAGTTCATTTTATATGAAATTTTACAGAAAAAAAGGACTTCAACTTTGTCTTTTGTTACTATTGTATGTAACAGTAGAATAAATGTGACATTCACACAGTGTAATTGTAAGCATTGAACCCAGGAGCCATTGTGAATTTACATGAACATTTGCTTAACATAATTAAACTACAAATATGTAGAAAGACAAAGGTGCTGTGATGTTTTGTCGATAGAAAGAATGAAAATGCAATTATTCCTTTACCTTTTATTTTCCACAGAATGAACTTCAGATGAAAACCAGTAATTCCATTTGCAGACACACCTAAACCTGTGATTCTACAGTTCCAGTTTGTTTTCACTTAATGTGTGAAGTACAATATGTTGTTTTCTTACTAATTATCCTAAAAATACCTCACGCTTGTCATTTGTTTTCACACAGCATGAAATGCATCAAGAAGCAATAAAACATTAACTCTTAAAAACCTTCAAAAAGCTTTTTTGTTGTAACTTTTTTCTTTGAAATGTAACCTGTTTTAAGTGATTTATCACAATGTATTTGTGTATTATTATTTTTTTGTTAAAGTCAAGTTATTTTCCTGTATTTAATTTACTGATCATGTAGATGTTCACTAGCACTCATTTAAAGTAACATTTTATGCACCCATAGGTCTGTTAACCTTTAACGTTCTGAGCGTATGATTTATTTTAAATATTCCTAAAAATTCAACAAAAACCAAATGCCAAAACTGATTACTCATTCAGTATTTTTAATTATTTCTAGACACTAGTTATAATCTGGTTAAGCTACATAAATCCAGGAAACACACTTTTCAGTACAGTTAGGTACTTCAAGCATAGGTGAGATAAAATTAATGACAAATGAATCAAGTTTCAGTCTGCCACATTCAACATCCTGGTATCATACATTTTGGTTTGTGGATACAGAAGAGCACTGGGAGACAACTCTCTGAATTGTGTGAATATATTGAACCATTAAATTAATGAACTGCTAAAAAGCCAGTTTACAGCATCACCTTTTAATATCACTAGATGAAATGAATGTACTGTAAAATGCCAGCGGAACTCAGGCGTAGAGCAGATGGTACTAATAGTACATGTTTATTTTACATGACTCTGTTACCAGAGACCATTCAATAAGGTTATTTAGAATTCTATTTTGACCCAATAGCTGTTTTCTGATGTAAGGACCTTGGTATAAATATGATAAGCCCGACGTCACTAGAAAGATAACAGTACAAGGGTGGCCATATTTCTGTTAGGGAAAACCTTGACATCTTAGCACACAGTGTGAGTTTGGAGGTGTGTGTGTGTGTGTGTGTGTGTGTGTGTGTGTGTGTGTGTGTGTGATCTAGATCAGAGATGTCCAAGCTTTTTTTAGAGAGAGCCAGATCTCATAATGCACAGATTACCCGGGACCAGTGGTCCCATCTGACATTTTTTAACCATAAAAATTACATAGAAATGCACTATTCTATAACAATTTTATCTTCATTGTTACAATATAATTGTTTAAACCGGCTACTGTATGTAACCAAATCTCGGCCACTCATGTGTGAACAAAAAAATTATTCTGCCTTTCTTTCCCCTTGTCATTAGTTTCCACAAAGCATGAAATGCATCAAGAAGCAATAAAACAATAACCCTTAAAAACCTTCAAAAAGCTTTTTTGTAGTAACTTGTTTCCTTCGAAATTGAACCCTTTTTAAGTGATTTATAACATTGTATTCTAATGAATGAGTATCTTTCAGCAGGATACATATTATTATATGTATGTTTTGAATCAGTAACATAAAAAAAACTGAGGAGGATCTTGTGATGAAAAAAAACTGACTTATATGAAGAATTATTACTCATATATTACTCAGTAATGTAAACAACTAAAGACAATTAAGATTAAAACATATGACTCTTGCTCTTGCTTTTACAAGATCATTCAAAATGTAATATTTTGTGTTACACGTACAAATACATAACACCAGCAGTTATAGGCAACTATCACGGCAACTTCGTAGGTCGCCACGGTGACAGATTGATTTAACTCACAGGGTTGCGCTCACACTGTGTTAGCTTGTTGTATGTTAGCATGATTTGTAGGGTGTTTTTTAGTAGTATCTCTTTACACTGAATTTGTTAAACAAGGCAGCAGTCTCTGGACAAATTAGACAAAGAAGTGTCTTGATTTTCAGCTACAATAATGTCTTTACCTTCTGTTCCGGAAGTGATGGCCCTCAATTATCCTCTTTTTTATTTACAGGCGCCAAAGTCAGATAGAGTTAGAGTGGTGCTGCTACCATCAGGTCAAATGAGGGATTACATTTTGGAACTTTTATTATTTATTCATTGTGTTGTGACAGTCTGAATGGACCATAAGTAATACATTATAAAACTGAAGCTGTTGTATGAATTCTGACCGCAGGCTGTGATTGGCCCCTGTTGGATGTCATCCTAACAGTACGGTTCATTTTTGGAGGGAAAAAACAAACTGTGTCTATCCTTGTGATCATTTATTGTTGAATAAAAGGAGGGAAGTGCCATAATACCCTCAAAGATGCCACGCCACCAAAAAACTTCTAGATGTTAGACATTCATGTAATTGCATCATCAATAATTCAGACATACACTTAAACTAACACTGTATTTCATATCCTGTATCAGTCAATACTTAACATCATATGTGTTAGCTTAGCTCTGCTTTAGCCACAGTAAATACACACAGCTTTTGTGTTGTTAAGAGCCACAGTAAAGGTCTATTTTGAAGTTTACAAACAATATCTAAAGTGTCACATTTCAGTCTGATCAACAGTTAAACAGTTAAATTAGCAAACAGAACAGGATACCACAATATCTGGGTTTAAACGTGATATTTCTCTACAGTTCTGTTCCTGTTGAAGACTCTTTGAATGAAGTCCTGTCTCAAAACATGCCATAATTCTCATAAATTACTGTATCATTCACACAAGATGCTTGTTTAAAGAATTTGGACACACTGAGTTTGATGTTAAACTTCTGTGGCGCCGTCTTCTCTTGTAGATGCTAATGCTAATGCTACTTCAGATTCGCTGCAATGGGGGACGGGCTTACCCACATGGGTGACACCAATGTCCTCGTGGTGGACAGGTGGCTCGCTTCTCTGTGTTGTTTTCTATGAATGGTAAATACAGCCAGTGGAGGTGACACACCACTTTCAACCACAGCATGTGTTGGTAACTTGGGGTGACCCATCAGATTCCAAAAGGAGCATGTAAAAGTGGTTTTCAGCAGAATGGCACCTTTAAGCTAAACCAACATTTAACTACACAATAATACCTTAAATGTAAATCATATTAAAGTTATGATTGGTATTTTATGTCGACAAAACTCTCACATATTTATATTTAATATTGAGAGTGATCGGCCTCTGTCATTTAGATATGACGACATCTTGGCAGTAGCTAAATAGAGAATATCTTATTGCCTTTTAAAAGTTGAAATGCAAGTTGTTTAAACTGATGCAACAAAGCAATGACAGTGACAGCAATGACAGTCAGGGAACTGGAGACCGGAGCAACAATCAAGTCTCTGCTTCATTTTATTTTAAGTGTTCTCATACAGAGGAAAGGAAGAGTAAACAAGTTGTTTCTCTTCAATGCCACAGGGACTCAAAGTCAGTGTGATGTTTGTCTCTCATGCACCTTTGAATATCTGCACCTAGTGCTACTTACAAAACACACCACAGCCTTAAATGTTACTGTGTGGCTTAGAGCTCAACGTCTATTCAATGGTGTGACCCAGCCAAGTGTTAATTATCCACTTCTAGATATAAGGACCAATAGAATATCAATATGTCGAAAGGACAAGAGTGTTAGACACTAGAACTGAAAGGTACACTTTAGATATGAGGATGATTTTCTGTGACCTCTTATATTTCCTTCAGCTAAGCTCGTCTGTGAGCAGAATAGAGCAGACAGTTTGTACAGACACATTGTTCAGAGCCTCTTTTGGCAAGAGATGTGAAGAGAGTTGTGCAGTGTCTGTCAGCTGTGACCATGTGTGTTCAGCCAGTCTAATATTCCCTGACAAATAGCAATATTAAGTACGAGAGAGAGATTTATTCTGTGGTACTGAGTAACAAATCCGTCCAGAGACTAACAAAGTTATCATTTCTTTTGAGTCTTAGAAGCAGTTAAGAAGCAACATTGTCTCTCGACACCCTTAGGCTATACTTGCTCATCTTCAGCACACGCAACCATTTAAATACCTTTTTGAGGGTAATTTTGTGATTAAACCTTTGATTGCTGGTTGGTTTGCCTTATACTTACTATGATGTAATGCAAAGGTAACTTGAGCAAGTATTTATATTGAGGAGCCAAATTTTATTTAAGCTTTTTAATTTAATATTTAATGTTTGCATGTTATGCATTATGTCATTTTGGTTCATGCTAGAATAAACCACCCAGAGGGTCACTATTCTTCTGTGGTTGGTTCATCAAATGCTTCTGTTCTGAAATATGAGCTAATTCTGCTATCATGGTACACTACGTTAATGAAGCAGTACAAAAATACACTCAGAGACATTTAATTCATGCTCAGATAGATCTATTATATGTTGGTGAAGTGTGAACATGCATTTCAGTTGCTGACTTGGCAAAGATTTATCATCATGCTTTGGTGCAGTCATGTAGTCTAAGATGCACAAATCTCTGAAATGTGATTTCACAGTCCAACCAAGCATGCATAGTTTCAGCAAAGGAATATTTGGTTAAAATGTATTAAATTGTGTCCAATGTGACACTTTCACAGTCCTGCTTTATTCAGCCCAAATATCTACATAACCAAAAGGAGGAGTTTAGTCTATAACTTTTCCTTATTATGTTTATGTTTCCATGGTTTTCTTGATAACAAAAATCACTTCAATTTTTATATCAATATCTGACATTGAACAAAACAATGCTTTTAGGCATTCCATGTTTTCTTTTCTGTATGTTGTAGTCACACAGGAGTTTCCCTATCTATGTATTAATGTATCTATCTATCTATCTATCTATCTATCTATCTATCTATCTATCTATCTATCTATCTATCTATCTATCTATCTATCTATCTATCTATCTATCTATCTATCTATCTATCTATCTATCTATCTATCTATCTATCTATCTATCTATCTATCTATCTATCTATCTATCTATCTATCTATCTATCTATCTATCTATCTATCTATCTATCTATCTACCTGTCTGTCTGTCTTTCTGTCTGTCTTTCTGTCTTTCTGTCTGTCTGTCTGTCTGTCTATCTATCTATCTACAAATTCATTTCGTAAGTAGAGGTACCACTGTACATGCATTTACAGTCAATCAGTAAATGTTTAGAATGTAAGATTTTTGTCATCCTCAACAATTGTCATCTTAGCCACATTCTGGCAGGGGAGGGATCAGAAAACCTTTGGAAATTTGGTGGGGGAAGTTGTCATCACATTAGCAGCAACAAGCACTGTTCTCTGCAAAAACATGGAAATGTATTTTTAAAATGATAATTCAATGCAATACAACACTGTTCCATCGGGAAATGATTTTCTGATAGTTAGGCTTGGGCAATACATTATCCCGCTTATTGTACGGGTTATTACATCTTATTACTGCTACTACTCTAACAGATTGGATAAAATAGCCGTTACAACGTATTTACTTTCAAAGTAGCCAAACTACCTGAGGAGTGATATGGTACCGTGACTCTGAAGTGACAAAACTTGTTGCCATTGACAGCGGGCGTTAAAGGTGCAATCAGGCGGCTATCAAAAAAATAAATCCACCTGCAGCTCCCTTTCAAAGTGAATGAGAGCTGTTGCAACATTCTAGAAGGCCGTAGAATAATGTTGCTAAATATTGTGGGGAAAAAAAACTTACTGATGTCCACCAGCCTGTGTCAGTTCTGCACAAACTCCTTTTACCATAGCCCACCTGTCTTCTCATTTTAAATAGGTCTGTCGGATAGATAACTCATCCACCACACTTTTGGGTTGTCATGGTAACAACTTGCTGTCCCAGTCTCTAGCTGCTAGCTCTACAAGTTCTATTACCTCACGTTAGCTTTATGTTTTGTTTATGTTTTGAGCAAACGTTCTAAACTGACATGAAATGGTCGTACCACACAGATTACTTGAGCTCTGCGTTTGCTTTTAATAAATTCCGTCTTGTATTGCTAATGCTCAAATTCATCATTTTTAAAGATATGCTATGGAGAGATCACAAAGCTTCCTCTTTATAACCAACACTATAATGCAAAAGAGTTTCTTTGTTTGTTTTTTTTTTTAACTGACACCAGAAAATTATGATCAAATGGTCATCGATTAACATCCCTAATGTAAAAAAAAAAAAGTTAAAAAGTACATTTATAAGATGGCATGATTGTCTCCTAATATTAATATTTCATTTTCAATTTTGGCATTGACACCAACTAAATAGATTCTATACATATTAATTGTATCTATTTAATTTTTTATATCATCTCCTGCTGTGTATATCTCCAATTCTGTGCAATTTTCTTTGCCACCCAGTCCATTAAACCATAGATGAGGAGGTAAACAACATATTTGGCCATTCAAAAGTCATCTTTTCTTGTACGTGCTTAAAATTAGTTTTCTTTTGTAACTTCTAACCTGTTTCAGAAGGTCAGTCAGGATCTCTGAAAAGTGACAGAAACAAGCGTAACAAGATATGGGCGCATAGCCAGCAGGACATAATATCTCCTCCTCAGAAAATCCATTCTCTAGATAGGGGAACAAAGCTTATTGGTATTCCCTGTGTGATCTGTTAAAGATGAGAAAACACAATGTTTGCAGTTGTCAGGAGGTGTTAATCCTCAAATAGCAGATATTGCTAAACCTGAATGACATGGGGGTATTAAAGTGCACAGCCTGAATCCCAAATACCAGACTGAAGATATCACTTCGCAATCTGCCTATTCGTAGACATTCACGCTCCAAATGTTATCTTCTGTGTCACAGTGCTGACATTAAGCTACAGTACGTGCCAGGTTTAAATGAATGACAAGAAAGTGACTGGTAAGTGATAGAAAAGACAGACATTTTTGAAACTGCATTTTATTTTGAAAAAAAAATAAACAAAGAAACTCACTAAAAGAAGAAGAAACTATTTATTCATAGTGGGGATTATTTACAAAGACATTACAAAATGAAAATAAAGGGTCGTGCTATATTTTGTTGGGCTGCCTTTAGCTTTGATTATGGATTGTTCGTGCAGCATCACAATGTATTTAACTTTGTCCAGATTTGCTTGAAATATTTATTTAACTAATGCCAAGGTCTTGTATTGATGAATGACAGTCAGAAAACTCTGTTTAAAGAATCTAAATGGGGGCCTAGTCTGAACTTTGGGTCCAAATCTATGTGGGAAAATGATGTCTCAGGCTTTTTGAATTACTCTTTCACAATTTGAGCCATTTACATGTTGATGTCATTTGCACTGACTGATTTCACATTTGTTTGTCTGTCTGTTTGTTCGTTAGTTTGTCAGCAAGATAACTCAAAAAGATATGGACGGATTTTGATTAAACTTTTGGAGATGATTGATAATGTGTCAATGAAGAAACCAGTAAATTTTGAGGTATAGAAGAAAACAACAATGGATGGTGATTTCCTTCTATCAAAGATCAGTGAAGAACATGAGAAAACATCAGCGATCTTTAAATTCTTTTTACAGAAACAACAACACTCCTTAAGATCCATAATCCACCATTTTGTTTAGTCATTCCATTTTTTTGTTTGTTTGTTTTTGTTTTTGTTTAGCCATTCCTAACTTTCTCCGGACTCTTACATGAACTTCGCGGCATCTAATCCTAAAGATTACACTGATTGGTTGTAGTACCGTCCTATTGCATACAGAGGATTTGAAAGATAACCTTTTAGCCCCACCTCTCCTGACTATAAAGCATTCCTAGACCTACACATGTAATGAATAGGGATAGGGATTTTAAGTAATATAGTAAAACATGCTATCAAAAAACATCTTGTTCCCTACCTTTAAAAGCATGTTAAATTTCATTTTCACTTCATTCCAGCATTAGTTACATTAGTTATGGAAGACACGCCCACATATATAACCCTCGGCCCCTTACCTTTCATACACATACCCCCTCACCACTCCAAAAAATCAGTAAGATTCTGAATTTTATAAAGGATCCTAGCTTTCATGGAGCCCACAAATGCTAGTGGCACCCCAGCATATTTGTATGCATTATGTCCTACAGTTACACAAACAATATGTTGATTATTTTTTCTCTCACTACTTTATTCTACTTTATTCTGATCTCTGAAATGAAGTGAAAAGACAGGGTCAGCATTATACTAATCAGATTAAAATTCACCTGAATGGAATAATGACACAAACAAATCACCTTCAAAGTACCTGCAATTTTGAGGATTGTTATAAAATATACAAAAAAGTCAGAGGAAGCTGATCTTTTTATTGGTGGATTTATCAGGGACACAACATACCATATTAATATACATTAGTGTTGTAAATTCACTGAGTCGTTATTTTTCATCTGTAGTCCCTGGACAAATATTACAGGGTCGCCTTAAAAAATACCTGATTAAAATTACAAAGTTAAATGAATCATTTATGAACAGAAAAAAAATACATAAATAAAATACATCATTAATAGTGCTAAAAATACTGTCCAGGACACCCAACCCACAGATATAAAACACACACAAGCTCATAATGCAAATCATGCAGGGGAATAAAAGGACAGTTGAAAGTTAACAGTTACAGTATGAACTAAATACGATTGTATTGTGTTGCATTGTTGGACAGTATAGTAGACAGGCAACACCAAATAACCGAAGTACAAGAACAAGCTGTGTAAACAAATTTGTCAAACACTATAAAAGAAAAAAAAAAAAAGGCCATACTATGACATGTTTGTGGATATGTGGCTGCTATCCAGAGATTCAAGGAGGACAAATATAGAACATTAATATGAAATGTATTAATGTTTTTTAATGAATTAACTATGTCTGTAAATGGACTCTAAATAAACAACTTGCATTTTCTAGCTCTCTTATAATTACTGAGATGGAGTTCCATTCTAGTGCAGCTCTAACAGAACGACTTGGCCACTTACAGTGTTTGAGTGTCTTTGCCAACCAATTACATCTGAAGCCCTATTCACATGAGACTAGTATCGCCTGGGGATGTCTCATATCGCAACGGTTGTCTTTGAGCTTAATCCCATGAGAATCTGCTATGTCCATAAATTGCAAAGTAAAACTATCATTGTAAATGACCTGCCATATTTTGCCAAATATGGGTTGTGTGATATTATTATTCCCAGAATCTCTAGGATATGCGATGTCTTTCTCCATGCCAGTATTGTGCAGCTTTACTTGGTTGGCCAGGGTCGCTCCTCCAGAGTGTAAGGACATTACAACCCATGGCAACATTTGTGTAAAATGTTGTTTGCCTACCATTTATGGTTTTGCTGTGAGGGCAAGTTATTGAGACATTTTTCAGGTAAATTTTTGCTTTTCGCGTACTCTAGCGATGCTATCTTCCACTGATAAAAAGTTTCATTTTGGCCTTTTCAGGGTGGATTTCATGAGTTCTCTATTGAGAACTGTAAATCGCACCCTCATGAGAATCACATCCAGTGTAGACGACAAAAATACCTATGTAAATGAAGTCTGTGTGACAAAGTTTGGCAAAGCAGTAGCGTTGGCAAAAAAAGCCTTTTTTTTTGTCGGTCTCATTAAGAATGAATGGGGTATTATTTGGCATAATAATGCGAAATCCATAATCTCTGGGCTAATCTGAGGGATTTTTCCTATTTAATGCATAACACTACGATGTATCATTTGGGAGTTATGGTCCAATTCATTTCAGATGGTCATTTTTTACTGTTTTTTTTCACATTTTATATGAAATCTGTGGATTGCAATGTCAATGCTGATAGATAGCACATCTTTCGAGACCAGGCCGCACATTTTAGCGTTTTTTGTCAGAATATTAAATACAATGGACAATTTACCCCTGTGCCTTGCATTACATGCAAGCACATGGGGAATAATAAACGTACGTTTCTTGATTTATGGTATGCATGTAGCTTTAACAGTGACATGTTCAGGGTATAAAACACAGACTTTGCTTTTGTCATGGGCATGTTTAGGTACAATTTTGTAACTCAACTCATGAGACTGACTGGAATATGACCTCATATTTCTATTAAATCATTGGGCATTATGTGGCCCAATAACTTAAAATTTAATTACATTTTTTGTTGTGTGCAAGGGCAAGAATCTTGACATTGAGTAATGACACATTACTCAGTTTTTATGATTTCATATCTTTTAATATTCTTTCCTAATATATCAATATTTTAAGTAGAAATAGAAACAGCAAACTGTGAAAAATGTATCATGATGAAATAAATTGGAAACATTATTTTCTGCAGTACAAAAACCCAGTTGAGGATTTTCTTATTTTCACTAATATAAAACTCCAGGGCATGACCATCACTGCATTTGCATTTCAATGCTGTTTTTTCAATTCGTCTTCTTTTACCCAAAGCATTTTTTGAATAAACTTGCCTTTAAAGATCTCTTTATTAATGGTAAACTACAGTGAAAACATCTACCTGCCACAGGAAATAAACTTGCACAGGGACATGCTGTCTAGGTGAATATAGGTTTAAATGAAAAGGCGGTTCTTTTAAGAAATTGGACAATTATTTGGTAAAGCATGTCTTTGTGTGTATGTGACTTTACATTATTTACATTGCCCAGACCCAAGCGGTGTTGCACAAATAGTTTTCTTTACTCTATATTCACACCTTTGAGACTTCAAGCAAGCTGCAAATTTAAGTAGTTTATTCAACGAAAGTATGAGTTGATAAAGACACAATGAATATCTGGGCTTTTGATCATTTTCAAGACTCCTATGAAATAAATTTAAGAGCAGTGACAACTCTGATTTATGAGTAAGTGTTCTTCAGAGACTAGAAAGACAAGTGAAGGCTGGAATAAGGCTGGTCCATGTATTTTCAATGACTGCGCATGGCTTTTGCACAGATGAAAATTTAGTTTCTCTCTCTCTCACACACACACACACACACACACACACACACACGTAAAAAGGACTCAAAGATATGGGAGTAATTTGTAGTGACAAGCAGCAGTGAAACTCCAGTAAGACTTCACACCTGAACAAAGGTCTTATAGTCTTACACACACACACACACACACACACACACACACACGCACACACACATACACACACACACACACACTCAAACAGGCCCCATACACTCTGGCAGAAAGCTGTTTTGTTGGCAGCTTTAAATTTCTGTGTTTAAGGAGCTTTTCGACTATAGCATTTCCATTTTCTCAGTAAATCTTTTACACTGAACAGACATAAAAAAAAAAAAATTTAAAAACAGGCTGAAGAAAGTGGTCCTATTATGCCAGGAAAATGACATTAACACTGAACAGTTATCGCATTATGTGCAGAAAGATGAATATACTAAATTATAGAATGTTATAGAATGAAAGAGTGAAGTGTGTTTCCATCCTGCTGTTTTATTCACATTGTTAGTCGGTGCATAAAAAAATAAATGTTAAGATGAATTTGAATTGATAAATGGCAAAGGGTAAGAAAATAATAGGATCACCTTTTTTTTTTATCGCCAAAACCTAAAACCAGTAAAGACTATTCAATCAAAAGACTGACAATACTTCACATAACTGGCAAAGTGAGACACAACTTTGATTAGTTAAAGAAAGCTGCGAGTTGTCAAAGCTATATTTGAGGGGTAATGTGACGGCCCCGTCCACTTTGGATGCTTGGTTCTTTCCCTTTAAGTGTGTTACAGGTGAGGAGCTGACGAGGGACACCTGTGGTGGGAGTGACCACCCCTATTTAAGTGGCATCCTGCATTAATCTGACAGGCTCGATGGACTCCAGTTCCTGAGTTCCATATGTTCTGCTCTGCTCTGCTCTGGTTTGGTCTCGGTCCGGTTTTGGCTTGGCTTGGCTTGGTTTGGCTTGGCTTGGCTCGGTTCTGCCCTGCCCTGTTTTTTTCATCCAACAGTTCATCCTGTTAGACACATTTCTCACAGTTTTTTAATAAACCCCTTTATTTGCACTCTACCTTCTCTCTCTCCGATATTGTTGTGACCTTGGAGCCGGGTCATGACAGTAAGCTAATAATGATTAAATAAATCTGTAAGCTTCATTTAACACTCTGTAAAATAGTAATTTTACCATCTTGTCAGTGGAAGCACTTTTACACTACATTGAAGCTGTCTGTCAGGAGAAAAATAATTTTTTTTATACAAGCTGAAACTGAAAGTCAGGTGATTACACTGTACATTGTACATATCGATCAACATTAAATCCAGCAGACATGGCCTGGAATCTGATTAGAAGACCACCAGTGCACACTCAAGGCTCTGACATTTCACCTTACTGTAACTTTAATGGTATCAGCTACACCTACACATCTCTGACTAGTTTATACCCACTCAATATTCAACCATTTTCACACATCACACTTCCACATGGCTGCACAAAGGTGGCTGTCCAATTACATTTATGAACTGAAATTTCAAGGAACATTTTATGCTTTGAACTGACTTGTAATGGGCCATGCTTGTTACTCATGTTAGTGTTGAAGCTGATCACTACTTGGTGGTGATTTGGATTTGATGGGGGAAGATGTCAGAAAATCTGGCGGAGGTAGACCCCAGCAGTAAAGGCATGTGTCAAGCTGAAAGATTTTGCATGAGTAAGACCTTCATGAAACCTCAAAGAGACTCTTCAAGCTGTCAGACTCAAGAGTTGACAGTGGCATTTCACATACATTGTAGGAATCAAGTTTTGTTGACCTCATATGTAAGGCAGGGTATTTTTGACTATATTGCTTAAAATCCCGTTTACATCCCGATTGCAACCAAATGGTTACATGCTCTTCAGTCAGCTGTGGAACAGACAGGACTGTAAAGACATCCAATTTTAACTGGCTCATCAAGATGATTGGTGTTTATCAAACTCAACTGTCCCTCCCACCTCTGAGATTACAGTCCAGTACTCTGAAGGCTTGGCTTTGAGGGGGTGGGGGGTCAAAATGTAGGTTGATCAAACAGTTTTTCCAGGATTTCCCACATTACTTTTAACTGTCGAGATTGTAAAGTCATTGAAGAATTGCTTTGAAAGTTTCAGGAATTGCTACCATCATAAACTCTAGGGTGGAAGTAGAGTCCAGGGCCTCAAAAGGGCTCTGCTAACCAATGAGGCTGAAGTCTTCAAGGTGGATGGGTTTAAATGGTTGATGGGTCAAATTCAGGAAAGATGATTAGTGCATTAATACAGATGTTTTAGTAGATTGTTGATGAATACAGAACGTCTGGTCATCCCCAGTTCAGCTGCTGCATTTGTCACCTGGAGAGTATTCAAAGAATGCTTAATCTTGCCCCTATTTTGTGCCAATTTCAAGTTTCTATGACAACCCCTTCTTGAATTAGAGCCAATAATGTGTTTTCTGCTAAATGCGACCTTGACCTTTGACATTTTGCAATATTGATAATTTTGTTATATGGATATATGCATCAGTGTGTGTAATATTATGATAATATATCCAGTATTGATTAAGTTGTAGCGTGATCTGTCTATGCTTGACACACAATGTTACACAACTTAATTTTGCAACAGGTCACTGTTGACCTCCAGAGATCTCAAAAACAATTGGTTGTAGGTGATAACAAGAATTATGAGAATTGTAGAAACCTTCATTCCGTATCATTTGGTACCAATCTGAAAGTTCTGTGAACCTCCGTTTTTGACTTATAATTGATAATGTTATTTTGACCTTTTAATGGTCACCTTGACCTTTGACCTTTACTCAAATGGATTATTGCAGTTGATGCACATTAGCTATATGTATATGCCCATGTAATTTCATGGTGATATCTCAAGTATTCATTGAGTTATAGCGTGATATGTCTCTGCGGACACACACACACACACACTGACTCCAATAATTTCTCCCAACCAATGTTGGGCAAGATCAGAAATACATGTAGATGTATTGATAGAACTATAATGTTATTTATACTGTAGCATTCCACCAACCTAAACTCTCAATGTCTACTATGCAATAATAATGTTCAGTCTTTGAATTTGAAATCTAGTTAATTTAATTAATCACTTGGAGTGTTTTATGTATATATTGATTAATGTATAATAGCCTTAAGTAACCACTGAAGTAGTTTGTAACAGTCAGGCTGTCACATTACAGCATTCATAGTACAAGTCGTAAAATTGATGATTTGCTGAAGGCAGTGTGGGTTAGTCTGAGACAGGCAAAGCTGCATTTTCAATAATGTAGTGGGAGTTTTTTTTCTTTTATAACTATGAACATATGCACAATCAAAATCCATATACACTTTTTGTGTAAGCATTTACAAAATGTCACTTAGAGAAACACATATGCACAAGCTGTATTGGGAAAAAAAAAAAATAGTACAGTTTATGTCTTCAAAATATGTCCAATAATGTTTCCAGATTTGGTTCTAATTGTCAAAATCATTTCTGAAAGAGCTTTTATCTAAACTGTGTAAGAGTCCTAAGACAATACAGGTTTCACTTCACTGTCTCTTCTGCTGGTGTGTGTGTGTGTGTGTAGTGCCACACACAAAACTTTTCACCGATCGTTGTTCCCTCTATTATAGCGTGTCAGAATATTTTCGCTCCTTCCAAAGAAAAACGTTTCCTCATCTCAGCAGAGCTAATCTGTCTCCCCCAACTTCCACTTTGACGATCAATCTCTGCAACCAAAGCCTGAGTCATACAGCTCCAGTGCTTTCCATTCAAACTCTGACTCTGTGGTCTTAATGTCAACCCAAGAGAATATGACCAGACTGGTAAGGTTATTAAGATATGAGCCATTAGCCGGTAATGTGGTGGGAAATGGCTCATGACCTCCACCTTAGTATTTAACATTTAAATGTACTGCATGACTCATGACAACCATTTAGAAGTGGAGGAGGAGAGAGTGCTGGAAGTGTTTGTGTGTGAGTGAAAGAATGAGGAAGCAGACGGAGAGTGAACACAGTGGAGTGACTTGTTAAATTACAGGTCAGACAGAGGGGAGATGAGGTTAATGCTATTTGGGGTTGATGCAAATATATCGATCTCTCTAGTCATTCCATTGTGCAAGTGATCCAAGATAGACTGTTTACTTCAACAGCTACTCACACCTGTACTTAAAAACGGCATAGAATAAAAACACATGAATGTGATCGTCAATTTAACTTTGTCAGATCATGTACCTTTACATACAGATTGTTGTATTATGTAAATAATTAACTGAGGTCTAAAAAGTTTCCTGCATAGAAAAAAATGTATTAACCCATAAAACTTACTTTTACTTTTGTAGCAATTCCCAAACAAAATATTCTGTATATTTAACCAGTCTTAATTGATTTATTGTCATTTATTGTATTATTATTATTATTATTTAGTTTTTTTTATTATTTAGCATTTTCCCCCCATGAAAATCAGGTGCTGTCCTACATTACATGCAAGGATGTCCGTAAAGGTTCAGAGTATAGTTGAGGGTTATTGAATCTTAACCCTTGTGCGGTCCTTCGGGTCAAAGAGACCCGGTGGTTCACAAATGTACCTTTTTATACGTACTGTAGGATGCCATTGCTTACTACTGAAAACAGT
Source organism: Siphamia tubifer (assembly GCA_020466265.1). Classification (NCBI taxonomy): domain Eukaryota; kingdom Metazoa; phylum Chordata; class Actinopteri; order Kurtiformes; family Apogonidae; genus Siphamia; species Siphamia tubifer. The sequence continues at coordinate 29,455,775 of CM035793.1, forward strand.
AATATATCCTTGGGGGGTGGGGTGATGAGTCTATGGAACTGAACTTTGGAATCTGGGTCTTTAAGACCCGATTATAGGACACAGCCAGTGTGCCTTTTACGAAGGACCGCACAAGGGTTAAATGGAGAAAACTGAAGTAAAAGTGACTTTTTCAGGAAATAGTTCACTAACAATATAAAAAAAAATAGTAGTATAGTATCTAATGTCATTGATCCAACTCCATGGGTTTTACTGGTCAACCGATGTTGTAAAAGATGACACTATTTCGACATTTACTAGTGAGATGACCATGAAAAGATGAAAAGCTGCATTTTAGAATTATTAGAATAATTAATTAATTAATTAATTATTAAGAATTATTCACATGTATTGATATGATAAGTGGATTAACAGGTATTAAATATTTTACATCAGTAGATTATTTTAGTCAATAGTAGATGTTTTGGTTAAGTAACTATAGTATCTCAGAGAAACCATTGCACATATGAATTGATATTTCCAGCTAGGCTGGGGATCGCAACCTTATTTCAGTTTTTTTATGGCAACATTTTCCAGATTTTATTTAGTATTAACAGAGAGTTTGTGTAACATGTTTGCTTGCTGAAGAAATAGCAATAAAAAAAAATAACTCTAGAAGTCTGTCAGCTGCACATTTGACTTCTGATATCCAACGGGCAGTGAATCTGAGGACTTAGGGTTATGTTTGAGTGTAAAAAAAGGGTTTTGATTCATTATAAATGTAAGGCAGGCCAAATCAAATCAGCAGATGGACAAACTCCACGGATGCAGCATTTTCCATTCACCCGGAGGAAATCCTGCAGCACTAGCTCCTTCTGCAACTATTGCACTACTCTATACAGAAAACTATGCTACAAGAGAAGCCAGAACATTGATAACTGATGCCTTTGAGTGATGCCCTAACATCAGCAAACACATTGCTCCATGTCCTGCAGTGGTGACAAATATGCTCTGTACCAGGAGTGTGGAGGTTGTTGACCCCAGACCTGTGGGATGAATTTACAAAGTGCAAAAATGACATTGAAACATTAACAGTCAAGGATTTCAAACTCATTTTAGTTCAGGGCCATGTACATCCCAATATGATGTCAAGTGGGTCAAACCAGTAAAATAATAGCACAGGACCTATAAATGATGACAATTCCTAATTCAAATCTTAAACGGGACATATCGAGCCCATTTTCCACAAGTTAACACAGTTCCCTGGTGTCTCAGTGGCCTGTCTGTGACATGCTTTGGTTAAATTATCACATTGATGAAGAGATACAGCAGCCTCTTCAACCTGGAGAAACAGCCCTTTTTTAAAACACTCACTTTAGTGTCTCATGCTTTCATGCAAATGAGCCACGGCTGACTCTGACCCTCTCTCCCACATTCTACTGAGAGGAAGAAGAGAAAGAAATGGAAACTGAAAAAGTGGAGGCAGAGAAAAGACACACAAAGACATAGGTGAAATAAAATCAGCTGGAGAGAATCAAAGTGGACTGAGTACTGAGTTTTACAGCCCTGGTGCCTTTGGGTCCTGGTCCGTTAACAACACTGGTGGGTCCAGTTCACCTGGATCCAGGCTGACCAGATGAGCCATGATGGTCACGGTGCCACCCACCCACCAGCCTGTCCGATTAACCCGGGTCAGACCAATCATACACCCCGACGCACGCACAGTGACCAAGGCTCAGACACTGTACGCACATATAGATATAGAGAATAATGGTGGATCTCCAAGTCTCCAAGCAGAGGTTGCTATGACAAGTATGTGACCAGTAGGCAGTGTTAATTTTGTCAGAAATATATAATTTAGTTTTAGTCTCTTGACAAAAATGTAATTTTAGTTTTAGTCACAATTTAGTAATCTGTCATTTTAGTTTTAGTCTAGTTTCAGTCGACTAAAAGTCATAACATTTTAGTCGACGAAATCTAAAATAGTTTTAGTCGACTAAAATATGACGACCAGTGTTTTTGTTTTGTTAAAAATTATATAAAACCCAATGGGTTTATTGTAAAGTTTTAATGTGTAATACACATAAGATTTCACTAATTCATTCCACTTTAATTAACAGCTATGGTATTGTTAAGAGACTATTCTGTTAAAGTAGTGGTGCATAATCAAAGCAACACAAAAACGGGAGATACATCAAGGCAAATACCTTTATTATATCAACTGTTGAGATTAAAAATCGCAAAACACAGTAATTTCAGGCAGGCCCTCAGTGAAGATTTATAATTTAAGCTGTTTCAAGCTTTAAGCTGTTCATCTAGTGATAGCCTCCTCCTTCACCTATTGTTCTAAGTGTGATGAAATATTTAGACTACTGTACAAATGAGAATAATACACAGTATTATGTGTGGCACATTTATAATTAAGATATCTCCTTTTAATTATTCAAAAATATCCTATTTCCCCACTAGCTATGATGTCTGTGACAAAAACACCAAAAACATTTGTGCCATAAAAACTGACAAACACCAGCTGATATATTCTGGGAGTCCTGCCAAAATTTAAATTGATGAAGTAAGTACCTCTGACCTATGTTACCTTGAAAATAAAGCCAAACTGGCCCAGTTTTCACAGACGTGTGCATTAATATCCTGATATTCAGAATGATAAAGGTAGAGTTCGGAAGTCATATTTCATAATAATTATATTCAGAAGAGCCCTCATAATTACGTTGATATAATTAAACTTCAACGTGCCTTCCTCTCTAGTACGTTTGCACAGCTTGATAATCATTTAGCATTTCAGATGGCACAGATGTGATCTCAATAATCAATTATAAGCTATAACCAAACAAGGCAAGACAAAAATGACAAAAAAAAGAATAATAAGGCGAGACAAGGAGGATATCAACTGAAGGGTGTTTTAATATTAGTCATCGACATTTACCCCGTTATCACATTTTTAACTGTCATCGTTGTGAAATTTGGAAGGTGGACTATTTAGTGGTGAATGTTGGGAGTGTATTAGTGTTTTATTTTCATAATCAAGAACTTTTTAGAAACAGAGGTGCTGCATGCAGGCCCAGATATGCTATATAAAGGGGACAGTGTAGTACAGTGATAGTATGAGACAGAGGACAAGAGTCAAGAGATAACAAGACGAGCAAAGTCATGTTTGTTACAGAAACAGTTTTGCATGATAAACACTTTGACATTTGGAGATCAGGTGATGTTTGCTTTATTTGGAACCAGTGTGGATTCAGAAGTGCTGATACCACGAAAAACTGAGAGTCTGAATAAATATTTTACCTCATTTTGCATCTTGTTACGGTAAGGAATTGGGTGTCCTTTTGTAAAATATGAAAAACCATATGTGTTTTTTCATATATCTGTATTAACAGCCACTTCAAACATCACTTCATCTGACACATTACACTACAATGTTTTAGAAAGTATCTGCTTCAGACAATAAATGTGCTAAGTCTTACATAGTTTAATCAGATGAATCAGAAAATAAATGTCAAAAGTGCTGGTTAGCTCATGTTTTTTAATATTTATGATGATGTGTTATTATTCAGTTCAGTTTAGTTACATTTATTTCAAACACACAAAATCATCAAAACATCCATCAACATAGTCAACACATTTTTTTTTTTGTACTTGAAAAGCAGTGGGAAGAAGTAAAACTTGTCACATTTTGGACATTCTCCCCCCTTTATTACTTTTTAAGATATCAGTTCCATTTGTACAATGAAAATATAAAAATTTTCCCATGTGTATTTTTCTAATTTCTGAATAAAATATCCAATCACATTTAAAATAAGACAAAATCACCTAAAGAGTAACTTTAGTGAGATATAAAAGAACTTATTATTAGAAAATACATCTTGAAATGTTACCAAGATGACTTTTTTGCTTGAATGAAGGAAAAAAAACAAAAAACATTTTCGTGAAAATCACATTTAAAATCACTTACATGACCAGGATCAGTGAACAAATAAATAGTATGAGGAAGACTGTTACAGAATCACTTGCAGTGTTGTTCAGAGTACCTTTGGATGCTTGGAACAGAATTCAAATGTTTTTCTCAACGCTTTTCATTTTTCACTCGCAGTCACACCACCACATTTCTCTGCACATTCACATAATTATAAGATTTAGAGCCAAATATTTAATTTTTCTTGTTGGACATTCAAGTGGCACATGTATAAGGCATTATTGGTGTCTACTTCATATCTAATTTAATTCAAAATACACCTAGGTTAATGCATATGGGAATTAAGAAGCTAATGGATTAGATATGCTTGATTGCTTTATAATCTGCAGATCATAGAGTGGTACTATACAACAGTGTTTATTGAATTTAAATCAGCTGTTTTGCATTACTTCTGTGTGAATATCCACAAGTCTCACTGCTGAGAAGAATAAAAAACTGATAGACAGCCCTAATATTAAGTGAAATACTAAGTAATAGCACTATTCATTCGACTACATTTTAATCACATCTAAAATACTGGTCTGAAGCACTTTTTTCCTCTCAATCTATTAATTTTATTTCTGATTTCCTTTCAAAAAAACCCAAAATCTCAATCATGATTATGTTCTTTAATTGCTTGAATCCAACAATGAATTTCTTTGAGAGTCATAATTATGATCAATGTATTGTCATTCTAATTTGTGTCGTAAAAAATCCTCCCCCAAACTATCTGTAATTGTAATCTACAGTCACCTGAAATATAGATTGGACTTGTTCTGAACCGAAGCAGCTTTCAGAGGTTTTGTGTTTTCTGCTCAGGAAGATAATTATTCGCAGGCTGTCAAATGGCAGAAGAAAGGTTTTAGTCAGACAAAGAGGGAAAAAAGTTTGGTGACGACTGGAAACCTTCTGTGACTCGTACCTCAAATCCTCTTAAAAAGTTTAGACTGTGTTTGTTTTAGTGTCTGGCAGCAGGTTCTGATAGCAGAGGTATGCTCAGAGATGCTCCTAAATACCCTCCGCTGAGTGGCACAGCTGTAGACGTCATTCAAACTGTAGCTGCACAGACTCATACAGTTAACTCTACAACATGCTGTGACTTCTGTTCCTGCCAAAAGAACAAACAACACCACACTTTTATTTAATTTGCCTGTACAGGAAAAGATTTGAGCTATCAGGACAAGAATCGGAGCAGACATGGGAGCGGAGTAGCGCCTGGATACGGGGCCGTCCTGCCAGGTTTTAGAGCCAGTCAAACTGCTGAGCCTGCAGCTGCTGCTCCATCAATAAAACCAAGACTTCAACACAGTGCCAACAACACCATGAAAAAGAAACACACCTGTATACACACACACACACACACACACACACACACACACACACACACACACACACACACACACACACAGATGAAGGCACACACCAGATGATATCAAGGTGGCTCCACTGAGGATTCAACATTAATTACTACATGATAAAATTGACTATTTTTGGATGAAAACTCTCATATCTACAATGTGTCTTCTTAAGCTGTTCAGTCTGATGTATTGCTTTAGTCGAGGCAACTACATACCTCTGCAAGCTGTTTTAATAGATAGGTGGAAACAGTGTGAACCTGAGACGAAGATACAGTGGCAGCATTCGACTGTGACAAACTCATCAGGTTTTGATAAAGAAAAAAAAAAAGTGTTGCCAGCCCTAACAAACCCTTCCCATCTGGCATCAATCCACATGCTGTCATCATCTCCATGAACAATGTGTTCATTTTGTATTTGTTGAATCTCTATTTTTTTTTACACTGTTATGTTTGAAAAGATTTTCTTTTATTGTTGTACCACATTCACTTGGTTGACCGTGGGCGTGTGCAACTGCCTTTCACGTTGCTTTTTTTTTTTTTGAGCATTTGTGCTTTCCATATATTATGTTCCAGTGCACCTTTTTCCACTGTTTTTTTTTTTATTCTTAATTCATTTCATTAGATAATTATCATTATATTTATGGATATTTTTGCCTTTATAATATTTTGTGCAATATTCTACATTTAGTTCATACTCCGCCGTAGCGAGTATATATTGAACAGGTGTTTGGTTTTGCAGGAGACCTTTTGGGAATGACTTGTCTTTTTTCCTGCCTCACCTCCAGCTGGGACGCGGGTTTCAGGAGCGCGCACACTAGCGCGCGCTCCACGGGAGCTTTTACGCTTCAAGATGCCGGTTAGCTGCACTAGCTTTTTTTGCTAGTTTTTTTTTGTTTGACCCGGTGAATCTGGGTGTCCTGTTTTCGGTTTATTTCTTTTACAGGGTTTAGTTGAAGGTTGTTTTAGCAGTAATGTATGTGGCAGCTTCTACACCCCTGTACAGGGTTAGCCTGATCCACATACCGTGCTTTGGTTTTTGGCTAGCTCACTTGGGTCCGACTTTTCTTTGAACTTTTGCGATTCCATTTTGTTCTGGGCACGGGAAAGGGGGTTAATTTAGAGAAAATGAATTTGCTTAGATAAAGATTTTTGGCAAATGTAAACCCTTTTGTCTCCTGTGCTCTCTAAAATATGTTGGAAGCTCCGGGTCATAACACCGTATCTGTAGATAGCTCTCTCCATGCTGGAGGTAAGCTGTGTTTAGCAGCGGTCCATGTACAAACTCATATTTTACTGAATGCATGTGCTGTACTAGCTAATTATCTTTGAATATGAAAATGTACTAAATGATGCACTGAAAAAGTAATGTTTGAATACAGCGGGATAAATAATGTCACGATGTATAGCATGGTATGAAAGCAATGTCTTGATTTTGTATTTTGTTTCTTTATGATATTTGACTTTTAGTTGCATGCAGTTGGAACACTGAAGCCCTGAGGTCCACGTTTGTTTGTATTTTATGAATGCAGGTATGTGACAATGACAGGTTCATGATTGTTGTTTACATTATATAAGATCAGTGTGCTTGTCTGCTATTACCATGACATCATTAAGGATTGGGGGCATTTAGGGATATACCCCTCTGAGCTGCTTCTAACAGCATAATCTGAGCTATTATTTAAATCAGATACAAAGTGGTAGGATGGATAGAGTAGAAACCTCTAAAACACAAGTAATTATCTATTACTAATGAAGTGAGATACTCTTATACTCTTATAGATAAAGATACTTTTTAAGGTATTCAAACCCATTGTAAATAGGTGCTGTCACATATAGTCTTTTTTTCACTTCAGTAACATTTAGGAGGTTCATTTGCCTGAGCTGCAAATTGACTGAGCAAATGAAACCAATATTGGTCAGTGTACTTTAGATTTGTTGGACCATTTTTACCCCACCCCCTGAAATGGGAAAGGGCTATTATTTTTTTTTTGTTTCTTTGTTTTTCAGCATCTTTGTACAAAAACTACTGGACCAATTTCCATGCAATTTTCAGGAAAGGTATGAGGTGGTCCAGAATAGATTCCATTACATTTAGGTGAATGTAGGTCAAAGGTCACAGTCACCAAATATGTGTTTTTGCAATGATAAGAGATCAAGCAAATCAGGGGAAATGTTTGTGAGGGGGTGGGATTCGTTGTTCCTGGCACCAGTTAGCGGTCTGTTTTCTACTGCTTTATGATTGGTGTCTGTCGTCTTTAGCTTTATATTCACTGTAACATTATGGCAGAATCCCTCTCTTTAGCTAGTATTTGAAGAGAAATGATTCTTCCAGTCCTTGATGTACAATACACTGTGTGTGTGTGTGTGTGTATATGTATATATATATATATTCAATCCAAGGTCAAACCATAAAATACTTCCTGCATCTTTAATCTTACTGACATCCTTGCCACCTTTTAAACCAAACACTGCACTTGCACAAAATATCCAAAATGCATACAAATAAAACAGTTTATCCTCAAACATGACCGTATTCCTAAGGGATGGAAATGGCCAATTGCTTCACTGTTGCTCGGTTTTACTGTAGCTTAATATGGTCGGTAATGATAGAGCATCTAAAATGTGTTTCTTCAGGCATGACTGGAAGTAATGGGCCCTTCAGTCACTACTGTTTATCTTCCTGGACAGTTGATGGCCCTCCAATGTGTCATTACGCTAACTAGGCATAGCCCGACTGCCTGAATGTGTGTGTGTGTGTGTGTACACGTCTGTGTGTGCGTACACCTTGGCACTCAGAAAAAACACTGTGGAATCGACAAACAAGCACAGGTGATACATTCCCAGGCTAAATCATTCACACACATATATTTTATTTACATTGACAAACGGCTCATATTTACTCATTTAGATCATACTATGCACATGTTCAGTGCAGGTGCAGACAGATAAACGCACACAGATAATGGCATTAAGATCAGCGCTGTGGACTGATGGCAGCACGCCGAGCTGTTTTACATTCTGCACAGTGTGTGTGTGTGCTGGAGTGTATCCACCTGTTACAGATCGGGTGTCTCCAGCGCCCTGAGACTGGTGACAGGTTGGTGATAAACAACCACACACATACACACAAACGCAGAATATTAACACAAATGCACACATATAGAGATGTGGAAAATGCACATAGTTATCAAGCAGCAGCCTCTGGGCCAGAAAAAGAAAAAAAAAAAATCAAGCCAATGCAGAAAATGTGTAAATCCTTTGTACTATTTTACTTTTGCTTAATGACATTACATGGAGCCTTTTTTTGGCTAAAATTAATTAGATTTTTATCATGTATTAGTTTGCTATACGTTGCAAATAAACATTTAGGCTATAAAATGTATATTGTTATGGACAGAGGCAGAAAGTGAGAATTTTATTTCCTTTGGTCACAGGATATATACAATTAGTCTGGCTTGTATTTACAAGGCTGACAATTAATACTGAACAAAAAATAACTCAAAACATGGTGTGCCCGGCACAACAAATGGCAAAGCTCGCCCCCCTTGCACACATTTTACCTGATTTGCTCTATTTCTTATCATTACAAAAACACATTTTTGGTGACTATGACCTTAACCTTTGACCTACATTCCCCAAAATTTAATGGGATCTATTCTGGAACACTGCACTTTTCCTTAAAAAAATTACAGAAATTGGTCCAGTAGTTTTTGTGTAAAGCTGCTTAGAAACAGACGCATAATACAATACTTGACCAAATCAAAACATCATGATGACATATTGATAAAATAAATATGGATCCTGAAAGCACTTTATTAGCTTTAATATTGGGTACTAGTCCATATGGTACAAACGTAAACAAAAAATGGTCAATATTGGGTCAACTTGGACCTTAGGACCATGAAGGTCAAGTCTTGGAAGTCTAATATTCAGCGTGATGAAGCCTATATCAGATCTATATATATACCCAAGAAGTTTGGGGGGGTGCTCAGGACGTTCGATGCAATTTCAACAGTTCAAAGGATCCTAACATTAATTGTTAAATTTCACACTTTTGAAAGATGACAGCACTGTTGAAAGAATAAGATCTGGCAAGATGTATACAGACCACCGAGATGACTCGAGGGCTAAGTTTATTATTTTTTCAGTGGACCATATGACAAAGGTAAGAATGAAATGTAATGAACAAAAACAGTGTGTGTATAAATGACTGTATAATAATTCAACAGAGGTTCTTAAATATAACTGACCGAACACTGTCAAACATATCTGACTTGTTAAAAATAAAGCCTTATTTCACTGTCATTTTATTATTTTAATGTCACTTTGCATCACCATGGCCTCTAATTTCAGTGGTGTACAGGAAACTTTGAGTAAAAAAAAAAACTGTATTGAATGTGCCAGATGAATATAATTTAAAAAACTATATTCCATCCTTGTGGTTCTTAGATTTGCCAAAACACTCCACATGAAAGAAAAAAATAAAAGCACGCCACAAAGAAATATGTCCAATGAAATGCACCCCAACTCAGCTTTTTGACTGTGCTGCATATGAGTGTCAGCCCTTCCAATCTAGCATCTACCAAATGAGCCACCATAAACACCGCTATATGAAGAGAGAGAGAGAGTATATCGACGAAGCCATAGGCCATCTTAAGGTTTTAAAAAAAAAATAGTCTGCAAACCGACCATGGCTACATTCTTTTTCTATTAATGGCAGATGTGTCCACAGGGGCTTGCACATAATAAAGATAAATACACTCAGTGGGAAACATATGCAGATATATGATCAAACACACACCTATATACAGAGTGAGCGATCAACCTTGTATTTTCTGATCTCAATCATCCCAGGTATGAAAGAAGGGTCAGAGCAGCTGAGAGGTCAGGCAGCAAAGTGACAAGACCAGCCATGTGGATACTCTCAACCGCACCATCTAAGCACTCCTCGCATCCCACCCATTTCATGTGTTTGCATTTTCTTTCCAGTCTAAGTTATGCTCAGATCGCCTTTAAAGTGATAATGCTTTTTGTGTTGTGTTTTTGCTTCATCTGAGGTGCTAGGTACTCATTATTGGGGTGTTTCTGTGCAGCACTTTACAGAGATCACCTGTCAATCACACACTGTGTTCCCTTTCTGCTGATGAGTTTCTGTAGGCGTTACTTTTTACTTTTTGTCTCATCAGTCATGGTAGCTGTCACAGCTCATGTTAACTACCTTGTTCTTTGTCTGCTGATTCGAAAGAAATGTAAGGCATTAAACAGAGCGCTCCTTTTTTTTTTTTCTTGGGAAGATAAACTTTGCACAGAACAGAAGTGGAAATTGTCAGTGTTCGATCACTTCTAATCAACATTTTTTGTATTTTATAGCAAGTTGTTTCCTCCCACTGTGCATCACTGTTTTCGTATAACAAGCTTAGTCACACTAAAGTTGAATGTGATGGCATATCCAAATGAGTTCAGAGGAAGGTAAAAAGCAACACTTTATAAATGATTACTGTTTTAACTCACCCTTCAACGCACCATTAAAAGAACGTTCACTAAAGGACAGATGATGTCCAAAAACAGGACAAAGTTTAACAGTCTGCCAAAAAGCTTTCACGTTCCAGAGCTTTGCACAGTGCATTATGATAAATATTCACCAAAAAGTGGTTGAATGAACCCAGCTCTAGTGTCCTTTTGAAACACTTGTTTAAAGATGAAGAAAGATTTCAGTTTTTTTGTTTTTTTTTTAAATTAGCAACAGACATTCAATGTCACACTACCTTGACCTGAACATTATGGTTGTTAGATTAATGAGTCTCAAAGGGCTGGTGAAATGTCATAGACATGGTTCAGTGTCAGCTGCTTACTACATACACGCCAGCAAACCTGGAGGGGTCAGAGAATTTCTTACACATCTGTAAAAATCATTCCTGTGTGTGTGCATTTCTATCTGTACCAAGGAGACAGCAGACCCAGATGCAAAACTCTGAACCAGTATCTTAGTTTTAATACACAGTAAAAATGTAGGTAGATCTTCGGCCGTTTGGCTGATCCTTAGAGGACGTCGGATCCAACCGGCAACTGAGGGGCAGGGCAGAAAACGGTTCATAAGACTCATAAGAGTCTTCATAAGAGTTCAACCCCAAAGATCCAACAACATGAATCACAATCCACAAGACGTTACCAGAAAGCAAGCAAAGGTAAAACCAGGTGATCAGTCGAGACAACAGTTTCCAACGGGGGCTCGGCAGTTTCAGGGTCACACATGAGTGCATTTCCAGTAACAGTACCAAGCCAAAACCAATGAGAACAAATGACAGACGAATACCCAAAAGCAATAGTAAAAACAACAAAGGCATTTTTACTATATCTTTGACATAGTAAAAGCGGTCAAAACAAAAGTTCCTGTGCTGTTTTTTTAGTGTTTAATTTCTTAATTGTTTCTTTTCATGTATAAGTGTTACTCGATTAAAGCTTTCTGTTGTTTCTTGAACTGACTAAAGTGATGCTAAATGACTCAAACCAGAGGCATTTTGACAGTGTTTTGCTATTAAAATTCACTCCATACTCTACACCCACAGCACACGCTGTGGCAAGATGTTATCTGCACAGAACCTATTGGAAGCTAAATTAGTAGGCCTACAAATCCTGAGTACATGATGAGTCATCAGCACTAATGTTTTCCAAAGTCTGAAGTACTATTTAGTGCCAATATTAAAAGCAAAGTGCAACACAAGGCTCGTATAAAAATATTCAACTTCATAGAGGAGACATGTCCCACCCTTAAGGTGACATTTTAATTAAAACCCATACTACCAGGTTTATGGACACCTACTTCTTCTGGGCCTTGTGGACTTTTAATTCACACCATACCTCACTGTCACTGTAATGTTTGCATTATAGATGTACACATTTTTTTCACTATATACGCACCCTGTCACACAGTATATCTCAAATTGTGTGTGTGTGTGTATATATATATAATGTGTGTTTTAATATTTTTTGTGTTGTATATTAGTTGTATTGCACTTCGCTGGCAGAGATCACACCCTGACAATAAATGGTAATCACCACGTCACCATAGTTTCTATTTTCAGTGCTTGATTGTATTTGATTTCATTTCACACATTGGAAAAAAATCCAAATGTTACCAAATGTGTTATTATTTCTAGCCAAAATATCTGATCACATTTCAAATAAGACATAATGCGTAACTTTTTAGTGAGAAATAAGAGCTTATTTTTAGACAATATATGTTCAGCCCTGCATTGAACTGGCGACTCCTACAGGGTGTACCCCACCTTCACCTATAACAGCTGGAACAGGCCCCCACAGACCCCTGTGACCCTATTTTGAAAAATCTTACCAAGATCATTTTCACTTGTTTCATTATTTAGTTTAATTGAAGCAAAAATCTTGTATGTATTTGTTATTACCTCATTTTTAGAGGGGATTTTTTCTAGTGCACTAATGCAAATGAAAGCTTAATATTTCACAGTTCACATCCTACATCATCACTACATCCATCAGAGCATCCTCACAACACTTTCTCCACACTTAGCTTCCCTTTTATGATCTCCAGGGAGATCATAAAATACCTGGATATAATTGTCCATCTTTTTTTTCTTTAATATTGAACCAATATCCTGTGCTTCCACCTGTCTATCCTGACCCAGTGAAACAGTGATGGATTCCTTATAAATGGAGCAGTTAGTCAGTCAGCGGCCAAAATATGGAAACATATAGCGGTCAGGATGGAGGTTGCATCATACAGGCAGGCAGACTTTTGGCCTGAGACAAGAGCTGTCAGAGCAGGAGATGGATACACAAATACATCACAGCTACATGGACTGGGAGTGAGCAGTGTGTGCATTCAAGTGTGTGAATACAGTATACAGAACGTGTACATGTGTTGTACAGGATTAAATGTGTCCTTGTGTGTAAGAAGGATTCAGGCAGGTGTGTGTGTGTGTGTGTAGGTCAATGCACTTTTTAGTGTGTTATTGCACACGTTCTAGTGTTCATACAACTGTGTGTGTGTGCTTGTATTCCTATCTTTATGAGGAATTGATATGTTTATACAATCCCACCATGTGGACACTATGGGGACCACAATTTAGGTCCCCATGAGGGTTAAATATAAATGTAGGTCTCCACTACTATATACTATATCTATCTATCTATCTATCTATCTATCTATCTATCTATCTATCTATCTATCTATCTATCTATCTATCTATCTATCTATCTATCTATCTATCTATCTATCTATCTATCTATCTATCTATCTATCTATCTATCTATACATCTATACATCTATACTTTTTTCATTTACTTTTTAAAAAATATTTTTTTTATTTTACTGTTTACATTTTTTAAATTTAATCATTAGTTTTTATTTATGAAAGTTAATTTAGTTTTCTAATGTATATTATTAAAATAGGATACACTCACCGGCCAATGGCTATTTGATTGGTCCTCATGAGACATGGAAACAAGTGTGTGTGTGTATGAGAGAGAGAGAGTTCCTGTTTGTGTGTGTGGCCTGAAAATTATCTGGTCATTTATCACTGCCTGAGCAGCCGAGGCTAAAGACCATCCATCTTCTCCCCCTTTCACAGCCAAGGCTGACACTCAAGGTGTTTGTATGACTTAATGTTCCCCTGTAGGATTTTGAAGTGGTTGCACAAAGCTCTTAGTGCATTTGTGTGTTTTGGAGTGACGTTACAGCTCATATGAATATTTCTGCATTTGTTTAACTTATAGTTGTAAGAGAATCAGGATGTCAAAGCTGTTAGAAAAGACCCTTTGAATTTGTTTTGCAAATTTCTGGAGTGAAAAACCTGGTAGTTAACCAAAAATGAATGAAAGTGTTGAATTGATATCATTAAGAGAAAAAACAGATTTCCTTATTTGGTTGAACTCATTCAGTTTGTAGCTACTGTAAGCTACAGATTGTATTGTGGGGAATCCCATTTGTGATTTTAGCTAAATAAAAATGAGGAGTTTTTACCTTAAATAAAACACAGACCAACCACATATAACCTATAGTATGATTTATTTTCAACATCGTTGGTTAATGTGCCTTATAAATCCATCATTGATTGTATAGAGGTCTATTAATCCACTCATTCTCATGAACACCTCTATTGCCCCAAAGCACAATGGGAGCCCCAGAGCATCATGGGGAGTGATTCTACTGTGCAGACTCTATAGGCTGCATATCCGGAAGCCAAAAACTTTTTCAGCATATGCACTCGGTGAGCGACTTTCTTTGAAATGAACAGTGGCCAGTTTTGAATCCGGCATCCAGTTCTATTAATACTTCTATGGTGGTAAGAAGCATGTACTTTTACACATGAGTATTCCCCGCCCTGGAATGTTGATTGACCAATCATAGTGCAGCAATGGTCTAACAGTGGGAGGGATTCTGCGTCATTCTGTCCCTCAATTAAATCTTTAATTTAAATAGCTTTATTCGCATGGAAAACAAACAGTTGTGCAGAAATTAAATAAAAACTTACAGTCTTTTTAATTTAGTCTCTCTTTCTCTCGCTGTCGGGGGCCAAAGGTGGAGCTTTTGTGTGGGAAATCTGACACCACCACCAAGAGTGACAAAGAGAACTGCTCCTGTTGTTCATTTTAAAGAGCCGTTTAAAAGAATCGGCCCGTTTGCGACTGAAACAAAAGTATTTCTCCCTAATAATAATAATATGAGCCTAAAAAAGGGTTGAATGACGAACATTTTAAATGTTCCTCCTAACACTGGATGTGAGTTAGCATTTAAATGAACTCTGAGTGTTAAATTTACTCTATATCAGATTAGAACTTCAACACCTGAAGACTATATTAACTCAGAAATAGGGGTTCAAAATCAACAAAAAAAAGTTACTTTTACTAAGCCCTGGAGTGTATGTGTTAGTCGAGCATGTACACTAAAATGTAGTTGTTTTTGAGCCAAAATTTGCAGCGAGTATTCAAGAAGCTCCAGCATATAGGCATATCTCGCTGCTTCCTCTCTGCAAGTATTGGCAAACACAAAAGCTCCCTGCTCTTATTGACTGCCTTGGGCGATGACCTTAGAGGAGTGTGTGCACTTGCCTGTTCCTTTTCTTACTGAGTGTGTGTGTGTGTGTGTGTGAGTGGGTGCTTACAGTTACAGGCCTTCCTCATTCTCCCACTAAAGGTCAGCCGTCAGACAGTATTGAACAACGCTAAAGGTGAAAGAAACGTGAAATATGTTAAATGATAAAGTACAGGACTAGCACAATCCAGTTCCTTCACCATCCAGCTGAATGTGAGTGGGATGAGATGGCTCTGATAACCTGCAGGAGGTGAATGCAAACGCTCCAATGCATCGCTAACAGATGTTAATACATTCATAATTGGTTAGAAAGTGATGAAAGTTCACTGTGTTATAAAGCAATAGTCATAAAAAAGACTCTTCAAAACGTAAAGGTGTCATTCCATGGCTATTTCATTAACATTGCTGTGTTCTCCATTCTTATTGAATACATTGGGTGTTGGTTCTATCTTAAAAAAAACATCCGGATTGCTTTTTTTCCAGCTGTTTTTACACGGTAGAAAAATTACTTGTGGTCGAACAACAGTTTACCGGTACTTCCTCATACATGTCCATAATGCAGTGACGAGGCCTTCTCTGATTGGCTCAGAATACGTGAAGCAACACTCTCCTCTCGCGCTCTGTGTTTACCTTTACCAGAGTAGCATCCAGCTAGTTTTTGTGCCGTTGCTTGTTCTGAAAACGTTCAGTGAAAAAACTAGGTTTTCCACAGAGAGCACATGAACCAGTTTGTGTTTGTGCAGCAGCTACTATGGCGCCATCTTCTCTCGTAGATGCTAATGCTACTTCAGATTCGCTGCAATGGGGGACGTGCCCCTTGCCTCCCCTTCAGTGGACAGGGTAACATTGTTGATATATTTGTTTATTTCAGACGTTTTTGTTTAAATTAGTACATTTAAATTTCCCCAAGAAATGATGTGAGCAGCACCCTTTTTTCCCCTGTTGACCACAATTATTACTGTTTCTATTAGTGTTACACCGATCATACATCACTAGTTTCTCTATTTGTGGGGCAAAATATGAAGAATTTTGATACAAAAAGTCATTAATATATGAATCAGTGTACAGGCACCTGAAAAAAATAGCATTAATTTTGAGAATATTTAACTGATTTATTTGAAAATTGATTATAGGTAAATGTGTATTTTAGCTAACTCAATATATCTTAAGGAGTCATGATCACATATAGTACCAGTTTTTAAAGATAGGCATGTAAGAAACCTAGTGTTGTGGTAGCATGTTCAGAAAAAGATGAACATTATGACAGAAGCCCAAAATGGTTGCTTTTCTATAGTAGCATTTCACAAAAATATGTTGATACATTTGGCTGGCATGATAGAAATAGAAAATTTAGCATATGGACAGTGGCAGAGTGTTTACAAAACTGGTAGATTGACCCAAATACCTGGGAGTAACATCTTACATCCCTCTGAAAAACAAATGACATAATATGTAGAACAGCTGAAGACTAAGTAGAGCTTGGTCTAGTCCTTTGATGCCAATGACAAAATCTGACTAGAGTGAATTAATGCAGCTTTAACATAAAAAATACTCTGTCTTATTGTGCCTATTTCTTTTTTATTTACTGCAACTAAAAAAATGAAATAAAATACGAAACAAATTTAAAACCTTTACAATGAATTGTGCGGGTGAAGTCAACCACAGCTATTTTGCTCATTTACTTGTACGAGTATGGACAGTTTATTTTTCTTCCTTAATGGAACATGCCCAGCATTTGCAGCGCAAACTGAAGAGTTACAGCTTAATCTCCCCTGCAGCACAGCTATGCCCCAGTGAGCTTATAAATGAAATATGCCACCATGCCAAGCCAAAGTGCTGTACGACCTTTCCCAAAACTCCCCAGCTTCCCGATCCCTGACGCTCGTCTACCTCAAGCCACACGAACACACTGACACAAATCCAAGTCAGTGTCTGATTGCACTTCGCCATCCATTCATATGCAGCTGAACAGAGGGACTTCTGCATGGACAGGCAGGCAAACAGCCAAAGAACCAGACAAATGCATGAATACTACATGGCCTATAAAGACATTATTATTATTATTGTTTTTATATTTCTGTCCATGGCCAACAAACAAACAAAGCTAAGTGTAGTTCTTTTGGAGACAGCGTACAGTGGTACCTCTATTTACAAGATTAATTAGTTCCATAAGTGGATTTGTATCGTGAGTTTTTTGTAAATAGTTGAATTTTACATGTAAAAGGCCTGATTTGTTACAAGGCCCCCAATATTCCCCCTTAAACCCTTGAAATATGATAAAATTTTTTTACCAATTTTGTATGAAATATGTGTTAAAAGTAAAAGAAAAAGTTAGATTTAAATTTTAGGTTTAATTTATTGGTCTCAGTGGGTAAATGTGTCTTCACTGACTAAACATTAAACCATTGAAATGAACCAGACATGCGGTTCATTTTCATACTACTGTGCTTGTTTTACCACTTTCACCTCCAGCGGTGTTTGTTGATGGGATGTTTGGTGGGGTTTAGATCTAGGGGCGATTGCATTTGACGACTTTTCATGATCTTCCTGGGGTGCTTTGGGCATATACATTGTCAGGGTGGGTGATGGCAATGGGATACTACGTACAGTGCGTACATGATGTATTTACATACATTATGTAGTTACATACAGTAATGTACATAGTATTTCTGTCTCTGGGGATTCGTTTTTGTTTTGTAAATTGAATTTTCTTTCAGAAATGAAAAATTGAGGTAATGGTTTTTCATTACTTGGATTATTTGTACAAGTGTATAGTATAATTTCAAAGGATTCTAGTGGATGAATGATGTGCCTCTCTTTCATTCCTGTTTTCCCACATCTGACATGGAAGCACTTTCCCTTCCCTGCTTTCACTCCACTAAAGCCTCTAGAGGAATCACTGGATGCCATCTATCACTCCCTACTCTTCACTCCTCTTACTCCCCTTGCTCTCACTTTTTCCCCTCTGACAAAGAAACTGAAATCTCTAAATTTTCTCAATTGCACAGTGCAGGCTGGAGGCTAATCTGCTGCCAACAGTTGACATCCAGAGTTCAGAAGGTCAGGGTGGCAGCAGGCCTCCTCAGACTCATGGGTAGTGACCTGCTAAGATCCACAACGCTGAGGGTTAAGTCTCCACTCCCCTTCCAGATAACACACTGATGCTCATGCTCATGCTGTGGGCTCCCTCTCTGCCTTCTTACCCTGTTCCCTTTTGCCTGAGGCCTCTGAGTCACTTCCCACTAGGTGGCATATGTAGAAAACGATGGGATGTCAGGTGTTGTTTGTAAGCGTTTCATTGTAACGCCGTATGCGAAAAAGATCACCATACAAAGACGGAGACACAAAAGAGCTCATACCTTCCAGGTGTAAATGTTAGTTTTTACTCCTGACAGTTGTAAAATATCTACATTTCTATGCAAAACAACACTGCTGAAGGCATTTCAATGTAATTATTTTTGAAAAATAAAGTCTGTCTTTGTGTGTGTGTGTGTGTATACACATACACAGGACCCTTGTTCGATTCCCACACCAGACCTTTCTGTGAGTAGTTTGCATGTTCTCCTCGTGTCTATGTGGGTTTTCTCCAGGTACTCCAGTTTCCTCCCACCATCCAAACACATGCACTAATAGGTTAACTGGTTAATCTAAATTGTCCATAGGTGTGAATGTGACAGTGATTGTTTGTCTATATATGTTCAGCCCTGAAATGAACTGGAGACTCGTACAGGGTGTACCCCGCCTTCACCCATTGTAGCTGGATTAGGCCCAGAGAGCATGGGTACTTTACCCAAGTGAGGATAAAGTACCCATGATCTCATTCTTTCGGTTATGGCTGAAAGCTCACGACCATAGGTGAGGGTTGGAACGTAGATCGACCAGTAAGTTGAGGGCTTTGCCTTCTTCACCACAACGGATAGGTTTAGCACCCGCATTACTGCCACTGCCGCTCCATCCTTGCGTCACTTGTGAATAAGATCCCAAATTACTTAAACTCCTCCACCTCAGGAGTTTAGGTACGTTAAGGTGGAGGAGTTTAATAATAACAATATTATTATTATTATTACAGTATTCAGTTGGTTCAAGTTTGCTTTCAGAATACATTTTTAGCAAATGAATCAAACCTATTTCTCTGATCACCTGTGGTGGTGCAACAAAAATTACTGAAAGACAAGACAAATAATAAATGTGAAACTTTGCTCATGATTATATAATGCAGTGTACATTCTGTTTAAACCACGAAGAAAGTAAACATGGAGGTATAGTGTAGTCCACTTTCTGCATTTGGTTCATTTCTTTTTCACTGTTTATTTTATTACTTAAATCAGAATTCAAATGCACATTCATACCTCCCCAAATAATCCTGACTTTCCAAGCAAATAAACGGAGCTGATATAAATGTACCTTTAGATCATAATGTCTAGTGTGTTCATGAAAGGAGATGTGGATCCCCAGTGTGAAGTAAATAATAGACTACAGGAGGAAATGGGTGCATTGAGTTCCAACTCCCATAGTTCACAACACTCTGGTCAAACCGAAGAAGTAGGTATATTTATTCTATATGGTGTGGAGGGTATTTTTAGAATAAAATGATATACATTTATTTGTCTTTTACATCATACAATGAAATTCTTATTGTGCAGGTTCCCCTTTGCTGAGCATATAAGATCTAAGAAAAATAATTATAGCAATTTAACCTTAAATAAGGAGCCTTTATAGACATAACTATGCATATCTAAAAAAAATTAAAAGTCTATGTGAATAGAAATATGCATATGTAAAGTAATATATTATTAAGGAGGTCTGTGTGTGAATTCAGGAAAATAAACTTTTGAGTGTCAATAAGATGAAAATGAATTATTTTTAATTCAGGATTTTTTTTAAATGTTTGTGGGAGTAAATTCTGTGTTTGAATTCTTAATAAGCGTCTTCGTGAAACGGTAAAGTTCACAAGGTGGCTAAGGATAACAGAGGCCAATCTGCTCTGATAAGACCTTATGCTGTAAAATGAAATAAAATCCTATAATATTCTGGCACCTCTGTTCTCAGCAGCGCTCCCTCTGTGTACCGTCACACAATGCCAGGTGTAAATGTTACAATAAAATGTGCTTTTCTTCTGCGTTAAATAATGATACAATTAGTGGGAAATCCACAGTTGCTCTTTAAACCATTAGTAAATCTGGCTATTAATTGTAAAACCACATTAGCAATCTTAAATATATCCTAAGTGAAAGTGTCACTGTTGATGTCTTTAACCTATAAAGAACCAAACGAATCAACTACCAATAACATAAATAACACCTGATCCATTAGGCAATTAATACACAGGTTAATTTACAGTGCTTTGCAAAAATGAAAAATAGACGATTTTAAAAACACACAATTAAAACACTACAAGAGAATAGTGCAGGTAGTTATGAACCTGTTAAAATACATGCAAATGATTGTAAAATACAGTTTGTCCTCTTTTCTATGGTATATGATAGCAGGGATCTCAGAACCATCGAGAACATCACACTCCTGTGAGCGTGTCCTCGGGAGTGTCCTTCGGCAGTTACCACCTGACCAACTAGGAGTACGCTGACGACACCATCCTGCTCAGCACATCCCACAGTCAGCTGAGAAACGCTCTGGGTATTTACAGTGAGAAGGCAACATGGCTTGGTGAGTGGACAACAACAAAGTTCATGTATGTCAGTGACAACCCAGCTCCACCTCCCATGCAAATTGGTATTGACATCATAGAACCTGAAAAGAACTTTGTGTATCTGGGGTCCATGGTGACAGACAAGGGGGATCTAAAACCAGAGATTGTCCGCAGGTGAACCCTGGCAACATCAGCTCTGCAATCTCGGTGAAAACCACTCTGGCAGCACAAGAACATCTCACACAGGACAAAGCTCCACCGTACTCCCCATCCTGCTATTGAGAGGCTAAGTCATGACCTTCTACTTCCAGTCCATGGGTGCTTAGCTTAGCCAAAATATAAATGGGAGTGAATGGAGTGAGTCAAGCTAAATTCGGTTTCTGTTTGACACATATGACAGCGGTTAATAATAAGTATTTGATGTGGCATAGACAGACCACCTGTTTTTGATAGGAAACAAACGTGACGTTGGGTTTTATGTGGGCTTGGTAAGAGACTACAATGTGGCACGCATGTGACGTCACACTCCGCTCAGCTGTGGGGTGGAGTCTTTGGTGACGGTCCATGCGCGCCAGGCGTGTAGTCCCAATTATTATCTGGTTTTACTCGCAAATGAATCGGCCGTTGGTTAACAGAAGCAGATCAATAATTATCATTTATTATGAGGTATTACATGCGTGTGATTCAGGGCACATGACAAACCAGATATGATTTGAGAATTTTTTTCCCATTGAATACCATTCATTCATTTTCCGATCTCAGAATAACTGGCCACTGTGACCAATATGCATTAAAATTACACTTGTTTTTTTCTTAAGAAATTACTTCTTTTTTTTTTTAGGTTATACACATAGGTTTTAGGTCTGGCCCACTTGAGTTTGAATTGAACTGAAAAGAAAGAAAATGAGTGTTACACCCCTGGTTTACGGTGATAATCTTGTAAAATATATTCTTCCTAGTGTCTAAATAAAATGGTGGGCATCATCTTCAGCTCTTCTCCCCTTCAGTTTCGTGCTGCTGAAGCTGCTCGATTAAATTATTTTACTACCGACTTCGGGGAATATTCAGTGTTTTCATCTCGCTGTGAAATATCTCTATTGTTTGTGAAAACGGCTGCGTTTTGTGACAATCTTTGATTAGTTTTCTTTATTAAATAATTGACAGCGAATGCCCCAGAACCCCAAAGAGTGTCAACATATTAGTTTTCATCCCGCCTTAAGCAAATTGTAATCGCTTTGAAGATACTAAGGGAGACGATTCTGCTTGAATGGACAATTACTTTCCTTGCATGAGAGTCATTGTAGCAGCAGTTCAGTAGCTGGTATTATCATATTAATGGAATCAAATAAACGTACTCCCTAAAAATGGAAATTAGTATCTCGCATTTTAACTTTGACTACAGCAAGCATTTGTTTGATTTGAAAATACTTAGCATATAAACACAGATTGATTTTGGAGATGTGAGCACAACAGGGTAAATTCTTGTTTTTTTTTTTGTTTTGTTTTTTTGTCAAACTCAGCTATTTATACTTTACGGTGAGCATTTGATGAATGGCTCGGCCTGAACTGTCATGTGAAAGCGATCACCTATGTTGCCTCTGTCAGGGTGCTGTGTGAAGGGCACGGTGATTTTTAAAAAGACTGCTGCCTTTCATCGAACAGACACACTCAGTCATTGCTACACAACCTTTCATTCCTTTACTGGATGTTTGACACAGTGTGATATATTCAATGGCTGCATTTTAACACAACAGAAATTACGCAGTTGCTTGAGGTTAATTTGTTTACATGAACCTTTGATAACCTGTGACTGTCACCACGAATGAACCAGTTAAATGTGTAATAGCAGAATCATGCACCGAATTCTTAAAATAAATAATAGAAAGGTCCAGACACCGGCTTCACACCAATTACTTCTAATTTAAGAAGGTAATGTCTGTACATATCTATCTATCTGTGCTTTTACCAATTTGCATGTCTTTTATGTGCTGCACAGATTAAAGGGGCAACATTTCAACCACTTCAAACAGAAGATGAGAGGCTGTCCTTATAGTGAGAAGATGTTTATATGCTGTTTGAACAACCTGCTTATTATGACCTCTCGTTACACCCTGCATCATCCGTCCCATAGTTGAAGAAAAAAAAAAAAAATAGCAGACTAGTTTTCATAGTTTTTCTTATTTCAAAGTGAAGATAAGTCACCTGACATTCTGATTGAACCCTATATTGTCCTAACCTTAAGTGGTTTTGGCAGCGAAACTGATCTTAACGTCATCATCAGCTGACTTTTATTGTTTTACTTTCAACACATCGCTCACAAATTATTGCTTGTTTATAATAAACGCAGAAACAACCAGCTAATACTGCCACAATAACAATACGTGTGAATTAAATTATTGACGTGATTATTACCTCTGCAAAAGAGGTTATGTTTTACCTGGTGTTTGTTTGTGTTTGTTTGTTTGCCAGCAAGATAATTAAAAAGAAGTTATGGATGGATTTTGATGAAACTTTTAGAGATGATTGATAATGCGTGAAACTATTAAATTTTGAGCTATAAAGGTCAAAGGTCAAAGGTCAACATCTAAAACACATAAGTGGTGATATCTCCGAATCCACACAAGATAATATCAGGTGGTTTTTTTTGTTTTTTTGGGGGTTTTTTTTGCACTGACTTCATCTTACCTTTGGACATCAGATGAGATAACAAACATAGGTTTGATGACGTCACGTTTTGACATCATATGACGTTAAGCGAATGGTGTATTTGCAGAATTTATGACCTTTACTGTGACAGTTCTGTCTTGATGTTTTCTTCTGAATCCATTTCCAGTTCAGGCTTTGCACTTTGCCCTAGTTTCTTTTGCTACTCACCTGCTCTCCATCCTCCATTAGTAAGGGGAAAGGCTTATAAGCTGTAGGAGCACACTCCATTCTTAACACTGACTCTCTGGCTCCTGTCTGTTCATTCAAAGCAAGAAAAAAAGAAAAATTTGATTGTGAAGCCTGTTTATCTCTGAGGAGATCTGACTGTTTTAGTTCTGTTTAATTCTAAATTAATCTGTTTTTGTAGCTTTTTCCAGTGATTTTGAACTGGGATTAGGTTTGTTTTAAGAGGTCTGTATCAAAGCATTTTAGTTATATTTATCTTTTGTGTTGCTACTGAGTCCTATTCCACCCCGTGACCTTTACCTTAAAGCAGCGTTATTGACATATTTTGATAAATCTAACAATATCCTGTGCTTCATATTTATCATTAGATCTAACATGTGAAATTTGGTCGTTTTGTGGCATCGTATAACGTCAAAGTGACATTATACATTGTTGAATATTGAAATAGGAGGATCTTTGGATTTTTTTAAACCATCTAAGGGATTGTTAATTACTGATAAAATAAATCATTAGTGAACACGGAACACTAGTTTACAAATAAGTTACGGACATCCAGATCCAAACCTTGGCAGACTTGTGCTGCTTTGTGGAGGTCTAGTTATTATCTAGTTATTGTGATATAGTTATTATTATTATTGTCTGTGCTGTTGTTATCATTATGGCTGTAATTATCATTTTCCCCTCCTCCCCTTTTTCCTTTCACCACTAATCAATCCACATTGTTTAGTTGCTGTTTACATTTAGTATATTTTCATTATAACATAATGTTTTCTGTATTCTTGTGACAGGGTGACATCTGATAAGTCTTATTTTCTCCCACTCCCTTTCGATTGCGTTCTACAATTGTATGACAAATCTGACTGCTGTGTTTATTTATTTATGATTTATTTATCTGTATTTCTTACTTATTTATTGACACATTTTGTGTGACTAACTAACCAATATTAGGCCATCAAACGTCATCAAAAACAACAGTTATGCTATCAACTACTAACTCCTGTGTGTATCATGTGATTAAAATGGCAGGAAAGAAAACATAATAAGAGCAAGGTTTTGTCAGTACAATGACAAATATTGATGTAAGAACTGAAGTGATTTTGATTAATATCAACAAAACCATGTGAAAAATATATGAGCTATTTTTGTTATTGTATTTGTCATAATAAATGTACCTTCAGTTGAACCAGGCATTAAAATGAAAAAGAATTTGAGGAAAACAAAGGTGGTCTAATCATATTTTTCCATGACGTTATGAAGTACAATGGAGAAAAAAAAAATTAATAATAAAATAAATGCATAGTGTGTAGTCTAGTTGCCAGAGTTTCATGTGTGTTGCCATGGCAATGCTATGTAGTAAAGCTTTATAGCACTGCTATACTGTACATCTATGTAAACACAAAAACATCAGCCAGAAGCTCAAGAAAAACAATTGTTGGACAAGAGAACACAAACACTTAACTGGGCAGATCTCTAAAAGAGTCCAACAGTTCAAGACCAACATCTGTTATGAATGGGGGGTGGGGGTGGGGACTAAAACATTTATTTATTTTTTTGCAAACATTTTATTTCAGTGCGTGATATGGGATCGTGAAGAGGTTTTCAAGCAATGTGGTAAAAAATGTTCCAAAAAAAGATCTCCCACCACACCTTTAATTAAAAAAAAAACACTAAGACTAAGCAGATTAAATTATTTCTCTCCCACTAAAACGTCTTAAATGAGCCAAAGACGAGCAAAAAATAACGATTGTATTCTGATATGATAACAATACCTCTGCTGTTTTCAGATCATAACTGAGATTTTCTTGTAATTACACAAGTAGAATTGAGGAAAAATGTTTGTTTATTTGGTTTTTACCTGCTGATATCACTTCAGGTTTCATCAGAGCTGTCAAACACTTCCTTTTGTGACATGTTTTGAAAAGGTTTCCTCAGTTCTACATGTCTGATCACAAGAAAATCTCTAACATTTAAAATAGAAGAACAAAATGAATCTAGATCGTCATTTACTTTTATATGACTTAGGTGTAACATTTGTGATTGAATTGAAGAAAACAATACTGCGAACTTCTGTTTACATAACATAACATTTACATAACTTTAGTTATGTTGTTATTAGTCAAATTTTGCAGGGATGTTCAATGGAAAAGCCAATACTGGAAATACAAATGATGATGTGGTATCATGCTAGTACTGAAAAGTGAAATCACATTGGCCATCTCCTGTGTGGGTGGTAGATTTATATCCAGATTGAATATGACAGTGTGTGTAAATCAGTCACATATTTACCCTTCCTACTTTTCTGAAAACGCACAATTTGATTTTACACAGCTGGGAAACATTACTAAGCAAATTATGCAAATGTCTCATGTTCATGTCCATGAAATAAGATCAAAGGACTTGATGGAATTTTTTTTTAACCTAGAGACAATTTAAAAAAAAAAAAACAAACTCAACAATTGCAATATAACAAATGTGATTACATCTGCCTTTACAAACTACCTGTGTTCTTCTCCCCCTTTCCAAGAGTGGTTTCGTATCGTGAATCTTTCATAAATAGTCACATTTTACATGTAGAAGTCTTGATTCGTTCCAAGGCCCCACATACCAAACCCCTTATAAATTATAAAAATGTACCAATTTTGTATGAAATACGTGTTAAAAGTAAAACAAACCCTCACCCCCACCCTCCATCATCAGATCACTGAATATGACTGATGTTTTTTCTGAAACAATCGCCTCAGTCACTATATCTCCTGCAATTTCTTTCTCGTTTATCCAAATAAGTAACAGTCTCTCCATCTGGTCGTTCAGTGATGACCTCTTTTTCCATATCACACAGATGCCTTTGGAAGGGGTCGCTGCTTTTAATGCATCCTTCTCCTTCAATATTGTACTGATGGTAGACAGGTTTCAGACATATTCCTTTGCAATATCACTCAACCGTGTGCCACTTTCATATTTTTTTATCATCTCCTGTTTCACTTGAGGGCTGCTGTGGCTTAGTCGGTAGAGTGGGTCGCCCAATGACCAAGAGGTTCGGCAGTTCACGTCCGGCTCTGGCTGTCCACATGTTGAAGTGTCCTTGGGTAAGACACTGAACCCTGACTTAGGCTCCCAGTAGGACTGACAGACCTTAGAAACTTACTTGAATGTGAGGCTAATGCACCATGAGCACCATGAAGGTGGAAAAGCGCTATAGAAGTGCAGACCATTTACTTCTATTGATAATGCAATCTGCTTCTTCTTCTTTTCATTCACACCAGGAATCACTTTCTTTGGGCTCATGATGAATAACAAATACGTACTACTACTACTACCTTCAAGGAGGTTATGTTTTCATTGGGGTTTGCCTTTTAGCAAGATAACTTAAAAAAAAAAAAGTTATGGAAGAACTTTGATGAAATTATCAGGAAATGTCCTTACTAGTACAAAGAATAATTAATCAGTTGTTGATGGTGATCCAGATCACTGTGGATCCAGGGTCTTTTTTTTTTTTTTTTTTTTTTTATAAATATGGATTCTTCATCATTTCAACACAGGGCCAGTGTGACAGTTGGCTCTGCTGGCCCTTGCCTCTCCATTGATCCTGACATCAGACTCAGCTGTTGTGTAGTGCACAGCTACAGCACATCACAATCAGCCCTATTTAAAGCTTGGTCCTGCAGCTGTGTGGTTCTGGATCACTGTTCACCTTCACCTCTCCATAGCCTGGACTTTCATCCTGTACACTACAAACTCCTACTGTCACTCCCCAGGTTTTGTGTATTGTTCTCACCATTATGTTGCTCTCGTTTTAATAAATTCAGACTGATTTCGGCTTTTTAAAAAATATGTATGTATGTATGTTTTTTATTTATAATTGTACAATGATGAAAAAATTACCATACTAATGTTCAGATTTGTAGCTGTGCAGGTTTGCTTTTGCCTCTTCAGCATCTCTGCAGTTGGTAATTCTGCTTTGTAAACCAAATAAGTAACAATGCAACTTTCCTCATGTTTTTTAATATGCAGTAGAATGTCCAGTAGTATTTAGCACTGTTTGCTTTCTGGATCATCTGTTCTGGCAGGAATAGTTTGGCTGGTGTGATGCTGTCATGTTGCATCTCTATAATGAACAGAGTTCAAATGCAGCTTTAAACTGTCAAAAGCTACAAAATGACTGCATCTGAAGCCAGAGAAAAGGCAGCAATGTTCTCTATAAGCAGATCAAATGCTGAGTAAAGTAGTTGCAATCCACACTCCCTCAGTTTCCAGCAGTTTAACAAGAAAAAAATATGCTACCATGGAAACTAAAGCTTAGTAAATGTCCAGATGGAGAGGAGGACCAGAGATGTTGATAAAGTCACAGAAAATAAAGTAAGTAAAGTGAACAAACATGTCCAGACGGAAAGAAATTCATTCAGATAAGAAGCAGCAGAGTTCAAATGAAGGCCTGTGACTTTGTCAGAAATCCCATTACGATGACCTCTACCTTAAACATCTGATGTTTGCTTGCTGTAATCTCCTATTTGCATCTCTAATCAAACTGCTGTTATGGTAGAAGTGCACACACTAAACTAAACTCAGCAGCCTCCATCTGAGCCTCTGAGGTCTGAAGTGAGTGGAAGACTTAGCGGGATACTTGTGATTCTCTAATGAACCATCTGTCTCATCAACTGAACATCACACATTTCACATTACATTTTTTTTTTTTTTAAAGATACTTGACGCTGACAAAACTGTAAATCTCCATATGTTAACGCCAGCTATTTCTGCGTGTATGTGTCAAGGGTGTGAGAGGGTGAAAGAAGTATGTAATGGAGACTTTTGTTTCGAGAGAAAGTAAGAAAAGAAACATTCAGACATTCAGTAAAATGTTCAAAATATGCATCAAAACTCCTCGGAATTAACTATGCAGCTAATGGGACGAGTGTGGTATGTATGCTGGAACATATATTTAAGGATGCTGTTTCGCATATTTTTAATATCTCATCATCTGAACCCACTTTATCCTCACTAGGGGTCACTGGGGGCCTAATCCAGCTACAATGGGTGAAGGTGGGGTACACCCTGTATGAGTCTCCAGTTCATCTCAGGGCTGAACATATATAGACAAACAATCACTCTCACATTCACACCTATGGACAATTTAGATTAACCAGTTAACTTATCAGTGCATGTGTTTGGATGATGGGAGGAAACCAGAGTACCTGGATATGTTGAAGATCAGTGGTGATCTTCAACATATCTTTATAAATCTACCTGAGAGGATGTAACATTAACAAAATGATTGTTTCATGAAACAAGTGACAGTTTGAAGCAGCGTGACAGGTGACATCCACATCCAGCAGGAACCAAACATACATTTTTTATCAACCTTTTCTTATATATTATTAAAACCAAATGTAAAAGTCACCAAACCAACCAACATTTATCATTAATCTCTTTCATCACTGCTAAGAAATCCACTCTACTGAACCACGAGACAAGTCACATGAACATTAACCCTTTCATGCATGCGTTCTGCGTTTGTGACACATTATTAAATAACGTTCTACAGGGCACTTGAACTTCCCTGAAATTCAAAATTTTAACCTAAGTTTAATACACACACACATACATACATACTGGGTGCGATTTGCCAGCGGGGGTGGGGAGCCTTCCCTCCCATCTGCGACCCCCCCCCTAGTCTTTCAGTAATAGTGAAATGATTAGCTTCATATGATTTAGAATCACATAAATGTTTTTCTTCATAAGGTATACATAATTACACCACAATTCTGTGTGTAGTACAGTGGTGGCAAAATGACTGGCAATATCATTGCTATTTACAATTATTTGTGTATGAAATATAATAATTAAGTCAAATGACAACATTTGACAGCCTCACAGATGCTATTGTGTACACTACTGTCAATTATGATACCAATACATTGTTGGTTTACCCATCGCTCACATTCATAAGACACAATGAACACAGATCAGTAGACCTATGTATATGCATTTACTTGATGAATTCAAGCTTTGCTTTTAGCTCTGAGTTAGTGGGTCTCCTTCTGAGGAGTTTGCCATGTGACACAAACATATATCTACAGAAGTTAATAATGAATGAACAAAAATACTGGTACTAGTGAGTATTAATATTAATAACATATTAATTGAATTTTCAGCACCAACTCCAACTTTTTGTCTAATTGGAGTGTTAATAATGGGAGGAACTATACAACATTGTTGGGGAAACATGAGTACTATATACTCATGTAGTCCTCATTAATAATTGAGTAATTTATTACTGGGTGGGGGGGCTTATACCATAAAATACAAGCAAATATTCATAAAAATCTTAGAAAACTGTTTCAAAAAACAGACCAAAAAGTCTCAAATTAAACAAACAGGTGCAGATTATGGGATTCCACCTAAAAATTTCCAGTAACCAAACACTGTCATTGTGTACATGTGCCTTTTTAATTAAAATTCACCTCGTGGCAAAAACCGTCCATTTCACCAAAGACCACCCCAAACCCCCATACATGGTTTAAGCACTGATCTGTATGGGGAAAAGTCTGGGACACTAGAAGTTTTTCAGGACCTTGGACAGTTCCAATGCAAAACATGAGCAAATATCACTCTGGTACAAAAGTCTATGGTCATGCTTATACCGCTGTATGATTACAACAACAACCTGTTGTGAATAGACATTTTCTATGGAACAGAATGGAAATGCAAATGCAACACAATTCACAACACTGTTATTTTGCTGGGGTGCTGTTTAGCTACTCCTCAAAAATATATCATGTTGATCAATAAACATCTGCAAATCAAACATCAGTGACACTTGTTACAAAAGCACTATGGTACTGGAGGGCGAGCAAAAGCAGTTCTGCCATGTACATTTGTTGGAATGTTATGCATGAAGAATCTGTATTTCATTGGTTTTTCAAAATAAAGCCAAAAATAACACAATGAAAAAACAACTAATTTCTTTATTATTTGTTTCCAAAACCAAAATGAAAAGAACAGATGCGGTTATTCAGTTTTCCTATTTGTGTTTAAATAAATAATAGAAAA
The DNA here is from genome assembly GCA_020466265.1 of Siphamia tubifer. Lineage (NCBI taxonomy): Eukaryota > Metazoa > Chordata > Actinopteri > Kurtiformes > Apogonidae > Siphamia > Siphamia tubifer. The sequence goes on from CM035793.1 coordinate 29,486,718, forward strand.
AATAAAACAGACATTTCCTGTTTTATCCAATTTTGACCAGAAGCAAATTAATATTACATGTACATTACATGACATATTAATGTGTTTCTTTATCTTTCATATATACGCCTTAGGGTTTTGCCCCATTAGAAGCAAGGAACTAAATATGGTAACCTTATTGATCTTACTTTTCTGTGACAATAAAATAAGGGCAAACATTTCACAAAAGTTAAAAAGAAAAAAAAGTTTGAAATTCAAAATTCCAACCTTAGTTTAAAGAGTATTTCTATGAATGGCCTATGAAGGGTTAAGGACATTTGGTATAGATTTGTTTCTAAAAATAGAACAAGCTCACATTTTTCTTCCAAAGAGGCAGAAAATACACTCTGTATAGTAGTAATAAAAATAATAATAATTTGATTAAAAAAACAGAATATTTCATTGAACTACTTTTAGCTTTGACAATAGACCATAGCACCGTTGTCGTTAATGCATCAGTTTTTGCCATCAGCCTCAACAGTTTATAACATGGTTTATAAAACATCTCACTGAAGAGACATGATTCAAATCCCTATTAACAGAAATCAAAATAATAAGTAGAAAAATACACACTTTTACACAGAAAACCTATAAGTATTCACACTTAAACATCAGTCTGTCTAATAATTCCCATCCCTCTTCATACACTATTACCATGAAGTAAGACAGATGGCTGCAGTTTATGAACAGGGGCTGTGAACCAGTATGTCTTGGAAACCCCCAGGAGCAGGTCTAAGAGCTCAGGGTTTGTTGAATAACTAAATCACACCTTTTAGATTCCACACCTTGTCTGAGGTAACCTTAAGCACAGATGGAGGAGAAATCCCATTTGAGTTTTGGAGGCAATGGAAAGCACATGTCAACTGCCTTGACCCTTTTCACAAGAAGATGTCTGGACTTTCACCTCTTTTCATCTGCAGAGAGATTGCAGTCAGTTAAGGGCAGCTGAGAAACACAGAAGACCCTCACAGGGGAGACCACCAAGAACCTCAGAGAAAATCCTACTGAGAATACTGAAGGCAGGAGGATTCTGACATGTTAACACCTTCAAATGTTATTTTAAGGTATAGTTGAAGTTATCATCATGTGTTCCTCCTTTCATTACTGTAAAGTCACCAACGAATACTTTTTCTAAGAGTCAGTTTTTTTCAGAAATGGCAAAGGCTATGGTGACGAAGTTCTTTTTTTTTTGTACAGAACACATTAATATTAACCCTTTGATGCAGAAATTATGAGAACCTTAGTCAAGATTGTTTTTTTCTCAGTGTTTTTAATTCCTCTTTATTCTATTTGGAATATGCAACAAATAAAAACAACCACACTCAAAAAATATATATAAAAAAAACATATACATGAAAAAAACAAAACATTGCTTCATTTACACATTCGAAAAGGAGTGGGAGGAAGTAAAGCACCTCAAAACAATCTATATTTTAACGTCCTCTCAGCATAATGTATGAGAAAAAATAAATAAATCAAGTCCTTGGGAACTATTCACCTCACTTATAAATTTCACACACAAACCAGTGTGTGGTTTGTGTGTGACAAATGAAAAAAAGTAAAAGATAAATTTAATATAATATCAAGGTTTTTATATTTATACAATGATAACTATATAGATTATCTAATAATATACATTATTTTACATACATACACATTATATACACACACACATATTTTTTTTAATTTTAAATTTTTTTCCCAATATCAAGGTTTTATATATCACAGATAACTATATCAATATTCCTCTTTAGGCATGACAGAAGCAATGTGATTCAAATCGTTTTTCTTTTATTTACAAAAATGAAACATGTATTTAAATGCAATATCAGAACACTATGAAATAAAATATGTTTAATGCAGTTTTTGTTTAAGAAGGCTGTTACAGTCAAATTACAACAAGCAATTGGTTTACATATACACATGTTAGTGCAGATCAGGTTTTACATAAGAACAGTCACGGTATGAACTGGTTGATATGAAACAAAAATAACAAAACCCATGCATATATAAGAGAACAGCTGATTTTTGTGTACACTTTGTAAATGATTGTAAATAGTATCACAGCATTTTTAGAGTAAGGGTTAGAAGTCATTTATTTTTAGATCTGTGTATCTTGGTTTCTTTTCTTTTGTTAGGTGAGTTAAGGATCTTTAGTTGTTTTTTTTTTATTGTGTTGGCTGTGCTCACAACTGAAGAAATACTTTTTAGAAATTCTGATTTTTTTTAGCCTTCTTTGGGAGTTTAATGTTCGAGTGGAAGACCATCTTTTATGTGTCGGCCCAGTTCCCCCAGACTGGGTCATAACAACCAGATTTATTTATTATTCTGATATCTTTTTTTATTATAGGGTTTATATTAGCTTTATACACATTGCCCCAAATTTCCACATAGCATGTTACATGAAAACCAGCTCCTGGGAAGTCAGCAAGAAAAGAATTTTAGACATTTATGTTGGACACTGAGCTGTATTTGAACAGCTTTAACAGAGAAGTCCAAGGATAATAGGAGGGTCCAGAGGTTACAGAAATAGAAAAACAGAACAGAGCTCTGGCCCCTGTCACCACTGACCCCTGTCCTACCCTTGACCCTGTCCTTACATATAGACCACACAGCTGGGTCAGCAGAGGATCTGTGACCCCCACAGACAACTTCTCAGCCTAAGAACATGCAAATAAGATAAGATGCTCCACCCCAGCTTGTGTTCAGGTGGAAATCCACTGACACCTCCATCTGTTTGGTGAGATGGAGGAGGGAGCTGTGGCTGCAATGAAGAAGACCACAGCAGGGCCAAGAGAATGATAACTACACACACACACACACACACACACAGGTTTCCATGTCTCATTAGGACCACATTTGCAATCATCACTTGTAGGTAAAATGGCCATTGGGTAGTAAGTGAAATTAATTAATTAATAGTAATAATAATAATAATAATGATACATATAAACAAAATACATTAAAAATGAATATATATATATATATATATATGGGTTTGTGTAGTAGTGTTGTGTGTGTGTTGTTATTACATGTAGTTGTGTGTGTTTGTGTACTTGCATGTGTGTAGTTATGCATCTGCATAGTTGTGCACGTGCAGATGTGTAGTTGTGTGTGTGTGTGTGTGTGTGTGTGTGCAGATGTGTAGTTGTGCCTTTGTATAGTTGTGTGTTTGTGTAGTTGTACGTATACAGATGTGTAACTGTGTATTTGTGATTTCTTACTTGGAGTCCCAACAGACTCTAGCAACGGCCCTGTACTGTTGGCTGTATCAATATAACCTGTAAATCTTAATAGTTTGATATTCATTCTCAGGAGCTGCATCACCAACACCTGGTTTTACATACAAATGTGAAATGGCACTGCATGCTAGTTATGTACCCTGAACAGACACAACATTCAAACCACTGAAAGGTAAAGTGGTATTAACCCATAAAGACCCAAACATCCACTGACAACTGGAAGTATCTGCTGATCATGTGACCACATATACTATGTCTATAATGTGTGATGTCTTTAGTATGTCTTACATACGTGTTTGCATTACTCTGTATCTGTACTGTAATTTCTAAAACGTCTAATGATATGGTGACACTCATCGTGGCTGCAGCTGCACAGGCTTTTGGGAGACTGTGCATCAAAATGCTGTTTCCTGTGACATGCTGAATGACAATCTACTTTAAGCTGTTAGATAGGATAGTTCACTATTTTTCACCTGAATTTGTATAGAATCAGCATCTACCCCAACAGTGTCCTGTGAGTCAAGTTCTGCTCCGGTTTTAGTCAAAGCGAAAGTAGTCCCAGCAGGTTTCCTGGCGTCAACAAAATACAATATGTTTCTTCTCAAAACAATATGTGTTTGAATGAGTGCTTTATTTGCAAAACCATCACGGAGCAAAAACTCACACCTCGTAATTGCTTGGAGCTACTTTCTCTCAATAGCGATCAATGCGCGTTGTCACTGCTAACAGCTGCTGCAAACACTGCCCAACAATTGATGAAAGTAGCTTGCTAAGGTGCACAGACCAAATGTGCCCATCCACTGTCCTTGGTCAAACTCAATGGATTTTATTGGTGAATCAATGTTATGGAAGAAGACAGTGTTTCACTCATTCACTACATCCAAATGCATCATATCTGGATTTTATACCAATTGTTTACATGCATTGATAGGGTTAGTGAATCAACAATTACAAAATATTTTTCAGTGAACGATTTTGTTCAGTGGTGGTTGTTCGGGTCTTTATGGGGTAAGAGTGTGGTCCGACCAGTTTGAAATGTAATGTGTCATAAGAGACATGTCATAATGAGACACTATATAAATAGTCTGATTTGATTGAACCTGTTCATCACTCACATTGTCAGTAAACTCCATATGTTATAAATTCATGGTGTTGACATATGTAAAATCCACATTTGAGCTCAGAAATCTCCCACACTTGGCTTCTATCACTATAGTAAACACTGTGAGCTTTTAAACGCAAGTTCATCAGCCTGAATTTAGACTATTTGGGTTTTCAGCTGTAGTTTTCATGTTTATGTCTTGCTTTGAGGATTTGTGTCTGCTCCAGCTGTGACTGGCGAGCTCCTCTGGCATCTGGCATATAAACCAGTGAACAAACACACCTGGAGTTGGCGCAGGGGCACCAGGATATGCCTGCAGTGTTGTATTCAATAGCATTTGAGAACTTGCCAATGTGATTCTGTTTGTAGAAAATTGCTGGTCTTAACCTGCCATCATAATTCACTTTGCCACTTCATCTCATGCAGAACCTAAATGTAGTTAAACAAACCAGCCAGCGAAAGACCGGCATGTTGCCAGTTTAATCACTCTGTTGCTTTTGAGGGTGTCCAGTTACTCTATTTGACGCTTGTCTAATGAGTAAGTGTTACACTAAAACTAAACAGCACAAACCCTGCAGCGGCTCAACCAAATGTGATTAAAAAACTGAAAATGTAGTCACTTGGTGTAGAAGTTTTTCGATTAAGCTGATTTTACAGAATCAAAGGAGTGACTGAACAAGAAGTGATTTAACTTTTTGAACTCAGTGGGGATTTGAGTGGAGTATTAGCCTTGAAATAATTATTATTTTATGTATTTTATTTTATGTACTTTTGTATGCCTTGGTTTACATTCTACTTGGTGGAGGCTCCTTATAAGCCTATCAGGCTTTCTGCCTCTTCCAGCACAGCACATTAAATTGTATTTGTCTTTTGCTGTATATTTTAAATTGTGTGAAATAAAAAAAAAAAAATTAAATAGGACCTGTGGTTAACTCATATATGCTATGTTTCATCTAGTATCAGCTCAACTTGGTTCATTTCCATTATGAAACTAGAAAAGCACTCTTGAGAGCGCAGACCTCCGCCAAGGTAGACTCCTTCCCCCCAACCCGATCATCCCCAAATTTAAATCAGTTCTTCCAGTTCACATTTCCGACATATCCTGAAAATTTCATCAAAATCCGTCCATAAGTTTTGGAGTTATCTTGAACACAAACAAACAGACAAACAGATAAACACCTGGTACCATGGTACCTTTTGGTCTGGTCTCTGCCAATGTTCCAAACGATATGAAAAGGTGACATATAAACCCTGGAGACACTGATTGAGATAAAATATACAAATATACTCTCAGTTCATGAATGTTGAAACTTGTAGACATCTTAGAAAGGTAGTGGCTGAATGAGACCATTGAGATTGTCAAGGTCATTAAATATTATTACACAGGATACAAGAACTAATTTACTCAACAGTCTGATTTTTTAGCTTCATTGTGTTTGTTAAACCATTGTAGGTTATGTTTTTTGTGGAAGTGTTAAGCACATAAAGCCAAATAACACATTTGAGAAATAATGGTGGTGGTAATTTGTGAAGATTAACTATTATAGCGTCTTTTTACCACAAAGATAGAGCTGAGGACATTGTCCAAAATCCAATAGAAAAATCCTCTTGGACATTTAACAAGGGAACTGAGGTGATACTAACTTACTGGTTAAAGTACTAAAATACATACAAATACAAATACATGCAATAAATATTAGTGAAAGGGAGTGTTGGGCTGTGAGTTTCACAGTTTCACACCTGCCCCCCTTCATGGGGGCAGGATAAATATCATAATACACATCATTACATCGTATCAATTAATTTTGTTTAGTTACATTTGCTTCCAAAATACATCAGAGATGAGATTCTCTCAGCACTGATGTTTTTTTCATACCTCTAAATTTCTAAAATTCATGCTCTTGACTGTAAATAATCATTTTTGTACCACACATTACCATTTATGTTCTTCACATCTCACTTATGAAGAACAATTTCTCATTATACTTAAAGGAAATGTTGATGTTTATAAACTATATGAACAGAAATATAGTGACCCATCATGGATAAAGCACATTAAACGTTCTCATTTGAGTTAGCAGTATTTCCTGGACTGCATCCAATTAAAATACCCATCTTATTGTGTACCTACTCAAGTGCCCTCATGCGGCCAGCATACAATCTGACTGGTTAAAACAACAAATATGTCACCATTTATTTGAAGCACAAGATCCTGCACTGATTATTCAGAGTTTGAAAGCAGATATTTATGTTACCTGGCAACAAATGATGGCTGAAATATAATTGAACAAACCCATTAACATACACACGCACAAGTCTAGAAGCAGTGACCAAGAGAAAATAAACCGAATAGAAACAATTGAATATAATACCATAGAACAAATATAAAAATATAAAATCAAAACAACTTTGTACAAAAACAGACTTATGTGCAGTTTTTTTTAATGTCTGACTCATCTCCGAGCAATGATTAATTAATTTATTGATTTTTTTCCCCTTCAGAACACCTTTTGTCTTTGTACTTTGTAACCAAAGTTAATTTGACTTACAACATTATAAAGCATTTCTGTGAAAGATGCACATGTATGCATGCATGTATGATTCATATGGGAATCATATGTGCTTTTGTTTGCTCTGATGTCCTTACCAAACGAACTGCAAATGGATAAATTAATTTTGTTTAGGTGGGAATATTATAGCAGTGGATTCATCTACAGGACGTCCATTCTGAAAAATGAAAATGATGGATTAGATTTATATAGCACTTTTCTATGAATGCATACTCAAAACACACATAGTGGATCCATTATTCATTCACTGACACGTTCAATATTGACCAATAAATAAAATATATTGCTAGGGAAACACATTTTAATTCTTGACTCATCAGGTGATTATTTCTTGTTAATCTTCCCACCAGAAAAAGATGAAAGTGTTGATCAGGCTTCACAGAAACACACGCTAGAGTCTTCATAGAAAAGTTAGAAGAGTTGTAAATTTGATTTATCACAACAGTTCGGTATTAGTTCAGTATTTGACAGCTGAATAAGTGTTGCAGTTTGACGAATGTATGCCAATAATGAGTCTGATTCTGCTCCATTGGTTATTGGTCCCATGCTGTCACCCACCTTTTTACCCCAACAGTCTTATCTCAGCATCCAGATCCAACCATCCAGCCACAGATTCAAATCAAACAGCAGTGCAGCTGCTCCAGGAGAGTTGGCTGGGATACTCCTTCATCTAGGTCAACAGCAGCGTCTCTGTCCTGTCTGACAACTGATAACACAATGAGACCATTAGTGTTGTAGGCCTGTGGCCTGAGCCCAGCCGGCTCAGGTCTACCTGTGCCAACTCCAGGCCAGGGGGCTTGTCTCCTGGAGATTAATGATCCCCGGTGCTGTTCTGAGTAGGCCACTTCTTGAGTGTGAAATACACCTCATCTGCCTGGCTGGAGCTCTGATTTATTCCTACCTGCATGTTTGCCCTCAGTGTCTGCAGGGGGTTTGTCTTTATTTTATGGTGAGCGTATTAGTGCTTGATTTGACTTGTCTTTTTTTTTATGTGACTTTATCGGAGTCAAATGCTCCTAAATAGAAAATTTGATCTCTAACAATATGTTAATTTTGTTGTTGTACTAGCTTGATGATGCGTGAATGTGCTTGCATGTCTGTTTGCTTCAGATATTTTTTGAATAAGTGGGGAATAAATAAAATATGAAAGTAATCTGACTACTGTTCACTTTGTTCTTAACCAAAATCTCTCCATGTCTTACCATTTTATTGACAGATTTTTGTTTTTATAAACATTGGTACACTGGTACCTCGACTTAAAAAGTTAATTTGTTCCAGAAGTGGTTGTATACCATGAATTTTTTGTAAATATGAGTCACATTTTACAGTACATGTAAAAGGCCTGATTCATTTTATGGCCCCAAATACTATCCCTCAAACCCATTTAAAAATTATAAAGTTTTCTATGAAATATGTGTTTAAAGTAAAAGAAAATGTCAATTTTGATTTACTTTATTGGTCTCCATGGGGAAATGTGCCTTCACTGACTGAACATTAAACATTAAAACATTAAAATGAACCAGACATGCAAATAATTTCCATACCATTGTGGTTCTTTTAATTAGGGTTGCACCGATTGATCGGCTACTGATCATAATCAGTCGATATTGCCTAAAAATAGGCTGATCGGAAAAATATGAAGATCAAAAAGCCGATCAAGCAAAGTGGACTCAGAGTTTAACTATGTTTTGCTAAGTGGTGAGTACTAGTATTTATTAGCATGTAGCCTCACATGTAATTATTTTTAGCAAATGTACCAAAGTAGTGTTATTATTAGGCTACAACTGTGTCACATGTCCACATATTCACCTGTGCGCAGATGCACGAGCACACAACTCAACACCTCAGCCTTCTCCCATCCCTGTTTATTGATTGATCTAGTTTAACCCTTTAACTCCTCAGACATTATTTCAGGTAAATGTGCTGCTGTGAATTTGTCCTAAAAGCTGCTGTGGAGGAAAATCACAACAAAACTGGGATTTATTTGTTTTTACTATAGTTAGTTTTTAGTCCCACTCACTGCTTTGTTTTGCTCCATTGTATGTTGAGAATTATGACTATTTAGAATAACTTATACATATAGAACACTCACCGATGAGCTAGGGCTGTAACTATCCATACCTAGATGAAAGGTATGGACATTTAAAATTCCTTCCGTGATCGGCAATCGGCAATGCTGATCAGTGCATCCCTAGTTTTTATTGTTACTTTCACCTTCAACAATGTTGTTGAAACCAACATTGTGGTCCGAAGAACCCTCACCCCCACCCTCCATCATCGGATCAGTGAATATGTCGGATGCTTTTTCTGAAAGAATCTCCTCCTGCAATTTCTTTGTCCTTTATCCAAATGAGTAACAGTCTCTCCATCTCGTCGTTCAGTGATGACCTCTGACCTGTTTTTCCATATCACACAGATGCCTTTGAAAGGGGTCGTTGCTTTTAATGCATTCTTCTGCTTCAATATTGTACTGATGTTAGACCGGTTTGTGCCATATTCTTTTGCGATATCATTCAACCATGTGCCACTTTCATTTTCTTTTATCATCTCCTGTATCACTTCTATTAAAAACTCACCAGTAAATCTGTGATGAATGAGGGTCAAAGGGTCATGAAAAGCATCATGGGTAGGTCCCTCATAGCCAATAGGATGCTACGTAGCGTACATACATGACTTACTTACGTACATTACGTAGTTACATACAGTACATACAGTAAAGTACATATTTATGTTTCAGGGGTTTTGGTTTCGTTTCGTAAATTGAATTTTCTTTTGGATTCAGAGACGAAAAATTGAGGTAAAGATTTTTCATTACTTGGATTATTCGTTAGCTGGGTCTTTCGTAAGTAGAGGTACTACTGTATTTGTAAACCTACTACAGTGGCTGTCGACTACTGATATAGCAGAGTGCATGGTTATCTTTTTTTTTCTGCCAGATTTTGTCAGATATACTTTCTGGTTCCCAAAACCATAAGTAGTAGTAGTGCATGGGTCCACATCACCCTCTGGTTTCTGAGTTTTGAAGCATACAATCAATAAAATAAACACATTGAACATATAAAGCTGAAAGAAAATGAGCTGTAATGTGTGCAGCTCCTTTTGAAAGTCTAATGAAAAAACACTTTGGAAGTACACAGAAAAAAGGAAGTTCACAAAATAAAAACAATGACGGATTTTTAAATTAAAAAATATAACACATCCGAATGAATTTACGCGTAAAGATGAGAAAACTAAATAAATCAAATATTAATCAATATGTTTTGCAGTGGCATAGACCCCCAGAGCACTGCTTTTGTCAGCTGTTGTATTTCTGTTCTTTTAGAGTCTAATGAGACTGACTTAGAAAAATGGAGGATTCAAATGAGCTCAGATGTTTGGCACAACCATTGAAAATAGAAAAAGAGAATCATTAGGTAACAGGACAAAGAGGCTGAAGCTACAAAATAACACAGCATTATGGCTTCTGTTATTTTTTATTTTCACACTGGCCTTAAAGCTGTGAGGCACCTGTGTTTATCGTATCCCTGGATTAAAAGGCATCAGTGCCACTTTCCATGAGTTTTGCATCTGACTGCATCTATTAAAACGAATTTGAATGGGTGTAGATTCCCAGAAAAAAAACAATAGAACATGTCTGGATTAAAGAATAAATGCATAATTTAAATATTCAATCGATGTTAACCTCCTGAGACCCTGATTCCTCTTTCGGGGACAATACTTTCACAGTTTTATCTAATAATACATTTAAAAAATGTTGACAATTGCAAAGAACATTCCATATATTTTTTTTAAATCCATCTGAAAAAACTGTTGCATTATACCATTTCAAAAAAAGACAATCATTTAATGCAAATAAAGTCAAAACTTTTATTATCCTAGGTTTCAAATATTTTTTTCCCAATTGTACTAGAAACAAAACTGCTGTATTTCATTCTATACTTTGCACTTCATACTATTGATTTATACTACAACACGGTTGCTTATTTATTGATGCCTGTTTTTATTTTCTGGAACAATGCAAATATTTGTTGTGGCAAGTTTTCCCCTAAAACTATGAGCTACCGGTGCAACTTTTATACATACATATTTAGTCACGCCTCTAGGATTTCATTTTACTTTGTTAGGAAAATACTTGAAATGAAGACCAGACACAGGATATTCGATAATGGTTCACAGGCAGATTTTCAGGCACAGACGAACAAGACTCAACTTGTGTAAGTTTTGTATCATATGAACCATTTACATCATAAAAAAACTAACTGAATGAGAAAATAACCGAGGCAACAATTGCTTTTTGTTTATAGAATTGACTTTTTTCTGTGGCTCAGTTTGATGTTTCATTAGTTTAGATGAGGCTAAATTAGATCGCTCACTATATGTAGATCAGTTTTGAACTGCACATAATAATGTTGATTCATTGTACTATTGCATGATAAGGATAAGAATCATTAAGTGGGTGATTACAGTAATACCCGTTATAATGATGATGATGATGATGATGATGATTATATCTATTGTAGAATGAATGAATACAAGAATGGAAGTAACAACACTGCTCATCATACTGTCAGTGGTATTAGGGTTTCTTAGTTTCTTAGCTTGAACTCTGTTTTACATAATTTATTTAGAAATCAAATGAAGAATATTGAATGTGTTAAAAGGAGAGAGAGAAATACCTAAAACAATTTTCCTGGAATTTTCCTCCAGTTTAGTTTTCTTAAATAATCTATAAAGTTAATCTAGAAAGTTGCTCACAGTGTAAAGGTTACATGTATGGTTTCTGTAAGTAGGCGGAAATCTAATTCCTAATTACACACTGTATAAAAATGATTCGTACTATGTAAAATACTCTGAATAATTTGCACTACAAATATATATACACACCCATACATGCCTACCGTATCTGTACATATCCATCCACTGTATAAAAACTAACATTTTCACTTTGTACACATTATAATATTAATCCACTGGAAATGTCAACCAAGTGTTGTCCTTGTCTAGAAGAATGTTTGTCTATATTATGTTTATGTCCACATGTGATTAGGTTGATGTTGCTCCGGATTCATGTCAAAATGGGGGTGGCCATGGCTCAGTTGGTAGAGTGGGTTGACCAGTAACTGAAGGGTTGATGGTTCACATCCCACTCTGTCCTAGTCATACCATTGTGTCCTTGGGCAAGAGGTAGCCATACTTCTGTCAGTCTGCCCCAGGGATATGTGGCTATAAATGTAGTTTACCACCACTAGAGTGAGCATGTGAGAGTGAATGAATAATGTGTCACTAATGTAAAATGCTTTGAATGGCCAAAAAAGTGCTATTTAAATGTAGTCTATTATTATTATTATTATTATTATTATATTATTATTATTATTATTATTATTATTATTATTATTATTATTATTATTATTATTATTATTATTATTATTATTATTATTATTATTATTATTATTATTATTATTATTATTATTATTATTTAAATTGTATGTTGTGAGCAAAGTAAAAACCAAAGTGAAATTCCTTGTGTGTTCACATACTTGGACAATAAAGCTCATTCTGATCCTTTCATTTAGTTATTTTTTCATAATTTTGTATCAAAATGAAATAAAGAATAAAAAAATCAAGCTGGTCATGTGTTCAGGAATACTGCAGGAGGCACTATAAAGACCTGGCCCATACCAGAAACCAGGAGGAGAAAAACATTATCTCCAACATTATACAAAATTCACAGCAAACGATTGCATGGATTGGCCTCTACAGAAATCCTTGGGGCTTCTGGTCCGATGAAAGGACCTCAAACTTCATATATGGCCAACCCAATAATTACCAACAAAACCAATACTGTGCATGTTTCTCTGTTGACTCTGGGAAGTGGGATGATGCATTCTGTGGCACAAAACATCCTTTCTTATGTTACAGCAGTGACGTGTAATACATGTTAATTCCACTGGTTGTATCAGCATATAAAACAATGAGTTCATTATACGCATGCATTTCATTTCACAGGTTTTCAAAAGCAGACCACATTGAAACTGAAGGCTCAATCTACAGCTGACATGAGAAGCAAGGAGGTTCAAGAGCAGATTTCAAGGCAGGTAAGAACTGCAGTGGCATTATAGATTACACACGGGGCCACACACTGCCTGTGGATCTAAATCTGGTCCACAAAGGCTCTCAAGGGAAAGAAAATGACCCCTAGAAATTCAATAAAAGGCAATGGCTGTGTTAGAAATGGCATATAATCTAGTAGAGGTATACTGACTCTGGTCAAAAGTAGCAGCAGTATGTTAGATTAGTTACTTTAAACCAGTGGTTCTCAAGTCTGGTTCTCAGTGCCCTGCTGCATGTTTTAGATATCCCCCTTTTCCATCACACCTGGAAGCCATTATCAGACTTCTGCAGATCCTGATCATTAACTGAGCCAGGTGTGTTGAAAGAGGGATACATCTAAAACATGCAGGACACTGAACAAAGAAACAACCTACTGTAGCCAAACCAAAACCAATACCCCTTGCCTCCCCTCCTCAGGCTGGGGTAAAAGTCAGGCAACTGGTTCAGCAATTACAGGCAATTAATCATCAGAGACGTATCTTTTCATATAAATAGATATAATCACACACATGCACATCCAAGCATTCAATCAGTAACAGCAGGCACAACATGAAGGTACATGTACTTTAAAGACATCTGAATGTCACTACGCCTGTCAAATATTACATTACATGAGTTATGTGCTTGATATACTGCATTGCACAATACATTACAGTCATAATCTTCTATTTAATGACAGATGGCAATTAGCATTTAAGGTGCATTACTGCCAACAACAGGAGCGTGGGCCAGAATTCACCACTTACACACACTGAATATTGATATGAAGTTTTAAGAAAAAAAAAAAAAGTAGGCAAAAACAGCAGAGCACTGGAGGACCTGGAAGTGACTACAAGTGTGGAGGGAAAAAAACATATGGGGTTAAGTTCATGCACTTTATCATTTGTAGCAAGATCCTGCAGTTTGAAATTTGGAAATAATAATTCAGTGGCTAATACTGGGCAGCAACCCATCACTGATATGATGAAGATCATTTGGATCAAAGAACAAACCTAATGCAAATTACTATACGTTGACAGTTGCCAGGTAACAGTTTCCATGGTGATGAGCATGGTGACTGCATATGGTGTACCGAATTGTATATGACCAGAAGAACTAATGAAAAGAATACAATTTCCACACTGACTAGTCACTTTTTACATCTATTCAAACTACCATTTAATGAAAATATTCAGCTTTCCAATCACATAACAGACAATACTTGCTGTTAAGCATGGCCAACACAATTTTATGAAACTTATGAAAGCATCAGAAGGGGAAGAAAGTGGTTTGAGTGATTTAAATTTGGTATGGCTGTCTATCTAAGTATTGAGTTTATAAAGAATGGTCTGAAAAAGAGAGATTCTAATAACAGTTCTTTGAGTGAAAATACCTTATTAAATCAGACTAGTATGAGATGATATAAAGGCAAATGTAACTCAGACAACCAGTGGTTATACTAAAAGCATGCAGAAGAGCATCTCTGAACACAACACACTGAACACTGAAGCAGACTACTGCTAAATAAATACAGGACTATACTTTGACTTGCGTTCACCAAATTTTGATAAGATCTATTTTGGACCACGTCAGACATTTCCTGATTATTTCATGGAAATTAGTCCAGTAGTTTTTGCATTGAGTTGCTGACAAACAGACCGACAGATAGACAAAAATAATAATAATAAAAAAAAAAAAAATGAAACCCCTGTCACCTTTGGCAGGGCAGAGTAACCAGGCTAACTCAAAATTAAGAGCCATTGCACATACACTGAACTTACTGCCACTGCTTGTTGCTAAACCAGCACCATGCCACAAACCTTCACAGTATGCATTGTATCAATGCTACAGACTGGTGGTGGTCTAATGGTGTGGGACTGCTTGTTCCCAACTGAGCATCATTTACATGCAATGGGGTATGACTGCTGACCATGTTCATCCATTTATGACCATAGTGTAGGCATGATTTTAAAAACTACTCCCAACAGGGTAACACAGCATATCATAAAGTTCACATCATCTCAGATTTGTTCCTTGTGTGTACTGGTCTCCCTAGTTACCAGATCTCAGTCCAGAAAAGCACTTTAGATGTGGAAATGAAAAAAAAATGCAACAAATCAACTCCACCATTATGTGAATATGAACCAAAAGCCTCTGAAGAATGTTTCCAGTGCCCTACTATATTTAGTCTGAAGGATTTCAGTAGTTTTGTAGGTAAAAGGGTGTCCAACCTCATACTGGTATGGTGAATATGCAGTCTATGCATCCAGTATGTCAATGGTTTCCAACCTTTTTTGGCTCGTGACCCCAATTTAGCATCACAAATTTCTGGCTACTCCAGCCTTTTTTTTTTTTTTTTTATTGCTAAAATTAATTTGTTTTTGATCACATAGTAGTTTGCTATATTATGCTGCAAATAAAGGTTAATTTTGGACATTTAGTTTATATATTGCATTTTATTATAGATTAGAGGCAGAAAAGCCAGGTGTAGATTACTGCACAAAGTGAGGATTTTATTTTCCTTGGTCAGGATATGTACAGTCAGTCCAGCTTGTATTTACAAAGTTTACAATTAATACTGAACAAATAATAACTCAACCTATTAAGCATGAAAGAAAGAGCTGCAGCATCTGTAACTGACAACAATGAACATTTGACAGATAAACAGTATCACAGTGCTTCCGTTAAAGATTCACAAGTTGTTATGCATTGTTTCTCACCATATTTTTTTTTTCATTTGTAAGCTGTTTCTTTAAGAATTACTAGAAATTTCATACAATCCCATTTGAATTCCAGGTACCCACATGGGGCCCCGACCCCTAGGCTGAAAAACACTATTGTATGTGATTCTAAACACAGGCATTGACTATTCATGTGTATGAAAAGATGAAAAAAGGGTTGAGGGTTGTTCACCTCACAGATCAGAAATGATAGTGCATGTCATAACAGAATAAGAATGAATGCTTGAGTGAAACAAGGCATTGACTGATTGTAAATATCACATTTTTAACTCACAGTGGATACCTAAATATTTCATCACAAGTGTTGATTCAAAGGGAGAATGTTTTATATGCCAGGAGGGTAGCAGAGTAGTCAAGGAATACAACATCAGAGATATTTAGAGCCAAGCATGCTGACTATGCCACAAACTTGTATTTAAGAGGACATAGCCTTATTTAAGAGTTGATGGTCCTTTTAAAGGTCTGCTTTATGGGAGTTGATTACTTGTTGATGTTACCTAATGACAGTCTTGGTTGGCCTTCTCCAAGAAAACAGCATGTATACTGATTTCAAAATAGAGGACTTAGTTTGTAGCTCACTACCTGTCTACTGCTCCATTATCTGCTTCATTTGCTGCATTTTGCAAAAAATAACATACATCACTACAGCCCTCTGGAGAAAGGGGGGAAAAAAAGTTTCCTGGATATAGACACTGAAAATAAGTCTTTAACCTTTTCAACTTTTTCCTCATCTTACACATTTTGTCTAGTTGCACGCCAGCATAATGTCAAAGGGATTGTTGAACTTCACAATACACTGAAGAGTCACTACAAGGACCTCAAGCATGACAGGACTCGACAAAAGGAAATCTGCACAAAAGAACTGTGATGGGATTTAACCAATGAATATGAAAAGCACATTACATGCTGTGTAGAGCCGTCCTATCCTGCAAATGCACTGTTATTTCAAAGCTGTGTAGCAGAGATGTTTTCTGTGAGTAGTGTTATTGAGAGACAGTGTTGTAGTTTCTCCTTTTCATTGTGATTGGCACCTGGTAGATCAACTTTAATTAAATATTAATACTGTACAAAAAATACCTTATCATGTATTATATTCAATACGTAACTTTACTTAATTCTTGGTGTCCTGTCCTCAGTAAAATGTAGAATCTGTTTTAAAAATTGTTAAAATGGTCAATATGTGCCATATGCCATGTTAAAAAAATAAATGTAAAAGCTAAAAAAAAAAAATCATTATTACACAGTCAGTAATGAGTTATCTTTATCTTACTTGAAGGTTGAAATGTATCTTGGGTGACACAAGTTTATTTGATGAAAATTGTTCCAGTACTAACCCTACACTCATGTCCAAACTGTTCCAGTGTCTCACGTCTAACCTACTCCTCCAAAAGCAATGGGTGTGAGTCTAATGTGTTTTTAGAGGCTAATTCAATAATATTTGGTAACTTTTGTAAGTTTATTAAGCTCCTTAAAAAGATAATTTTCTACACTTGTGTGTTGCTAGCTTGTCATATATTATGCCGGGATATACATTTTTGGCCGCACCATCCATTCCTACTAAGCAATAGGGCAAATCAGGTAAAATGTGTGCACGGGGGACAGAGTTTGTTGTGCACCACTTGTTCATTTTCACTCTGTGTTTTCACACCACGATCAGTTAAACACTGTCTATAAGAACTGGAAGGAACAAGAAAGGCTTCCTGGCTTGTGAAAGCAGAATTTAACTGCTGTTCATATCTCAGAACTTTATTGTTAGTCCTACACAGACATCTGTTGGACTGATATCAGACCATATTCCCACTATGGGTGATCTGTCCCACAGTTTGTTTGTGACCGGACTGAATCTGTTTTTTAGTTGTGTTGCAGGTGTTGTAGTCTGCCCCTGACTGCATTGTTCAAAGCAGCTGAAAGGGATTGAAACAAGAGGGAATACAAACCAAAGTCAGTTTGAGTCAGATCAAGGAGATCCCTGATGCAATGAGACAGAGAATAGCCTACAACAGAAAAAAAAGAAGTTCAAGAAAAGAGAAACCTCTATACATTTAATGTCAGATGATTGAAAATGTTATTTTGTAAATGTATTTATAGTTTTAGAGTGTTGACCCAAACATTTGAGTGGTACAATTTACAAGACTTTCTTATTCTTGTTTCTTATTAACATTGAGAAGTTATACATTTTCAAGAAATAGCTAAAAATTCATCTGAGAAATTCATCTGAGATAAGTCATACATATATTCTTAAAAATGTTGGCATTTTTAGTTGGTTTATTTTCCTTTTATTAGATCTATCTTGGCAACAGCTTGGTATTTTTAAAGGGGAATAAACATAACAACATGATCAAAAATATTGACAATTACTCTCTAAAAATAAAATAATAATAATATAAGGCACCATCTAAGATTTATTTTCAAAGAATACCTTCCCATTTGATTCTTTTCCAAATGACACCATGTAAGGAAATGCTGCAGAATGACATTATCATCTTATTTCCTTTTTTTTTTTTTTTTGCTCTGAGTCACTTCTCCACTTCGCCCTTTGTAACTGCTTAGCACCCATTTAAGTCGACTAACACCGCCAAGTGCCTAAAAAGATGGATGGCCTTGCTTATCGGGATTTTGTTGGCAGTTTGTCTTGGTTATAAGCAAACACAGGGTTAGCAGTTCGGATAATGACCTTGGGTGGAGTGTGTCTGTATGCTGGTGTATGTGCACTGTTGGGCATGTTCGAGGGCATACGTCTTCATGATTGTTTGCACTCGCCACACAGGCAGGTACAGGTGAATCCACTGTATGTGTGTGCTCAGCTGCATACTATATGCATCTGACCTCCTCTCATGGCTGATCTCTCCAGCTGGGGATAAATCATGGGGATCTGTGGCAGTATAACCCTGCTGAGGTGATTCATGATGTTGCCTCCGTGACCTTCCGTTCAGGTACACAGCTGGGCCAGTGTGCCCATTCCTTCTTGTGACTGGCCAAAACCATCCCTGTAGCTGTTAAATGTACTTATAGAAGCATATTTACGCACATGTAGAAGTTAATTTCATAATAATGTGTAACATCCTGCCTTTTGGATGATGATGATATAACTACAAACACATGCTGGATCTTAACCCATATAGAAATATTCATCATCAACCAAAAATATTTGCTGATGTATTTGATTAAAACTTGTTGATCCAATGATCCTATCAATGCATGTACAGGAAATCGTTGGTGTAAAATGCATTTTGGTCATCAGAATGACACATGGATGTACCTCAGCTGATATGATATTCATAAAATGCAAAATACAGAAGATGATATTAGACTAAATGGTGATAAATCACTTAAGAAAGGTTACCTATTGAGACTGTTTCATTTGGGAACTGACACAAAAGTAGTGCTGGGTCTTCATGTGTTAAATGAAAATTATCCTCAAGGAAGTTATTCAGGATTAGTTCATGATAAGAGCTGTCTATCAGATATTCTCCAGACCCATCTTTACATCTATCATGATTTTTTTTTGCCACTGAAGTGTCTATTTAAAGTGATTAGCTTCAGCAAACATGTTGCACACATGCTGGGATGCCTGAAGAGTGGCAGAGCTTCTGTCTATGTTACCGGCTGTTGCTCTCAGTGTTGTGTCCCACTTCACCCCATCTTATTGAACTACTATTTCCTGCACACATGACCGTATTTACCCCACACTAATTCTTATACATCCCTTATGTACTCCACAATACTCAGATATTTTGACTGATGAAGACACTCCGTAACTTGTATGGTTTGTTTTATGGTGAATTACACAAAACTTGAAAGAAAACTACTATTATAACCCAAATACATACGCTGATAGGTTAAGTGGTTAATTTAAATTGTCTATAGGTGCCCTAATTCTGTTCTAATTCTAATTCAACCCTCATTAATTGAACCAGGTGTGCTGGAAGAGTGAAATATTTAAAATATCCTGGATACTGGCTCTCGAGGACCAGCATTGAATACCCCAGTGTTAGAGAATATGGAGACAGTGCTGTTTCAGTTCAATCAAAAACTCCACAACATGACATCCGCTACCTGTCAAAAACAACAGTTAGATTGGTACGACAATTAATCACATGGGGGGAAAAAAAATTACTGCTGTGTAATGGCCTTTAGTCTTTGCATTCCATGAATGTATCCTACTAAAATGCAAAGCAGCAATTTAAAATGACTTAATTGTTCCATATTAATAAAACATAAAGGCTTAATTACATAGAACACATTTATTTCAGGTCTAGCAGAAAACAGCTCCGTATTCATTTCAATGTTTACAGCCACCTGCCATGCTGTGATGGTCAAAATGCAAAACTAGTCTGTGATTTATTCTGCTTTATTGTATATTCAGGTTAGCTCTATGCTGCCTATGTCCTTGAGGCTTCTTCTAACACGGATATAAGAGGCTGCGGCGGTTCACACACTTACAGTCACTCCTAAACGCCTAATGCCTAATGCTTGTACTTCTGCGGTGCTGCTCAATAATCCACAGTTATGAAAGGCTTTTACTGCCCCATCACATTGTACAGTGAGAACAGTATAACCTTGACCCTCTCTTGCCTTTTTAGTCTTTTCTCCTCCACCCCCCACCACCTTCTGTGACAACACAGTTGCCCTCCATCACTTTTCCAGGCCAACTGCAGTCAGGTTCCTACTCTCCTCATGCTTCACTAATAACAAACATTAGTGTGCAAAGGCCACTGAATTTGCATAAAAGCATCCCCACTGTTTACAAATTGATAATCAATATAAACATTGTGCTAAAAGGTCCTCGGTGTAAGTATTCAGCTGGTTCTTCTTTTGCTTCTGTCTTTATCTTTCTTATTTTTAGCTAATGTTGTGCAGAAAACAGATGACAGCTTCGTGCATGCAGTGTTCCATTCAATAAACAAGGTAAATACAATTCATACTATTGATAACACAATATTATAATCAATCTTATACCGTGAAGCATTTGTGTGCCGCTTAAACCCACATAGTGATTTATCTATGAACAAATTCCCCTTAAGTTCTGCAGCCTTCAGCCCTTTCTTCCAAGGCAAACTGAATACTTGGGGAAAAAGTAAAATGGAGCTAAATTTGCAGGGACATAATGGCAAGAATCAATATGACTTTTCCTGCCTAAATGGAAGATAATGGTATCACAATGGAAGCATGGGGAGCTTGTCTACTCAGCCAGCCTTGATTGATCTGTTACTGCAAGAGTCACTTTGGGACCCGCAAGGTGTCTGGACACATTAGCCTCAGTGTGTGAGTTAACACACACACATAGGGCTCAGTTGTGCTTCTTCAAAGGAAATTGTCAGATTCTTTTATGCAGTCATATATCATCATTATGAATTATGCATGTTTCATCCATTACAATCAGTGATTTACAACATACATGCAATATTTTATTTGTAAAAAAAAAAAAAAAAATTTTTATTTGTTGGTTTACAATTAGTCTGAAATGTAGGCTGAATCACCCATTCAAACAGAGCTATAAGGGGTAGGGCTTCTAAAGCAACCCCTATGAATTGGGACATCCCTTCAACACATCAGTTCACTCTGCCAGTTGTTAAATTAAAATGTAATGGCATCCTAATGATATATAGGACATCCACAAAAAAACCTACTGACATATACGGTCGCTTGCAGACACAGGCATTAGCATTAGCATTAGCAGATTCTGCTCTGCTCAAAAAATCCACTTTTTACAGTGTTTTTCTGTGAGCTTTTTCCATTTCTCACCTTTGTGAATAACAATCTTTGGTAAAAAAAAAAAAAAATTGGTTTTCCTTCTCTCAGAATGATTGGCGCAGCCGTAAAATACACAAAACAGACATTTTCCCAATGGAAAACTCACTCTGCTTCACTTCCTGCGCTCCATCTGAAAATCGCACACTTGGCTATATAGCAATGTAACATGAAATCAACCTATTCCAACCACCAGCATTTAAAAGTAGAGTATACCCTGAATATATCATTGCATTCACACCTACGGGTGATTTGGACTGAACAATTAACCTATTAAAGTGCGTTAGGCTGGAGGGAGAAGGCAGAGAGAAATCACACAAAAATATACAAATTCCTGAAATAGAATAAGTTAACAAAGATGTTAATAGCACTTCTGGGCTGTGTCTGTCAAGTGTTCTGCAGTGAGAAATGTTTCATCTTCTAAATAGCTAATTTATTTGAAGATCAGTAATGTGTTAGTGGAACATGCAGCTCAGTTATAATCTGTGACTGCTGCAAAATCATCTCCATTATAACATTATAGAAAAGTCTGGCGTCCTTGACGTTCATTCAGGCATTCATTCAGTCGTTATGTTATCTCAGACTATATTGAGGTAGCGGCATCATTTACAATATAACTGAGCAGTGCTTGTATGTACAGCATCTACTCAGAGGGTTACAGGGATCCTTGCTTTCCACATGCTGTGCTTGACAAGTTGTTCTCATTACCTGCAGAAATCCAATCAGCTGCACATTTTGAGCGGTGCTCCATTATAGTGGTTTCTGGCCTCTCTGGTAAATTGCACTGCATGACGAATATACTTTTCTACCTCAATGAAGCGACCATTAATAAAAGACATTCTTCATTCTATTTTTTATTTTTTTTTTTACCTGATTGACACTTTTATGCTTCATAACCTAACATAGCCTAACTACAAAACAGGAGCATGTTTATAGGCTTACAGGAGTATTTTTTTTACAGTTATTTTGATGTCTGTTTCCTATAATGCTTTGCAAAAAGGGAAAATAATTAAAGCCTGACAAGTAATCATAGAAAAATTAAGACTGCTGTGGCCAAACAGAGGCTGTTGGCTTATACTGTAGGTCAAAAAATCAGCAGTGACTTTTTAAAGTTTTGCTTGAGAAATTAATTGATGGTTGTCAACAGGTCAAGCAGGGGCGCACTCAGGTGGGAAATGGTGAGAATGATTCTAAGGGCCTGAGCACTGACAGGGGCTGATAATATAACTTTTCAGTTTTTTTATTTTGTTTTATTATTAAGCATGAACATTTTTAATAGTAAAGAAATGAAGTGTTTATTTTTCTTGTCTTCTTGTTTTTGGTAAAAAAAAAAAAAAAAAAAAAAACACCTAGAGAGAGCATATATATTATCACCCCCCCTTGTATTTTCATTAAATGGCTTGGTCTGTGCTTCCCTGAATCAGACGATGAGCAGAGGTGCACAATGCACATTTACAACAGTGACTCCATGAGTTGGAGTAAGTAGTGCTACCAAGATGTTTTCCAAATGTAAATCAGGTTTCCAAAAAAGCCTGTTATCTTAGTCCACTCCATAGCGAAATACTGTAGCTGTTTGCTTTGTTCAACTAAAAAAACCTAACACTCTTCATACTAAAACAGGTGGCTCTGTTAGACGCCACTTTGCTATATAGTCAGTTCATGATTTTCAGATGGAGGGCAGGAAGTGAAGCCGAGTAAGTTTTCTGTTGGGAAAATGTATATGTTTTGTGTAGTTTATGGCTGCCCCGATTGTTCTGAGAAAAGCCATTTCTTTTTAGAGTACCAAAGATTGCCATTCACAAAGGTGAGAAATGGTAAAAGCTCACAGAAAAATGCTGTAAATAAGTGTAAATCTGCATTTGTGGTTGGTAGGAGCAGAGTCTGCTAATGCTAATGCTAATGCTAATGCTAATGCCTGTGTCTGCAGCGACCACCTTGTCAGAGTTATGTTTGAAAGCTAAATTTTTGGTTGATGTGCTATATATCATTAGGTTGTGGTTAAATGTTCATTTACACTGTTGTAATGTGGTTTACATAGACACATCAAAATTTGTTGATATTGGTTGCTACTGCTAGCGGCTACCAGTAGCGACTCATGTCAACAAACATACAATTTAGTAATATCCACCGCACAGATTGTTGGAAAATCTTTGGGTTCTGTCAAAAACTCGTTTATTTTCATAAGATACGGGTCACGTCCAATACATTTTTAACTAACTGTATGTAGTTGTTTCCACACTTATTGTTTCCATAGCAACATAGTATATGGTTATTTCCTGCCCTCCAGCTGAAGTTGTGACATCATCATAGTCACGTAACTGAAACCTGGAACCTATTGTTCCAAATCTGACAATATTCTGATGTGTCATGTAAACTCCATATTAATGGCGGATAATCCAAGTCAGGCTTTTTCTCAGTGAAGTATTTTCTGGCTCAGTCATGGGATATGCTGTTATTATTCTGGCTTTATGAGGATTCTTTGGTGAGAATGAATCTAATTTGCTTGTTTTAGTGTGGGTTGCGACACAGCTGTTGGGGTAAAGACAAAGATCCTCTATGGTACAGATGGATGCACGAAAGAAAGATCCATATTTCTGTTTGGAAGAGGACACACATTATGACAAAGGATGTCAACAGGTTTATAGATATGAGCAAATATCAAAAAGCTGACCTTTTTTCCAGATGGTGTTTGAAGGAACAAATGAGAGAGGCTGAGCTGTCACAGTGGAACGTCTGTCGCGTTTAAACACAAATATTCATTTGTATAGGCCATGTAAACAACTTATTTATTCATAATATTGTCTCTTTCAGCATTAGGGACAAACTGGAAACACTCACTGTTTTTGTATTTTGATATAAACTGGCTACTGTTTAATAATTCCCTTTTGAGGATTTATGAATGTATTCTAAGTGGTATTAAAATTATAATTACACTCACTATTATGTTGCCAAACCACCACACTGGGATTTACATTTGCTGTTCCCTCTATTAAACAATAAGACAAGACTTTCTCTGTTTCTTAACCCCCCCCGCCCGCCCACACACACACACACACACACACACACACACACACACACACACACACACACACACACACACACACACCTTTTCCCACTTATGTGAACTTTATTTGTGTATTTAAGATCTAATTTTCTCTTTTACTCTCCCACTCAGGTTCAGTTAGATCCATTTGCTGCCTACAGACTGACAGGGTGTATGCATGTAGGCGTGAGCTGCTGATAAGTTACTATTGATTGATTTTACTGGTGAAGTGTAGTTTAATTGTGAATTACCTGCATGTGTAATTCATATGCAGGTTGTTCTAGGGGTTTACAGTCTGGACTTGAAGATATATTTTCTCTGTCGTAGTTACACTCATGTATTCTACTTCTAGGTCAAGAATAATAACTATAATAATTAATTATAAATAAACTAGAGGGATGTTCAGTGATTGTAAACTTCTCACTCCATCTCCATAACCCTCAATATTTCATTGGTTTCTTTGTTCGTCAGTGAGATTATGCCAAAACCTCTGCACTGATTTTAATAAAACTCAGTGGAAAAATACAGAGTGAACAAAAGGACAAAGCCATTATATTTTGGAAGAGATCCAAGCAAAATTAAGGAGAAAATGATTCATTCACCAACGAGTGAAGGAAGGAGTGAGAGGAGAGAAAGGACACTGCTGAAAGAGAACAGAGTGACAGTGAGTGAGTCCTCCCTCCCCACCCCCCAACCGGAGTGGGAGGTAAACAAGTTTCAACACATAAATATTTAAATGTTTCATTAGATTCTGTCTCGTGAGGAGACTGAGGAGGACTTGGGGATTTAGCTCCTGCAGCAGCAAAGTCAAACTCAGTCAAAGACAAATTCATTCTGTCAGGGAGAACACAAAGCCTTTGGAGATGGTGAATTATACGCATACATATGCAAAGGCCCTTTAGGCTTTACAACAGGTTACCAATATGTTTTAGAATATGCTTGTTTAACGCATATAGACCTAAACAACCACCAGAGACACAAACCATCTACTGATTTAAACTGATTAATGCATGTTTAGCCATTAATTCTATCAGTACATATAAATAATTGGGGTAAAATACAGTTTGTCATCTTTTTTTGGTCATCACATATGACCCTTCGGATGTTCAGAGGGTCTGTAGTGAACATGGAAACACCATTATCTTCTACAACACTGATTCACCACTAACAGCCATGTACATGTAGTTGGGTCATGGTCATAGACTCATGTTTTTATATTCTGTTAGTAATATCTTTGCTGAAAAATAAACTTTTTCCAAATTTTTCTTTGTTTTGATATAATTCATTGACGGTTTACTGTAAGTTTTCATGAATATCTACATGATCTGTAAATTAGATCTGGGAAAATGGGTGATTTACACCCAAAAAAATTCAAAATACAGCAAACATCTATGTATATATCTATAACTTTGCTGAAAGTGTGCAATTGAGTGTGTCCTTTTTAAATTAGTAATTTTTTATTAGTAATTTCCTATATTTTAAGCTTGTTTTCAAATTAGTAATTTGCATATATTTAATTTTAATTAGTTTTACTTGTTACAATGACAAATAGTCTATTCTCTTTCTATCTCTCTCTAGTTAACTTGTTATTAATCGCAGTTTAACACTTTTGTATCATTTAAATTCATTGTATTACTCTTTTCAATATAGAAAAAAGAATAGGCTTGATTTGTGTTGGTTTTTCTTATTAAAAACAAACCAGTAGTGTTACAGACACAAACATGTGCCATAATAATAATAAAAAAAATGACAATGGGGGGGTTGGGGGGGTAATAATAATGAAGGCTCAAAAGCAGCCCCTGAAAATAGGCTGATATAAAATCAGGTTCCATTCTTTCTCCTCTTCTTCCTCTCAGTAGAATGTGGAAGAAAGGGGCGGAGTCAGCCGTGTCTCATTTACATGAAAGCATGAGACACTAAAACTGTGTGTTTTGAAAAGGGCTGTTTGTTCAGGTTGTGACATGCTTTGGTCAAAATACCACATCGATGAAGAGATACAGCAGCTTCTTCAGACAGGTCACTGAGACACCAGGGAACTGTTAATTTGTGGAAAATGGACCTGAAATGTACCCTCATTAACAAAGACTCATTTTAGTTTTGGGGGATTTTACTGTTCTGGTACCTGATCTGTATGTGTAACCTGAACTGAAAAGATTTCAGCATTTCACAAATTCATCTCACAGATCAGATTGGATCCTTTGGTACACCTGTTTTGGCCCATGGGCTATTTTGAGGCTACAAGTGTAAGTGAATAGTCTCAGTGAAATGACCCCATATCTCTCTGTCAGCTATGTCCAAAATCTCCGGTAACTTCACTATTTCAAGGAGCCATCCTTCAAAGATTCAGGGGTCTCAAACACAGCTTGCCTGGGGGCTGCTGGAGGTAGAATCTGGATCACACTGGGCCACATTAAGTATTCCATAAAAAAAGACTTTCTTTTCTTTACTCGCAGCCAGTAACATGCACTTTTTGATGAACTCGCCTTCTTTGAATGTCTTTCCGGTCCAAGTAATCATCTCACTGACCACGTAGCTAGCTTCAACTGCTGCTTCATTCTCTTTGTTTGCTTGAATAAATCTTGCAGTTGCTGCAATAGACATTTTTTAACATTGGTGCCTTCGATCTTTTTCTCATCTTACTAGTATTTTGCAGACACATGACTGGAAGTGGATGATGGCATATATTTTCTGTCCACTTGGTGTCACTCAACTAAGTCACAAATGTTCATACTTCCCCAAGGTATTTTGTGGTTGGTTAGCTTGATTATTGTTGACAACAAATGCCACTGGGAGCTGCCATGAGATTATCTATAGTAGCCCATAAGTGATAAAAAAAATAATAATAATAAGTGTGGGAAGACTGAGCAAAACGGTACGTTTGAGAACCACATGTTGTCTGCACTAACACTGAACTTTAATGTCAAGTGTTGTACCACAAAATATTACTATACAGGGTACAAATGAGCCTTAGAACATGAGTTTGAGACCCCTGATTTACCTAAAAGTTAATTTACAACGTCATATTTCTCTGATTTAATGTCCATGATCCCTCTATGGTTTGAATTATTTTGTTGGAGAAATTTCAACAATGCATCCATGGATTGTCAGTGTCCTCAACATTGTTTAACCCTGTATCGGCCAAGTACCGTAACTATTTTTGGTCATCACCACACACATTACAAGACAGTAACTGCAGCATTTTCAGTGAGGATGCTCAGACAACAATCTCAGGTCCTGGTCTCAAATGCACCCTACCTCGTCTGGGTGTCTGGGTCCACTTTCAACAGCAATTACTGTGTTCACATCTGACCAAATGAACTGCACCAAAGGGATAAAAAAGTTCTGGACTGAAAAATCATTAGACCCAGAGAATGAATGAGACTTACAGCCTTGAAAAAAGCCTCTGACATCAAGGGTCAACAGATCCTTCTGGCTTCAACAGAACTTTTAACAGATAGATTTCCCTGCAAACTGTACAAGAAAAGAAAGAAAGAAAAGGTTCAATTATATACTTCATTATGTAACAGTTCATACAAAAACTATTTAACTATAATGAATAACATATTGTCAGAAACATGTGTCCAAATAGTTCACATTTTTGACAAAGAAGGGAAAAACTGTTTAATGGTTTAGAAAGTTTGATATCGAGTTGTAATACTTGATGGCTTACCTGAACAGAAAAATTAAAATTCCAAATCACAGTCAATAATCATACCATCCTTCCGACCTAACACTTCCACAGAACTCATTTCAAAGTTGGTTTGCCGGCTCCATTGATGGGCCAGTCCAATATGGTACAGAACTTTTGATGACACTGACAATCCTGTTCTTCCCTTGCTGATCTCTAAAAGTGAAGTCATTGAAAATTTTCCTGCAGTGAGTCTGAAACTGCATCCAGTTCAAGCGAGTCTGTTCTGAAAGCAAATCAAATACACATTAATGTTAAATTTGTACTGGTGAAATATTTAACATGTTGTTTTTTTTTTTGGTGGGGGGCGTCATTCCGCTGAAAACACTTTTCCACTCTCCTTTTGGAATCTGATGGGTCACCTCGAGTTACCAACACATGCTGCGTTTGAAAGTGTTGTGTCACCTCCACACCTCCACTGGCTGTATTTACCATTCATAAAAAACACAGAGAAACAAGCAACTCAGAAAAAGTCTGTCCACTACACGTCACAGGGACATTAGCGTCACCACGTGGGGCTAAGGCCATCCCCCATTGCTGTGAATCTGAAGTAGCATTAGCATTAGCATCTACAAGAGAAGACAGTCCCACAGTAGCTGCTGCACAAACTTGAAAAAATGGCAGATCAAACTGGTTCATGTGCTCTCTGTGGAAATAAAGCGTTTTTTTCCCTGCACATTTTCAAAACAAACTGGATGCTACTCTTGGATGGTAAACACACACAGAGCCGAGCCAAAGGGGAGGGAGGAGTGTTCCTTCATGCATTCTGAGCCAATCAGAGACACCTCATCACCACGCCATGGACTAGTTTTGCCATAATTTGTATTTTAACTTGGCTTAAATGTCCTATAAAAACTAAACTTGACCTTTCCTTATAGGGTCATGTTTAGCTAAACTCACTTTTATTAGTCTTTGGTTCATTTCTTGGTGTATTTGGACCTTAATAGTTGGTAAAATTTTCATTTGAAGCCTCCGGGTTCATATGGTATTCTCCATTTACCGCGATGTAAAATTTCAAAGTGATCCAGAATTCAGGGTCTCTTCTGGATCATCACCAAAATGTATTCATTTGTTCCTTGTGACACTCCCAACACAGCCTGAAAATTTCATCAAAATCCGTCCATATGTTTTTGAGTTATCTGGACACCACCCCAGATCTCCATGTAAATTTCATCAAGATCTGTCCATTACTTTTCGAGTTATCTTGCTAACAACAGACAGACAAACTCTGGCAAAAACATAACCTCCTTGGTGGAAGGGGGGAGGTCTGCCTGTAACTGTTGTCTTTTATTCTAAGGTAACTAGTTTTAAAGGAACTTAAATGAGGTACTTAGTTCAAGATAACTTGAGGGTAGTGATTGGTCCACACAACTCATCAGAAGTCACATTACTGTACTTTATACTGCTCCTTGGTACTTTCATATTTCATATATTGAATTGAAGTGTGGGGAAACAGTTACCAATGCACCATTAATCCATTTTGAATTTTACAGAAATAAGCAGTATAGATCATACATAAGGTTGGATTTGTAGATCCCACTCACAATCTGTTTATTTGTTCAAAAACTATTAAAAATCCACAATCTTGTTCATCAATAATCCTATTCAAAGCATCTCACAAAGTACTACCGAGTAATATACAAAACTTGTTTACAATTCGGGAGAGTACTCATTATCTGAGAGGCTTTAGAGATTTCACATTACCCAAATTTCGAACCACTCGTAAATATTTTTGTGTGTTTGTATGTGGAGTGAAACTGTGGAACCATCTGGACAATCAACACGAGCAATGCCAAAATATCCATAGATTTAAACTGTTGTGTAAACATATAATCTGGTCTCAGTATAAAGATAGAGGGTCTTAATGTTGTTGTTATGTCAATATTCTGTGTTTGTTGTTCCTTATTTAGTTGGTCTGTGTTTGTCCTTTACCTTCTGGGTTATTCTAACCATCACTGGTCTGTGCTGTTCTTTAACATTAGTGATATGGTAGTTTTATTCTTATCATTGTTGGTCTGTAATTATTGTAATGTAACATAACTGTTGAATGTACAATGTTTCTATACTCCATTCACATTTTGGCTCCATAATATAAACACTGTTGAATGAGTTGAGTCTAAATGGGTTTAGGCCTATTTCATTCATTTATTTTAGTTTGTAGTTGAAGGACAAGAGTGAATATTTAACATTTAACTATGTTAAGTTATTGATGAGAAGGGGGTGGGATTAAATAAGTGTTTCTTCTTCTCACTCCTTTTCAGGTGTAAATACATTTCTTTTTTTTTCTTTTCTTTTACTTACATGTATTCTGTGAATGCTTGAAATAAACAAAATCAATCAATCGAAAGGACTATTTTGCAAAAACTTTCCTCTGAGGAGACATATCATCAGACCCCCCAAGTGTTGCAACAAATCACATTGCTGCAACAAATATTTTGAAAGGAAACACTGCATTATGAGATGTTGGAGTTTGAGCTTGACTGTAATCAGAGGTGGTTAAAGTACTCACATTCTGTTCTTAAGTAGAAATACAGTTACTGGTGTGAAAAAATACTCTGGTAAAAGTAGAAGTACTGATTCAACTCCTTTACTGAAGTAAAAGTTAAAAAGTACAACTTCTCAATTGTAATAAAGTAAAATGTAAAACTGCTTTTTTTTTTAGCTATGGATGAAACAGTATTTATTTAAGCAGGAAAAACCTTTCCAAAAATATACAAAAATAAATAATTTAAAAGTGAGTTACTGTGTAGATGATGTGTTTTATTGGGTCATGGTACATAGTTTAGTGGGTTTGGACAGGACATTTAGGAAAAAAAAAATCAAATGTCATGAATAGATTAGATATAAGAACAAAAATCTAAATTGTGAGATAAAAGCATCAAAATTATGGAATCAAATCAAATCATTCAAATCAAAATCAAATAAAAAATTATGACATGAAAAGTCAAAATTATGAGGAAAAAAAATCCCACATTTGTCTAGTTTGAAAAAGTCTATTCTGAGAATGTAAAAAAATATATATAAAGCACAGATATTTCTACAAAAATGTAGGGAGTAAAAGTAAAAAGTTACCAGAAAAATAAATACTCAAGTAAAGTACAGATGCCTAAAAAAAAATCTACTTAAGTACAGTAAAGGAAGTACTTCTACTTAGTTACTTCCACCTCTGACTAATATCTATAACCAAAAATCACAATCAAATCACAAGCTAAATCATAAATCATGGGTAGCCTAGTGGACCTTCTATATTATCCAATGTTTAGTGCTACAGTGGGTTATATCTCTGCTCCTATGGAAATCAAGTTGCTAATGATCTGACCTCAGAACTATCTGCCAATTGTTTCTAGTGGTAAAAAAAAAAAAAGCTAAATTACTACAGAATCAAACCATGCCCTGTTGTTGATTCTATATATGATAAATGATTGATTATGGTCATTAGCGAGATAGCGCACTAAGCTCTCTACTGCTCTCCAAACTAATTGTGCTCTGCAAGGCTGAAAGTTCTTAGCGATCTGACTCAGGTAATTATGCTCCACTTTCATCTTGCATGAGTCTTAAAAGCACGTGCTGGAATGACCTGGCATTACTGCTAATCTGTCCTCCAAAGCTACAGCACTCTGACTCTCTCTACTCTAATAACATTCATTTGTTATCCACTTCCCTCACCCTATCAGTTGAGAGGAGATTCTCTCAGTGGGTATTAGCCTAAAAAGTGAGGACCGGAGGACACAAGCCATCATTAGAGGATCACAATTGGTGGTAATCCTAATTCAAAGAGGACAGCAGCGCTAGAAGGCAACCACCAGGACAAATCTATAGTGCAGTGTGTCTCCAAGTGTCGGGATTATCTCAGAGTGCAGAGGCAAAGTACATTACAACAGTAAGTAGTGTTTCTTCCCGTTATCAAAGTTTGCACAGTAGATTTTTACATTTTTGTTGATAAAGTAAACAGAATTATCTAATTATCTGCCACAATTGACTCGTCACAAGATCACTGTAGGGGACTGAAAAGAACAGAAGTCACTCTTTATCAGGCTGTTATTATGGTCGACCTTGAACTGAGACGGTAGTTTTTGTTATTAATTTTTTTTTCTTTCTCTCTTCATGTCGTTAAGGGTCGATGCAATACGCATTTAATTTAATGTAAGCAGTGTGTCAGCTGATAAAGAAGCTTTTACTTCAAGCATATACTTCTTTTTTTTTTTTTTTTTTCTCTTTATTATGATTGTTGTATTGAGTGCAACGATTGATGAACATGCCACAATAAATACATTCATATTTCATTTTTAAAGAAATTAGTTAAAAGAGTCACTTTTGCAATCTCCACTTACAGTACTAGAAAACCAATGATCTCCATTTTCTTCCAGACCTGTAACTTTCTATAACATTCACATTCAAGGCGGCATGGTGGCTGCCTCACAGCAAGAAGACCTGGGTTCAATTCTCGGACCTTGCGAACCTTCCTGTGTGGAGTTTACATGTTTCTCTCCTTGTGTCTGGATGGGTTTGCTCCGGTTTCCCCCATCACTCAAAAACATGATTGTTAAATCCTTCAACCATTAGCCTGGTTCTACAGCAGGAGATGGTTCCCCAGGTGCCGCCCACTGCTTCTTACAGGTTACCCCAATGGCATCAAGGATGGGTTAAATGCAGAGGATACATTTCATTGTACTGTACAGTGTATAATGATAAATAAAGTACTTTACATTCATCATCATCATTTTTCTTTAACAAAATGTGGCATAATTCAGTAAAAACCCACACCCCATCAGTATCCATGCACACACACACACACACACACACACACACACACACACACACACAGCACATACCAATCTCTCTGTATGACATCCATGCAATTACCACAACACAAAAATCGCATCTTGCAACTGTCATTCTACAGACATCAGGCGCCTGCAGCATCATGCATCCTATTCATGACAATCCCAATAATTTGTTTATGTGCAGATTTATCAGCGTCTGTAGCTCCATTATTGCACATTGTCATGACCCCCCCCCCCCCAATCCCTCCCAACAGAACCATAAATCAGTTGCCATACAGTATTACTATGAATTATGTATTAGTTTCATGTGTTAGACTTTGTATGCTGTGTGTGTGGTCCTACACTTTAAAATATGTGAAGTGCAGCAGAGGAATGCTAATGGACGTCTCTTCCGCTGCCCCTTGACAGTAGTTCATTCTGTGGTAATCATCGATTGTGATGTTCTTTGTTGCCAAAGGACATGCAGCCAGATGTAGAGCACAGACATGGACATCACTGATAAACCCTCAGTAGGTCTGTGGTCACATTTGAGTGGCATATTGTTATGCTCTCGCCCTGTTCAATTCAATTTCGGTCCAGAATTAAGCAATCTATTCTCCACAGATAAATAATTGACTGATCTAATGTGTAATTGTGAACTGAGCTAAAGCCTTTTATAGTACAATAGGAGTTAAAACAAAAAATAAACTGTTAAATAAGGGACAATACTAGGAATCCAATAAGACACTTAATCTCTAAATATATTATGTTATGACTTTTATCATTTATATATTAATATTATGGATCATTTCATGTTTAGGTGGTTAACTGTCATTACTGCCATATAATATTTTCCCCCTTTGTTCCTCCTGAGTCATAGTAATAAATTATGTCACTTTCTCTATATATTAATCAGTTCCTATGGTGGCCGACAGGGGTGAACACACCACATCGACAAAACGCTGCAAACACAAGAAAGATGGAATAACCAAAAACATAAACACATAAAACAAATACAACACAAGTGAAGCTGCTAGAGAAAAATGCTGCAATTACAGAAAGATGCAGAAACAAAAACATACAAACCCCCAAAACAAATGTGAAAGAAAAATACTAAAACCTGCAAACTCGTAAAACAACTGTAAGAGACAAAACGCTGAAAATTCACTCTACAACAAAATGGAAGTTCACCAAAATAAAACAGAAGAAGAAGACAGTGGATGAAAATGAAGTTGAAGTTATTAATTTAAGACATTAGCATGAAATGGTGTAGAGCAGCATAGGTACGTTGCTAATTTTAGCGCCGTACCTCTGCTGCTGTTCCATGATATTGTAGCAGATTATGGTCAAGTGTTTAAAAAAGATGGAGAATCACAGTAATCTCTTAAATTAATGAACTTCAACTTTGTCTTCATCCACCATCTTCTTCTTCCATTTTATTTTAGTGAATCTGTCTTATTTTGGTGGACTTCCATTTTGTTGTGGAGTGACTTTGCAGCGTTTCTCTCTTGCAGTTGTTTTGGAAGTTAGCGTGTTTTGGTATTTAGAGCATTTTTCTTTCGCATTTGTTTTAGGGGTTTGTACGTCTTTGCTTCTGCTTGGTTTCTGTTATTATATTTTTCTATTGCAGCTTCATTTATTCCCTCCACCAATGAGGTATTAAATTCAGGTCAGTTTGTCTGTTTGTCTGTCTGCCTGTCTGTCAGCAGGATTATGCAAAAAGTTCTTAGTGGATTTTAATGAAACTTTCAGGAATTATTGATAATGGGTCAAGGGAGAACCCATTACATTTTTAGCAACGAAGGTCAAAGGTCAATAAGTTCTGTCAAAACTGTTCTCTGTTCAATAAAGGTTTTGACAGAACTTATTGGTGGCAAGGATGTTATGCTCTCCTCCCAACCAGGTATGGTAAGAGCTTCTACTTCTACTTCTATCATTTACATGCTGCTTTCGTTGCGATTTGTTGAAGTAGTACATCATTCAAAATGACAAGAACCTGGTTTCTCCAATCAGGGCAAATGATTTTGATTGACAACCCCATCTTAACAAACAGAAGCTAATGGTGATATCCCAGTCATACATCTGGCATGAATCAGGTTACGTTTGCTCCTGTCGGACACCGTAATTTTGGGATGAATCACAGCAAGAATATCTGGTGTTGTTACTTTTATCTGAGGTTATCAATAGGTGCATCTTGGGGGGAAATATGCCTCAATTTCTGTTTTATTATTGGGTCTAAAAAGCTGGAAAAGTGCCAGGTACTAAAATGAACCCAGTTTCATGGAAGTACCCACCTCTGTTGAGCCCTGCTAGCGAACAGGACACCAGCAGGGTGGCTCGGTGCTGTTACTCCCTACTGTGAGGTTATACTGGGGTGGGAAAAAAAAAACAAAAAAATATTTCAAACAAACTTTTCCACCAGGTCATAAAAGTGACCTGGTGGAAAAGTGCTCCATCAGCAACTCAGTTATCACGATAAAATGTTGGCATTGTACTTTTCTACAAACTATGGGTCATATAATTTCAAGGCAATTTGTCATTGAAGGATCGGCTACTTTTGTGCCTTTCCTATAGCAGACAGGTCCGCTCATCACTGCTGGATAATCAACTTGACCTGAGAAATTTGACCTGTCTCATTTCTTTCTCTCTGGCATTTTTTTCCTATTCAACAAAACCACTTTTACTTGGGTTACCTATTAAGAACACCATAGTTTAGCCTCAATTTTTATTAAATTAAGTGTAAATAAATATTTAAATGTTTTATCACTTGCAGTGAAAAATTAATGTGTAGTTTAGTTTTTACAGGAAGAGCGTGTTAACACAACCTTTCTAAACATACAACTGTAAATTGAAAAACAATGTGGTGTCATTTAAATTGTGATGATATATTGTAACTA
The DNA here is from genome assembly GCA_020466265.1 of Siphamia tubifer. Taxonomy (NCBI): domain Eukaryota; kingdom Metazoa; phylum Chordata; class Actinopteri; order Kurtiformes; family Apogonidae; genus Siphamia; species Siphamia tubifer. The sequence continues at coordinate 29,522,623 of CM035793.1, forward strand.
GAAATGTGAAAAAATATACTTGGGATAATTTAGATTTTTGCAGTTGAATCTGTCATCTATCAGGTCTGATAAGAGCTTACATTTGCTAAATTCATTTTAAAGGTGCATGGATTTAATGACCCAAATTTATATGATATGTTAAGTCCTAAACGAGTCTTCAGTGGAAATAAATATCCTCCTGACACTTAGTATTTAAATGTTGCTCCCCTGGGTTGTGGTCCAGGAGGAGTCAACGTGAATGTGATGTTAGCACTCCTGTGATAGAAGAATAGACAGCACACATGTTTCGTGCTGTTACTTCACACGTAGAGGAGTTTATTGTTCTTCAACCTTTAGGAATTTTCAACATCGATTGACTAAAGTTAACCATTAGTGTGCATAGTCTCTTTGTTACTTTTCAATACATTTCTTTTAAACAAAATACAAAATTTGTCAACAAAAATAAAATCATGAAATCATATTTATCACAATTTCAACGTGACATTAACTCATTTTTAAAAATGTTTTTCACACAGCTTTAACATGAAATGAGTCTGTTTTAAACTGTCTTATACATATATAGTTTTTATCCTATACACATATTTATATTTTAACAACAAATCATGAATAAACATTTCAATTAATTATATAAAGCACTGTTATAAGTGTCCAGTATGTGGCACTGTTCTCAACAATGACATTAACATGACCACACTGTATTTAATACAGTTTTACAATAGCACTTCTGGTACTTGGGAATAAACCCACAATATGCACATTTGGTGACACATAAAACCAGTAATTGCCATATTGTATGAAAACCGTTTCATAAATGTTTTTGAATAAAGTAATCAAATGGTTCCTGACGTCTGGGCGGACTTCACCCCTGCCGCATGTTCCGTACACTCGACCGCTAGCTTAAGCAGGTTAGCTTATACAACACGACATGAATGAACAGAAATACCTTTACAAAACCCGTCTCTCGTTTCACACTTCTCACAATATAATCTCGGACATTTTAGGACTCTTACAGTTTATATTGTACTCTTGTATTGTTATTGTTCTTCTTCTGGTGCGTGAATCTATTCTCTATCATGTGCGGTATGCGCCATCTATTGGTCGGCGTAAGGAACTGCACTTAACCCAAATGAGTTATAATGGAACCAGATGCATCACAAATTATTAACCAATTAAAGAATAAAATAAAAATTGTAGGGGTACCCGTTTTTTCATCCCAGTGACTTTTAAACACCTTTTACATTTTCTCCTTGGAGATCAATAAAGTATCTATCTATCTATCTATCTATCTATCTATCTATCTATCTATCTATCTATCTATCTATCTATCTATCTATCTATCTATCTATCTATCTATCTATCTATCTATCTATCTATCTATCTATCTATCTATCTATCTATCTATCTATCTATCTATCTATCTATCTATCTATCTATCTATCTATCTATCTATCTATCTACATAAACATAACTATTTTCAAGCCTCTACATAAACATTTTCACCATTTTACATTAAATAATTACCGTAATTGGAAACAGAATGATCCAACAGTTTTGACAAAAAATAAAATGAATTAATGAATTAAAAATTCTAAGAAAGAAGAAAAATACATCGATGGGTCTCAGGAGGATATTATTTCAAAATAAAGTCTTCTAATTATAATCATGTCTGGACTCTCAAAACCATTCTGGGGTTTTAGAACTTGAGGGACTTTATGTGAAGCTTGGCTGTCATGTGTTTGAGGTTCCAGCCAACCTCTGTACTGTCTGTCTGGGTATTTCAGGATGACTCTTTTTCACTTTGGAGTACATCCAATGATGACAGGAGGACTTGGCATACAAACTGGCAATTCTATTTTTCTCTTTAATACTTGTGCAGCAATCTTGACCAAAAGCATGAAAATCTCACTCCTTACATCTTTAGTGTGGCCTCTGTCTGTCCACACCTGCTCACATTCCATCTCCTGCTCTGTATTGCCACTTATTTCCTGCTGTGGCAAAGCCTGGTATAACACATCTATTTTTTTCTCAGGTGATGAAATGATTTTTCTCCAGCTCTATCTTTCATAAAGTGTCCTCCGTCTTTTCGTTTCTCTGTAATTTTCCTTTAGCTGTGGTTAATATGTGTGTCCGATAATAGGGTTTTTCCTCATTACCAGAATCCCCCTTTGTAATCCTTACTTGATGAAAGCATTAGGTAAATCAACAACAAAGATAAAAGCAGTCAATCTTGTCAAACTGCATTTGTTGAGTTAGCTTAAAACACTATTCGACCACAGCTAACTGGATGTTAAGTACAATAATTGGCCAACAAGACAAACACTCCCTGTGCTGCAGATATTCAGTTATGGCTGCTGGAGATTGTGTTTAACCTCACACTAGAGCTGCCTGTTGCATCATCATGTGCAATCCCATTTCCTCCTGCGCATGCCAAACAAATTATGTTCACACATCTCCAAGCACTTATACGAAAATCCAAAATCTCTCCCAAATTCACTCATCTTGTACTCTGTAATAAATGAAAAACACAGTTTATAGTGAGTGGCAAGTAATACAATAATATTAATAATTTCAAAGCAGCTCAAGAATTGCAATTCAGTTTGTCATAGATAAATTGAATTTGTAGAAACCTCCAGGGCTGAAGAATAAAGCCAAAAAGGACCTGCAGTTCCTCAAGTGATCACATTAAAGTGGCTCTAAAAGTCAGTCAACCCCTTTATATCCTTGCACTGCAAAAATACAAATCTTACCAAGTGTGTTTTTCTCATTTCTAGGCAAGGCAAGGCAAATTTATTTGTATAGCACATTTCATGTACAGGACAACTCAAGGTGCTTTACACAAAAACAGAAACAGAAGAAAATTATATAATATTATAATATTTCTAGTCAAAATATCTCATCACACTCATCATACAAAATAAAAAATAATAAAAAAGAGTAACTTTAAGTAAGATATCAGAACTTTTTTTTATTTTTTTGCATAAATTAAGCAGAAGATAATAATGATGAGAATAAGTATAAGCATAAGAAAAATCTCAAATTGAGCAAAAAACTAAAATCTGCAAATGGAACAAGCCAAAATGAATGTGTTACAAGTCATTGAGGTCATATTTTCCAGAGCTTTTGTCTAAAATTACGTTCTTATATCTCACTGAAAATTACATGCGATAAGATATTTTGACTAGAAATGATAAAAATGCACTTGGTAAAATTTACATTTTTGCAATGTGATGATGATGATGATGATGATGATGATGATGATGATGATGATGATGATGATGAAGTGAACTAGAAATGAAATGTCACATTTACGGTCTGGAACAAAAATAGAACCGTTCCTTAAACTCATTTCTGCCATGGCTAACTTCTGGCCAAAGGGGTTTTGTAATCTTTTTATCATCTGTCCGTTTGTCCATTCAATAAGACAATCACATTATCTGAAGAATGCAGAGACATCTGGACCAAATTTATGCTGTGGATCCATTTTGACATGGGACAGAAGCCTATTGAAAATAGATGACCATGATCAACTTTTTCAAGGTCAAATGGCCTCGTGCTAGTGTGTATATGAGTGCTTTAAAATATCAATATGTACGTGTTTTCAACAAAATAGTGATGAGGCATGCTTTGTGAACCTCAGGCAGTAATGAAAAATAGTAATGAAAAATAGAGAGATGCCTTTTGGTGAAGGGTCAAAGCACAAAAAATACAAAAACCAAGGCCTTCTGTAATCATTTTAAAATGCCTTTATTAATTATGGTATGTCTCAAAGAGCCCATGGTTCACTGAGACATACCATAATTAATAAAGGTATTTTAGAATGATTAGAGAAGGCCTTGGTTTCTTTCATTTATTTCATTTAATGTATTTGTTTATTCGAACAAGTGGAAACAAAATAAGTAAAACATACAAAGTATTTAGACAAAAATTAAAATAAATCTTTAGCATCCTAAATAATTGTATCTTATTCGAAAGGGTGTAGGACGATGTTAATAAAACCTCTCTAGTCCTACCCCTTTGTATTACTCGGCATGTCTATTAAGTTAGTATTTTCTTTTATCTCAGACATATATGTATGTATTTCTAAGGGGTGTCATTTAAAATGTGGGGGTGTTCTAGGTTGTGGCACATGAGCAAAATTTTCTGAATCTATCATCGGAAAATTAACGAATAATTATCCATTAATGGTTGCATTTTTATATTAAAAAAGTAATATATGGCTGAAAATAATAACATAAATGTGTTTTTCCTCAATTAAACATTTATTCATAAGTAAAAATTATGAGATAAAAAGAAAAAATTCTGAGATAAAAAAACTAATATAAGTTTCGATTTAAAAAACTAGACACGGATTTTACAAACACTGTACCTCTTTTTTCTTACAAAAAAATGTTTTGCCCATATCAGGGGAGACGACTTAAAATATGTTTCTCAGGGGGAACATCACTGAAAAAAGTTTGAGAACCACTGGCTTAGGGTATATGTCACAGAACAAGACCTAGTTTACTTTACTTAGTTTAACAACAGCAACATTTCTCATTACTTACTAGTTGATGACTGTTTGTTAACACCGTGAAGAAGAGCTTTTTACATTTCGAACTCAGGTGCGCTTCATTTACACATGCTGTTGTGCCACCCGGGCGGGTAAACAGTTTAAACCATAGATATTGTAACAGCCCCGCAATGTTATTGATGTTTGTTTGGTGTGATTGCGACCAACAGTAACTGTTTATCCTGAAATAAAAAGTAGGTGAGACCAACTCTGCATCCGTTTCCTGGATCCAGTGAATCATACAATATATGTGACCCGCCACCACGAAACCAGGCATAAGTCGCGCTGAGCCGTTCAGAGCTACAGCCAAATTTAGGCTGGAAGGTGATTTCTTATTTGTGTTTACATCTTATTAAAAAACGGTACCTTAACACCTCTATGTTCAGTTCCTGTGGTCATTACATTGAAATCCAATCAATAAAGGTGTTTATTGGGTCAATTATTTAAGCGGTGACAAAAGTTTAAGGATTGCTGAGCAAAGACAAAGACGACTTCCACCTCTTTTCGCCGAACAAAACGATCTCCGTTCCGTGCGTAAACATCCAAGTGTTCGGTACGAGGTAAAAGCTTATATTGAATGCTCTTGTCCAATGGTGTAAGCCAAATGATTGTAATACGTCGCAATTCTGTCCTATTATTATAATATATAAAACTTCTGTGACATGTCCATCAGAGTGTCCTTTAACATCTGTGAATATTTTTTGTCAATCGGATACGAATTATTATGCATTGCTAAGGACTTCCTACCCCAAAACAATCCAAAACTTTAACGGACAATATTTAAATATATGCAAATTGCAAAATAGGTCCAACTGTGGATATTAAAATGACCATAACTTTGGTTCTACTTATGATAGAAACATAATTTTTTCACCATCTTAAACCTTAGTTTCCACTCTACCAATCTACACACATAACTCAGTTTTGATTTCCAGACACTTATGCCTGGTTTCGTGGTGGTGGGTCACATATATACTTTCAGGAAAAAGTGGGGGGTATGAAATCATTTATTTATTTATTTATTTATTTGTCTAATTTCCAAATAGTGTGAATTTGGTTTTGCTTAAATTTAATGTGAGTTTATTTGAGTCAAACCAATGTCTTTAATAACCAGTGTCTTTAATTCATCTGCCACTGTGTCCAAAACTTGTTCCAAATGTCATCTGCAAATAACATTATTTGAAGTGCTTTTGAGACCTCACATATATTATTAATGTAAACAATGAACAATGTTTTTTGTATTTTTTAGTATGTTTTACAACAAGACAATCTGAATTATAGGGAAGTAACTTTCAACAGAAAAGTTCAGTATATTTGGATGAGGGCTATTAAAAGTGTGCAGCACGTTACAGTATGTTATTAAAGGAAGCTTTAAACATGTGCATTATTAATGGCAGAGCTGCTTCGAGTGTCAGATCAGTGCTGTCTGTGCCTGCTATATAGGAGTTGATTGACAGCTCTCTGCTGAGACGGACTTTCAGAGCTTCTGTTCGTTGAGTTGAAGTGCAAATATTTTTTTAAACACATTACACAACAGTGAAATAATTGCTCTCAAACACATCTTTGGTGAATCAAGGATGCTCATCCATTTAATTCAGGGATTTAAAGTATTAATAGCATAACACTACAAGTTAACATCAAATTAAAAAGGGGAAAGTGTAATCTGCCCCCTACCTACAGGACATGCTTTTGAACTAAGCTGCAATAGTTGTGAGAATTGATTTTTCACTCATAATTTTATGGGTCTTTAATGAGACACTTAGATGTAGGGGATGCATTTTTACTAATTAATTACTGACATTTCCAGCATCTCTTTTGAAACTTATTGCAGGGTCTAAATAGTTGTGTGGCATTTGCACTCACAATCTGTTTTGTTTTAAGGAGTAATTCACAAAAGATGCTACTGTAATAATATGGTGGCAAAAATGTGTCCATAACAGTTTGTATTTGACTCATTCATTATTGTTTTACATCAAGTTTGTAGTGTTTGACATATTTGAGGTTTTGTATTTCAGCCACAAACTGGTCTATATTGAAAAATAAGGAAACAAAACCTTTCGTATTAAGTGTCTTTTAAGGAGCATAGATGCACACACAAAACCTCACAGTCTTTATGCTTTTCTGTTTATAACACTGGGCAATAATGTGAATCTTACAACATTTTCTCATTTCTAGTCAAATTATTTTATTACACTTAAAATAAGGCATGATCACACGAAGAATAATTTTTCAGTGAGATATAAATAACTTATTTTGTCAAGATTGTGACTTGTTCGCTTGGCAGAATTATTTTTTAGCTTCATTTTTTTTTCTTTAATTGAATCTGTGAAAATGATCCAAGAATTCTTTTTTTTGTTTTCATTTTGAAAACCGACTGTCTAAAAATAATTTTTCATATCTCACTAAAAAGTTACTGTTTAAATAATTATGTATTACTTTAATTATGATTACTGTAGATATATTGACTAAAAATGGAAAAAAAAATGTTTTTCCCAGAAACATTTCCAGTGTACAATCTACTGAATTATCCACCAAAATAAACTTAACCAATTACCATAATTTTGGCAAGTCTGAAATGTGTTTAATTAATGTCTGGCTCTGAGGAAAATATCAGAGATTTCATGGAGGCATGAGCACTGATATTCTGTTTGGTGTCACAGCTGGCTGAGTGTCATGGTGTCTCTGAACTCCAACAGAGATTTACGCATTTACGCACACGGTGCAGCAGTGCTAACCTCATTACCAACAGATCAGTCAAGATCGGTCATTAATGTTGTGTGTTCTGCAGCTGTTACACTTTGGGATTGTGGGATAATAAGCAGAAGGGTTTCAAGTGGGACGTCTGATTACTTATATTTAAGCACAAAAGCTCAAGCAGATTAAACACAGAACCAATCAAAAAACAACAGCTGAAGATTCAAAGGTTACATACCAGGCAAAATGCATCTTTTAATGTCTTTACAACACCAAGATGCGTTGTGTATGTGTGTGTGTGTATATGTACATGTGTGTGTGTGTGCATGTGTGTGTGCGTGTAGATCCTTAAATTATGAAAAAAAAAACCAAAGCATCCACTCTCCTTTTCTCCTGATCCATTTCTTCTTGGAGGGGGATGAATTTTGATGAAAATTTTCTATACATGTGTCACATGCATAGAATCATTTGAATACCCTGGGGGCGATTTGCTGGAAGGGATGGGGGGGTTCATTCCCCCTCTGGTTTTGGACATCACTATTACTGTCCATTAGGGTCCACTGACCGGGGCCCCCACAGGGCCAGGATTAACCTTGGGTTTTCTGGGAGACCCTCTGAAATGCACTCCTCTGTTTCCAGGCAGGTCGGGTGGGTTGCCAACATGGCAGCTAACACCTGGTGCCTGGTGCATGTGGGCCGGTCCCTGCCCTAACCCTAACCCCAGGGAGAGAAGGAACAGCGAGTCCGGGAAGCAGCAAAGTCCGGGCAGAGGGTGCTGTAAAGTTTGCTGCAGGAACTGTGAGCCACCTTCAGCACCGGCCCCAAACTGGAGGAGGAAATGTGCCTGACAGGAGCACAAGCCAGACGTGGAGGGAGGTCCCATGAGGGGATCCTCCCAGCACCGACCCAGACCTACTGAGGTTGAATCCCTCCACTTGGTAATATCCTTACAATCAGGAATGAGGGTCATAACATCCAATGCAAGCTTATTTCTCTGAAAAAAACACACACCCCCTCCTCTACTTTTTTGATAAATCGCACCCTGTGAATACCGCATCCCATCCCACTGCACCAGCTCAGGTAACTCCACCTACTGGTCACAGTGACCTCTGCTTGGACATCCACCATTATCCACCAGACACAGAAGGAGTTTGTCAACAAAAGCTAAATACGTTTCCTGTTCTGTTCCTTTTTGTACAGAAGGACACGCATCTCTACGTCAGCTTCCAACAGTCCCAAAGAAGACCCTGTTATTGTTTGCTAACAATGTCACAGCGGACTGCTTCTTTAACCTGGATCAGTATTTTTATAACGTAAACACTGCTGGCAGTTACCTACAATGTTTGAGCGTCACTTTTACCGAATCATTTTAGCAGCTAGTCTTTGATAATTAACACATAAACACCCAATAAACGGGAGTTACTAGCAGTCACTACGTTCAGCAACAATAGTCAGTGTAGCAACAAATTAAATGAAATATTCAAGTGACATAAACTAACTAACCATGTAGAAAAGTCGCGTTGTAGCCTCATGTTTAGCATCTGACCCAAACATATACAGTTGTACCACTATGTTGTCACTGGCAGCCATTGTTCAACCAGGTGTCACAGCATGCTACGCAGTTGCCATGGTAGCGTGACACCGTTCTCATGTCAGTATGCCTTGCAAAAGAGAGGGGCGGAGTCAGCTGTTTTAAAAAGAGCTGTTTCTCCAGGTTGAAGATGCTGCTGTTTCTCTTCATCAATGTGTTATTTTGACCAAAGCATGTGACAGACAGGTCACTGAGACACCAGGGAACTGTGTTAACTTGTGGAAAATGGGCATATGTCCCCGTTAAACATTAACTGAATATCATTCAAATTGAACAAGGTTGAAGGTTTGGAGAAAGAGACAGATACAGTAGATCAGAGTTAGAAGTGATCATTAAACCAGTCAGACTGAGTTTTAGAAATTTGATCTTGTCTTTTGTGAGTCACATGGTTTGTTTGCATGGAAAGGGACCGATTTAATGCCCCTAATTTACATCCAAGCAAATAACCCAGGTGCAACATTGGCACTGTCTGTCTGGAAGTGCAGTGTGCAGTGAATGGTCCCCTTTGAAGATGCTCTGTGATGCACATAGTGTGCAAACGCCATGCAATGGCTTTGTGGATCAGGTTGGTTTATTTCAGGTTGATATGATCTTAGTAAGCACAGAATTATGTTTTACACTGACAAAATCAACATCTTACCCAGTGTATTTGTCTCTTGTCTTGTCAAAATAACTCATCACACTTAAAATAAGACTTAACCACCTAAAAAGTCACTTTTCTGTCACATATAAAAACTTCATTTTAGACAATAGATCTGGAAAATCTGAAAATGTTTACCAAGATCATTATCACATAATTTTTCTCACATTTTTTTTTTTTGCTGAATTCAAGATTTATATATTTGCCTAATTGAAGCAAAAAAAGTCTGTCAATGGATGAAGTGGAAATTATCTTGGTAAGATTTTTGGAGGTTTTCGAGCACTATTGTCTAAAAATAAGTTCTTATATCACACAAAAACTTACTCTTTAGGTGATTATGTCTTATTTTAGGTATAATGAGACATTTTGACTAGAAATGACAAAAAAAAACATTGTAAGATTTATTTTTTCTAGCCACCATCCAGAATTGTTTGGTTCAGATACAGAAGCACACTGAGTTTATAACTGTATTTAATTACAATAAGTTCACATTTATTTGAATAAAATGTAAGACTACCTTTTTTACATTCTAAAATGTAGTAATGTAAGTAGGAGATCTTGGAAAATGGTTCCTGCAGCTATATTTTGAAAGTATACACACCCATGCCTCTTCGTCAGCCCACCCCTCGAAACCACGCCTTCAAAAATACATTAAACGTGCTGATCATGGAGGTTCAACTCAATGTCAATTATCATCCTAAATAACAAAACAATAATCAACATTTATCAGTTTGTGTCACATGAAGCTTAGCTAACAAAAGGTTTAGAAGCATGACATAAACACCATGGGAAAACTAAGGGATAAGGACAATAGTTTATGGACCTGCTGGAACATTTGGTTTGGTCAATATGTGACATTTTCTCACTGACAGGGTGAATATGATATCTATAACCCATTACTATGTTGAATTATTATATAATCATAACAGTATAATCTTATCTATGGAGTAGAAACATGGTCACCTTATCATCAGTTTTGAGCCCCTTTTTCTTTTTCAGTTGACGTCAGCGCTGGAAAACCGTAGTTATTACCACCCTTGTCCTGTTCCGTTCTTCGCTCAGCTTAGTTATGGCCGTAGCTTTTTCAAACACAATTTTTACTTTGGTTTTGCTGCAGGTTGTCATCTTTTCACCATAGCTGTTTATGTGAATGCACAGAAGGGGGAGGGAAGGGTCGATTGATTTAATGGACGTATCTGCTGATCAATCATTATAAAGATGATCAGTACAATGATTGGCTGGAGTTTTCCTCTGGTTCCACCCTCTAGATTGGACTAAAACATTTCCGTTTTTTTTTTTTGCAAACATTCTATCATAAAGAGGTTTTCAAGCAATATGGTAAAAAAAAAATAAAATAAAATAAAAGATCTCCCACCTTTAAGGGATTAAATACAGATTTGTAAATGTAAGACTTTTTAAGACCCTGTGGGAACTCTGGTTGTTCCTTTGGTTTGCATATCATTTCATGTGCTGAAGTCTATTATGGATTTACAATTATTAAATAATGTTTCATTATTTACAGGGAATAGGCTGTTTTTACACAGTAGTTCCACTTACCATCTTCTTCTTTGTTCAATGTGCGTTTAATGAAGGGTCAGTCGAGATTTTCTGTAACCAATGGTGCCTTTATATTTGTATACATAGTTAGATAGATAGTAACCATGGTAACACCTCAGCTCATGAATGCAGATATTTTAAAAATGGCATGAATAGACATACTGAAGCATTATCATAGCACTTGATGAAAAATTATATTTATAGCCCACCACACATCTGTTATTTCTGATGAGGTGAAAATATGGGATATTATACGGTGCTCCTTGTCCAGGGTAAAGCTTAGACCTGGACTAGAAACTTTTTCCAAGGCCTTCTAGCATTATTTTTTTAAATTTAGTCTCAGACAAGAATTAACCCATGACTGAGAAGCTGGCTTATACAGTAATATTTACACGTTATTCTTTTGTTAGTGATTGTATTATTATATGATCTGAACCAGAACAAGACTGCAACATTTATTTTTCAATCTGGATCAAATTAATCATACTGTAAAGCCCTGGGGAACTACAGAGCAAATACAGGCTGGTTTTATATAACATGGCCTTTGGCTGGGACTCCAAGAAACACAACTTGAATGCTTCAGAAAAAAAATCATATTACACAGGCAATTCAAATGAATCTTTTTATATGTTCCAGTCCTGGATACGCATACATAATTCTCATTTATATGCATTTCACTCATATTCCAAGCAGAGGGTCAGATTTCTCTCCTTGTGTCTTCACATTCTCTCTGTCATTGTGATGTGTGTCTCCCTCTGGCTGTCAGCTCCAGGTGAGACAGGTGACTTGTTTTAACCATCAATACAGAGATGGCACATCCAGACAGAATGATGACACATATCACCATGGAAACGTAACTATATTCATCCTCTCCATCAACTCTGGCTCTTCTCCGTCTTTTTCTGTGTCCTATTCCACAGAAGATTGAAAATCCCTGAATGTCCAGACCCCTACAGAGAGCCCTCTGCATGTGAGATCTGCATACTGACTGTTCCCTTTCCAAACAATGACACACACACACACACATGCATACGCATTTCTATGTCTCATAAAGATGAAGTTTGTAATCAAGGTGTAGTGAGTGTAAACTTTTACCTTTTTTGAAAAATAAAATAAAATATATTTTTTTAATTTATTAATTTAATTAAATGTAAAAAAATAAATAAAAGTAAAACTGAATGAATAAATACAATTACAATAACCAATGAATAAATAAAATAATAATTATAGTTTTGTATGTAATTAAATTAAAATTAATGAATTAATACAAAAGCAATAATTTAAAAATAAATAAAAATAATAATAAAAAAAAAAACAACAAAAATTAATCCTTTTTTTCTTGGTAAGTTAACTCATCTTCAAACCTTTGAAAAATTCATGTTTCACTTTACACCTGTTTCCCTCATGCTTCATGGAGAGTTATTTAACAAACAAATGCATGTATTTATCAGGCCACATCAATTCAATTTTATTAGTGGGGAACTTTATTTATATTTTGGTCCACATAATGTCAGAGGTCCCCATGGTGTGACTGTGTAAACACATCAATGTCCCCATAAAGATAGGAATACAAGCGCACGCACGCACACACACACACACACGCTTATGCTACGTACTTAATAAATTGTGTTCAGCCAATGGCCTGCTGTGCCCCATAGGTCAGTGTGCAGAGCAAAGACACATTAATCATTCTGAGGGAATGTGTGTAAGCAAATACTGGCTGAGCAGAAGCATGTTGTGTGTGTTTTGGAGTGCAGTATGTCATGATGCTTTTGTTTATTCATACACATGTAGGTCTGTATGATCTGGGGAAGAATCTGCAATATACAGTAATATTGCAGTGTGTGCATTACTGATATAGTATTAGAACATAATTGAAAAGGTCCCCTGGAATGAACTGCATTTCTTGGGACACATCTTTGGTGTTATATTGTTATACCCCACCCCCAAAAGGTGAGAGAGGTATTGTTTTTGTTCATTTTGTCTGTTTTTTAGCATCTTTCCACAAAAACTACTGGACCAATTTCCATGAAATTTTCAGGAAAGGTGCGAGGTGGTGAATAATAGATATATATATAATAGATATATATCTCATTAAATGTTGGTGAATGTAGGTCAAAGGTCACAGTCACCCAAAATGTGTTTTTGCAATAATAAGAAATAGGGCAAATCAGGTCAAATGTGTGTATGGGGTGGGGGGGGGCAGGGTTTGTTGTGCCGGGTACCACTTGTTTTAGATGTTATTTCACAAATCCTGTACATTGTCTATAATATTACTGGTATTACAAATGCAAACAATAACTTTAAGACAAGACTTTGGACTTTCAAATATATTAAAAACCAAACAAATAAAATAAATAATCCTGACTTCATCATTAGACTATGTAGAATGAAGAGCTAAGATCTGTCAGTCTGCCAGTATATTATAGTGTAGAGACATGAAATATACAGTATACTACAGAGTTACACAACCACCAGTAGTGTTCAACCTAGGAGTTGGGACCTCATGTGGGTTCACCTGGAGTTCAAATAGGGTCACCTGTAATTTTTAGTAATTGATTAGGGGGAATAAATAAATAAATAAATGAATATACTGTATATATATATATATATATATATATATATATATATATATATATATATATATATATACAGTAGCATACCAAACTATTACATGATCAAAAACAAGTGCAGTTTAGCAAAATGCTTTAAATCTCTCATCAAAAAGTAACGAAATTTGATGAGAACCACTAAGAAACAATTTTACAGTGAAAGAAAAATGAGCTAGTACTGGATATAAATAGTTGTTTTCACCACTGGACACACCTCTAAGTGAAAACAGAGTTTGGCAGAATGGCAGCTTTTCTTCTCCATGGGTGAATTTAATCATGAGGCTTATGAAGGACAAAAGTTATTATGTGATGTTCTTATCTTTTCTATGTTGACTGCTGGTTGATCCACAGTTCAGACTATACTGTGACAGCTCTGACCTCGTTTGGTCGATTCCAAACAGATCTTTAGTTCAGCTCTTGACAACACAAAGTGGACAGAAAACACACGTGCTTTCTTTCTACTTTTACTACCACAGTTTTCGGTCTAAAACCTGAGCTAAACTAACAGTGCTAGAATGCACACTAGCGGCAGCTGTGGCCTAGATAGCTGCAGAATTGGCTTGTAATGGAAGGGTCACTGGTTTGAGTGCCTGGATTGGCAGAGTTGTTGGCTGACGTGCCCTTGAGCAAGGCACTTAACCCCCCCCAATTGCTCCCTGGGCACCTGATATGGCAGGCACACCATTCCTAGTATTCATGTGATGTCATGGCTTAAAGGCAGAAGACAAATTTTGGTATATGGTGCAAGATTACATACTAGCTAGATATTACCTACTGACAAAGTTAAGATTCTATTTTATTCTGTTCTATTCTGAACTAGAAGTGGACAGCATGTGTAAACAAATACAACAGTTCCTATTTATTTACAAATCATTTAAGTACATTCATAATTTACAGCAAGTTATGGTTTTGTAAAAAGGTAATTCCACAAGCTATCCATAGCTTATAAACAGCTAAAACCTTACCCTTACTCTAAAACTGACCATAAGTAATTTCAATAATTACAGACAGTGTTAAGATGTCGGAACAGCTGATGGACCCAAATGCAGGACTCAGACACAAAAGGCTGTGTTTACAGATGTTATTGATTACAATAAAATTAAATGTCCAGATAATTCCTCAGTAAGGCTCTGCCAGTGATCAGGAAGGTGGAGAATCTCCTTAACTGAGGATGGAGGCAGACACGCAGGGGTCATACACAGGCAAAACAATAGTAACCAGGAAAATCCAAAAATCATGTGAAGAAGAAGAAAGGTCAGGTCCAGGATCTGAGAGACAATGAAGCACCAGCAGGGGATAAACAGGCTCGAGGTCGGGAACAGGCTAAAGGACAAAACACACCAAAAAATCCAACTAGACAGACAAGGGCAAAGACAGAAACCGAGATAACCAGAATATCAGAAGCAAAGTTGAACACCAAAAACCAAAGACAAAAATACTGCTCATAAGTGGCTAGTAAGGCTGACGAATTTGCACTGGACAGAGACACAGAGGGGACTTATATACAGGTGAAGACAGGTGAAACACATCAGTGAAAAATTAACAAGAGGCGTGGAAAACACCTCGACAGTAAGCAAAGAGCGAAACACAGATCCAAAAATAAAAGCCCAAACACTAAATAGAAAAAATACATGAAGACAAACAGAAAAATCAGACAAAACACCACACCTTGAGTCCGGAGTATGACAGACAGCATAGATTGTAGTCAGTATCAACACATCAGCATATGAGGCACATGAGGCAAAAAAATACAACAACAAATTTAAATCAAAGATATTTGAAAAGTGTTTTTTTCTTTTAATAGTTTTTTTTTATATGGACAGGAATGCAGACTATTTTAAGTCTACAGACCTTTAACTATTACCATCACTAAGGCTGGAGGATTTTACCTTCCATTGTCTTGTCCATGACTGTGTAAATAGGTTGGAACAAATGGCAGTGGGTGTCATTAAGTCTAAATATAACCTTAGACATGTAAAGTTTTGGACTCAGTAAGTTTCAGAAGTTTGTCTGGAGATGAAAACGTGATCATATCCTAATGTAGATATGTATATTTAAACAACAACCTTAACAGTCTGTGGTATCGTAGTGTTGGTTCAGTGATATTTTTAGTACTTTGGCATTCTGTTGTTCTTCCCCCTCTTATTGAGAGTTTGGAATATGAATACTGTTTGTTCTTCTTTACACATAAAACACTTGTTTTAATTTTCTTTTAATCCTTTATGGGTATATGGTGAGGCTAAGTCACGCCCTTCTACTTCCAGTCCATGGGTGCTTAGCTCGCAAAAATTTGAATGGGAGTGAATGGAGCGAGTCAAGCTAAATTGTGATACTGTTTGACAAGTGCTCTGAAATTCACATATGATAGCGATTCATAAGAAATATTTGATGTGTCATAGGCAGACCACCCGTTTTGGATTGACTTAGTTACATACTACAATGCGTATGTGACGTCACACTCTGCTCAGCTGTGGTGACGTCACATGCGCGCCAGGCGTGTAGTGCAAATTATTAACAGGTTTTACTCACATATGAATCAGCCGTTGGTCAACAGAAGCAGTTGAAACACACATCAGTAATTGTCATTTATTATGAGGTACAACATGTGTGTGATTCAGGGCACATGACAAACCAGATACCATTGAAGCATTTTATTTCCCATTGAATACCATTCATTAATTTTCCAATCTCAGGCCCCATGACCCTCCCGGAAGGAGCGGAGACTTAAGCTCCGAATAATGATGATGATGATGATGATGGTGATGAAAATGCAATTATTCATCAGCATTAATGTCTAACACCACCTGTGTTTATGGGTGTAACTTTCTATAATCAAACTGGAGAATCTCCTGGTTTTAGTGTGTTTCCCTTCATTGTGTCTGAGGTAATGTCGATCGACCTGTCTGCCTGGCCCCGGCCCCGTACTCCATCTCCATCCGCCTTCACAGCAAGCCTGTATCTCTTCAGCACAGCTTTATTGCCCCCCCCACCACTTGCTTTGATTTGTCTTTCCTTCCTTCATTTGCTTTGTCCACCTTCTTTCCTCTTCATGTGCAATTTATTTCCTTCCCTCATTTCTTACCCCTGTCCTCAATCTTTTTTTTTTTTCTTTCTCTTTCTATTCCCTCCCCCACATGCATTATCTATTAGCTGTGGCTTGTCAGGGCTCCAGTCCTGTGTAATGAGAGACAGGCAGGGCAGATTGCGCAGCGTCACATTAATTTGCCGTGGCTAACTGTTCGTACACCAGAGCAGAAATCAATGAGCCACCCCCAACCTTTATCTCCCCAGTGTCATCGTAGCTGACACACCAGTTGCCCTTTCCAACACCCACAGCATCTTTTGTCTCCAGGCTTGCACTCACCTCTCCAAAATATCTTTTTAATGTTTTTCTTATTGCCAAGTCCCACTTTTGAACACAACAAACCAGCTATATTCTACAAGAAATTAGTTTTGCTGTTTTTTCATCTATAAGCTTATAAACTAGGGTTGTGCATCTCTCATCACTGAAGCTAATGTGATACGCATTTCAATTGGCAACATTCATACATTAAAGATGCATATGAAGCAACTTCCAATGTGATAAGATTCACCCCCATTGGGATGCAGGGTGAGTTGACATGATTTGATTCAATGCAATGTGATGCAAATGAATATAATGCTATGCAGTTCAATTTTGGAGATTAATTACATTTTGTTTACTTCTTCTAAAGTGCATAGTAAATTATAAATGAACCAAAAATGATACTGTTTCATTTTACTTTGAAAAACATTAACAAACAAATACTCCAAAGAGTCTTGGATAAACGATGATAAAAAAAAAAAGCAATAAAATCTGGCCTCAATCTCATCTCAAATCAGCCAATTTTTCCCATTTTCAATGTTGATTAAAAAGTACAATGGCCTCAGCTCCGAAATGAAGCCAAACTTCTCTTTGAAAATACCAGAACAATTTTTTGTTGCTGTTGTTGCAGGTCTTATCAGTTATTTTACAACTTCTATTAAGTGATTCTATGGTTCAACTCAAAGCTGTGTATGATTTTAATCACCAATTTTTCATCAAATCTGTAAAATTCAAGTTGTCACCCAAGTATGCAAATTTGTTAGTGTTCCTGACCTGTACCATCCTGTACTGCTTAGTGGAAATGGGAGTTAAATAAATGGACTCCTTGTGATGGAGTACACTTTGAAGTTATTCACTGTGAAGGAAGGGATTCAGGCACATCATCACAGAAAGACTAACGGATTCATGATACTTAGGATATGACTCAAGTTTTGCAGGTCTGGTGAAAATTTGGTGTCGAACATCATACACTGCTTTAAAAGTATTTTTCTAGTAATGAGATCTCAGGTCGAATGGAAAGCCGGAAAATCTGCTATGACTGACAGGTGTGATTGATAGCCTGCTCATCTGCCAGAATGAGACTTTCAAAGTACTAGATTATTGGATAAAATATACCTTTTCCTGACAGAAAGCTGTGTGTAATAGGGCATTTTTTCCAGTCGACTTAACCCTCAATAAAGTTGAAGTCGAGTCAACGTGTCGTGATGACATCATCACATTGTCAGCTGAGGAACAACACACATACAGTACGTGGCTAAAAGAACAAAACAAAAAAACACACGTCTGTCCAGCAATGAGCAACATGTATTAAACAGAAACGTAACAATGTCCACTGACAAGACACAAGCATCAACAATTTAACCTCAACAAAACAAAAGCTATTGTTAGCAAAGAGTTTTCTGTTAAATTTAACTGCACAACATCAGTAGCTGAACATATGTCCACATTTTGTCTTGACCCACGGCTCTAAAACTGGACTATCCACACGTCTGTCACGCATCCTCACTTTTTATATTAACTGCAAAAAGTTTAAGTCAGCAGCCACCAAGACAAACACCACACTGTCCACATGTTTTGAAAAAAATAGCATGTTGTCTTTATGCGTTTTGTCTGAGCTGCTGCTCACACTCAGGTTAAGCTAGTAGATACTGCTTATATCACGCAGGTTAGCTGACAAATGTTCAGATGGTCGTACTGTTTTTTTTTTTATATCTAAGGCGAAGTAAGGTGAAGTAAAAGAGAATGAGAGACATACTGTCTTACCTGCAGTAGCCATGACTTGTTTTGGTCTGACCATGTTTACGCACAGAGAGAGAGAGAGAGAGAGAGAGAGAGAGAAGGGGTGGAGTGGAGTGGGGGCAGAAACAATAACATGCTACTTGTCTACTCCTCCAAATTTCTCCAGGAGTCAACGTGTCGATTGTTAATGCCCTAGTGTGTAATTATGGTTAATAACATCCACTAACAATACTATAAGGTTATGTTGTTACACGAGGTTTGGGTTAGGTTGACTTCAGCTTATGTTTTGGGTCATTGTCCTGTTGGAACATCCAAGTGCCTCACATACAGAAGGTCCCTGGTTCAATTCCCAGACCAGACCTTTCTGTGTGGAGTTTGCATGTTCTCCTCGTGTCTGCGTGGGTTTTCTCCAGGTACTCCAGTTTCCTTCCACCATCCAAACACATGCACTGATAGGTTAATTGGTTAATCTAAATTGTCCATAGGTGTGAATGTGAGAGTGATTGTTTGTCTATATATGTTCAGCCCATGCAGGGTGTACCCCCGCCTTCACCCATTGTAGCTGGATTAAGACCCCCACAAACCCCCGCAACCCTAGTGAGGATGAAGTGGGTTCAGATGACAAGATGAGACATTTCTAATGGTCATTCCAAAAACCAATGGGTGATGTCACAGTGACTGAATCCACTTTCCTACAACTGACAGACTTTTTTTAATTAGTGCACTCTTATCTGTATCCTTTATGTGATTTGTTAAAGCTTACCATCTTTATAATATCCCATCTGATTTCGTAGACTTTCTCAGATCCATAACTTATGCAAATTTTTCAGGTGCATCCTCAAATGCCTCCAAAAATCATGATTATTTTGGTTCCTTGCGAGCAAATGATCAAGGGAACCAAACAACATTGATGTCCAACGTTCTTGTCATCCTGTCCCTCGATGAAATCAACCTCGGAATACTCTCAGTGAGAACGTCTAATTACGTTGTAAACAAATCAAGAGATAGATTCAGCTGTTGGAAAAGGTCTCATGCATGAGGAACAACATATTTTCTCAACTCATATTACTGAAACAGAAAGTAATTACAATCCTAAATTTGAATGAAATATAATCAGTCAAATTGAATAGACTCTAGTAGTGGTAGCCTTATATTCATTGCACACTTCATTTTGTGTATGCTTTGTGTGTGTGAGAGCTTTCAAGTGTGTAAACTATGCACGTCTTGTCCTTCAGCAGGCCTCAAAAGAAATGTTTTGATGAAGAAGGCATCAAACACCTAGGCTCTCCACATGCCCTGCTTATCAATAAAGGCTTTTAATCATAGAGAATTGCACGAGAGGCGGTAGCATTTTAACTTGTATTGTGTATTTCATGGAAAAATACATAACGAAAGCTATCAAACCGGATGAGGCATGAGTGGTACGGCGTCAAACCGTCAAGTTTTGTTTATTTTATCTCTGCTGAAGACACAGGGATAAAGGCAGATGCCAAGTTAGGAGTTTGAGCTCGCGTACTTACTCAATTCTGTTTGAAGTGAATTAAAAAAAAAAAAAAAAAGGCTCTTCATATTTTTTTTTCTTTTTTAATAATGAAATATTTAGTTCCACCCAGGCAGAGAGGAGTTTAATTATAATGGCGACTTGCAAGTGAAATGTTCTTTTCTTGCTCTTCTTTCATTTTATTGTCTGTGATTAGGAAAGTGTCGTCTTGTACATGGAATATTTTCAGCTAACGAGAAACTTTTGTTGAAGGAGTTGAGCTGATTTTAGAAAGGCTGATTTATTGATGTGTTTTCTTCGCCTTAATTATTGATGACTGCTGAAATAAATGGATGATTCACTGGTTTATATTTCTGGAGGTCTGAGGCCAACTGGTGACAAATGTGATGTAAATTTTAGCTAAAATGTAAATCAGAAACATGGACAGTTCCTATGACAGACAGATTCAACACATTAAACCTTCGAAGGTAAGTATTAATTCACAACAGTAGCCATACTTCTACTTAAGTACAGAATGTGAGTACTTTGACCACCTCTGGTTCATTAATATTCTTCAGAAACATGTCAGAAAAAATGCATGAATCTTACATGCAATATGTGTAAATAAATCCATCTCAACTCATAAAACATTTTCATCTTCAACAACTTTCTGTGTAAATTTGTATTAGAAGTTACTGTGATTCACTGGGTCACAGCTCACACACAGACAAAAAGTTGTGTATTCCTATATCCATTATTTTTTGAGGAGGCATGACCTCATGTATTTACTTCCCTCTCCTCTGCTTTTCCTGATGTAAAGGCATAAGTGTGGGAGGTAGAGGTGTAGGCCAACAATCTTTTATCACTCAAATATTTACACCAGTCAACTAAACCTATTGACATCCTCTGCCCACATGGGGTGTTTAATTCACCGAACATTTCTCACAATATATACACAAAAGTGATGACTGCATTTCTCTTGTGACTCAAAAGTCAATAAGGCTGGTATAAACTTAGAATCTAATCTAAACTTTTTACCCTTTGTTTCTAGTGTCAAAAAAATTTACACTGTAAAACATGCACATTTTTTAAAATATATGTTTATATAGTGCCTTACAGCAAGATGATCCATGGTTTGATTCCAACACCAGATCTTTCTGTGCTTTACATTAGCTCACATTCACCCACTCACACACACACTCACACACCAGTAGGTTTGTAAGGTTTTGCCAGTCCTACTGGGAGCCTAATTAATGACCAATGTTGGGTGAGATTATTGTAATCAGTGTGTATGTGCGTCTGCAGAGTCATATCATGCTATAACTCAATGAATATTTGAGATATCATCATGAAATTACATGGGCATATACATATAGCCAATGCACATCAGATGCAATGATCCATTTGAGGAAAGGTCAAGGGTCAAGGTCACAATTAACTAAAAGGTCAAAATTACAAGCATATCAATTTTTATATACAGTGGTACCTCTACTTACGAAAGCCCCAGCTAACGAAAAATCCAAATTATGAAAAACCTTTCGTCTCTGAATACAAAAGGAAATTCTATTTACGAAAGGAGACATAAATACAGTACATTACTATACATAACTACGGAATGTACGTAAATACGTCACGTACGTACTGTACGTAGCAACCCATTGGCTATGAGGGAGCTACCCATGATGCTTTTCATTACCCTTTGACCCTCATTCATCACAGATTAGCTGACGTGGCACAGTAACACAGCCACTTTCTCCAGTTGAACGGTGTAAGAAGAGTATATGGCCGGCAGACTATCATCAGTTTAAGGAAATTTGTTAAAAACTACAGAACCTCGGTCTGCTGCGCTGGTCTGCTCCAGCATCCAACAGCAGAGTCTCAGCCCCACAGAGGCTGCCGAAGGCGCCGCAATGGGAAGCAGTAGCACAGCTGTTGTGCTGCATTTACAGCTAAGCTAAGAGCTAACGTGTTCCGACCACTGCTTCCATCAGTCCTCCTCGTTGGGGGGTGGTTGTATCTACATTAACAACAGCTGGTGTTAGCCTGGACGGGCTAAAATCAAAATCTATATTTTCTGTAATTTTTAATAATTTTTTTAAGGGTTATTTATGAAAAATTCACGTTACAAGAACACTCCAGGAACTAATTAATTCCGTAAGTAGAGGTACCACTGAATTTATATATTGTAAACAGAGGAAAATAAACTAACCATATATATATATATATATATATATATATATATATGAATAAACTATAAGCAGTTAATAACATTTAAATAATGCTTTATAATAATAATAATAATAATAATGTAGTCTAGTAGAATTTCATAGTACAAGTACACCATAATACAAGTAATTTGCTTAAGGACATACAGGTGTAAATCGACTTAATTTAGTATTTAGTGATGACACTGAGGGAAAAAAAACCCCTCATGGTATTTATGGATAATTTCAAATTTTTGATAATTTCCCACAATGCTTATCTTCCATGGGTTCCATAATTGGTAGCAGTACTCCACCACACTCCAACTTTTTGAGATTGTTGCCTCACTGTAACTGTTGCTGTGGCTGTCCTGTAATATATACACAAATGACCAAAAATAGTCACTTTAGCCAATAAAGGTTTAAGTGCTGTCATAATTCACACTGATAATATGTAGGGTGAAGAAACTGCTGCTGCACAATCACTAACTTTCTGTGACTAAACCACCACCACCAACCGTACACACACACACAAACACACACATCTCCGGTAGACTCATGCATCAGAATGAGAAACGGCAAGGTGTCCTAATCTTAACGGGAGGGAGTGGGGGCATTTGTAATTTCTTATCCGCCGCTAATTACAGCAGTAACAAGACCCAGGAGAAGTGACGGCTGCTGGTTTAGACGTCTACCGACTTGACAGCAGGGTTAATTAACAGCCTTCCACCAAGATTAAGATGGGACGAAAACTAAATAGATCAAGATGCATGCACTCACTCAGAGCAGCGCACACAAGTATGCACTTACTGTGGACGTGCACATGCCTACACAGAATGAGCCTTCTGCTAAGAGCTTAGATTACGATGGCCACACCGTCTCCTATCTATTTGAGCAGAAAATTAGCCTCGGACAGGCCCAGAGCCACTCGCCTCAGACCTAATGTATTCATTCATACACCTGTGTGACTTATTGATACTGGCACATGAACAGGGGAATCATTTTGTTGACGCTCTGAATATGGCTCATGAGAAAAACCAAGAAAGTAGATGGAATTAGGGACTGACAGCTATGACTGGAAACCCTTTAATGCCCATGTTGTATTCCCCATTGAGCACATGCAATGATCCTATCCATCTTTCCTCCCTGTAATGTCATAAGGTGCAGATGCACACTGTAAAAAAAATCCTGTTGTCTGGCAGCTGTGGGTGCCAGAATAATGCTGTAAAAACACATAAAACTGTTACAGAGTATCATGTGGGTTACATTTTAGAAACGGAAATTTAACATTGAATGAGCACAGAATGGCATTATGGTGCCTAAACTGGGAGAAATGTAGAGTTTAGTGTGTTGTAAGGACACATGGAGTTAGGATTTGAACTAGAGCGCTGCACTGGGTTGGGTACCTGCAAAAACACCGCATTTATGGGTGTTTTTTTTTTTTTTCACGGTTTCAGATCTGGGCGGAAAAAAATCGTGAATCGTGGGTTTTCGATTTAAAAAATCAATATTAATACAAAATGATAAGAAACAAAACAAAAATGCCTCGGGTCATAAGCCACACAAACACTTCCCAGTGAACAAAACAACAATTGACCGTTTGCAGATGTGACTTGATGACGCCACGGTTCCTTGACGGATGGCGGAAGTAAGCAAGTAGTGAATATTCATAGGAAAGTACCGGGAATTTTATCTAAACGTCAACGTCAGATTAACATTAACATAGATTTATTTTTTTTATTTTGCTTATTTTACTTTTTATTTTGCCACCAAGATGTCCCACCTCGTCAGACAGTGTCTGATGAGGTGGGACATCTTGGTCCTTCTTGCTGTGAGGCATAAGTGCTCACCACTGCACCACCGTGCCATCCCCAATCTGTCGCTATCCTACAAATCTCGCATCCATGGGAAAATTTCAACCTGTGCACAGATCAACTACACATCTATGAGTTATCAGATAGTCAACAAATGACGTGTATACGTTCCATACATGATCTGTGTCAATTGGAGAACATTAGCCAAATGATAGTTTTAGTTTTTCACGTTCAGACCTAATAAATTACGAGAGATTACTGGGAGAAATTACAAAGGGGGGCAATAGATGGGTCTGAAATACAAGAGAGACCCAGGAAAAACGGGAGTGTTGGTAGCTATGCACCACATTGTTTTTCAATGTAGTCTTATTTTCTCAAAACAATAGAAATACATTATGTCTACATATGAGTCTGGTTTTGTTAACAAACTCATTCTGTAAAAACTACTGCTATATTTAATCTTTTCACTTACACTTTCTTTTATGTTGCACTTTTACAACTTTTTGCTGTTAATTCTACAGTAATTTTTCACAGTGCAGGTTTAAAACATTTGTCTGAACCCAAATCCATCTCCACCTTGTGTTATACAGACACACATCTCACCATCAGCCTAATGTGGCACTACATTCACTGAGCTATAACGTGTGTTGCCTCCCTTACCAGCTGTCCTAATGTAACTCCATTTAGATGGAGAACCTGTATGAATAAAAGAAAGCACTTTCCTGGTGCACCCATATTACCCCAGCGTTCTCTGCTTCTATGTTTGGCCTCCAGGGTTATGAGGGGGGGGCTGGATCCTGGAGAAATAATGTTGGTGTGTTTTGCCCCACGGGGACACGACAGAGAAAGGAATAAACCAGGGTAGAGAGAAGGAATTCAGAATGTGTGTGTGTGTGTCTGTGTGTGTTTGTCAAAGAGGCATCAACCTGTCAGCTTGACATACTGTAAACGGCAACTTGTTAGGCAATGTGACAAACACGTCAAAACAGAACTGTTAGTTTATTCCCCAGACATGACATCTACACATTCTTACAGATGAATTCAATCTAAATATATTTGGATTTTATTGTGCAGCATGAGACCAGCATTTTTTATTAAGAGTGGGTGGTCTGCAGAGACACAAACTGTAGACCTGCACCATCAAATAAATGGATGTGTAGGAACGCACAATAAACATCACCACAATGGGTTGTATTTTCTCAAATATGAGGGCTTTTACTAACCTTAATGGTACAGTAGTGACTAAGGCATTAGTAAAAAGTTAGTTTTTTTCAACTTCACTTATCTGTCAATAAATTCGAAGTTGAATCGATGGGTCGTAATGATGTCATCACATTTTCACCAGAGGAACAACACGGACACACGTCTGTCCATCAATGAACAACTTGTATTAAAGTTCACAGTAATGTAATAATGTCCACTGACAAAACACAAACATCAGCATTTTAACCCCAACAAAACAAAGGCTAACGTTACCAAGAGTTTTCTGTTCAATTTAACTGCCCAACATCAGTAGGGTGAACATATTTTGTCTGGACTGACAGCTCTAAAACCGGACTGTCGTCCCTTTTTAATATTGAATGCAAAAAGTTTAAGTCAGCAGCTGCCAAGACACGCACCACACTGTCCACATCATGTTTGGAAAAAAAAGAGCGTGTTGTCTTAATGTGTGTTGTCTGCACTGCTGCTCATATCACTCAGGTTAGCTACTGCATGCATCTTCAGATGGCTGTGCCTTTTTTTTTTCATCTAAGGTGTAGTATTTCCACACATGTGATGTGTGTCTGTCACTCTCTTTTGTTTTGTCAGACCTACCACCCCTGTTTTACCTGCAGCAGCCATGTCTCCTCTGGTTTAGGTCTGACTGGTCTGTGTTTACGCACTGAGGGAGAGAAAGAATAACATGCGACTTGTCGACTCCTCCAAATTTAAGTCTTTAAGTCAAATTTAAGACTCGTCGACGTTTCTGTTAATACCCTAGTAGAGACAGAACTAGCTTCCTATTCTCTCTACATGACAATAGGTTAAGTTTTAGTATTAGACCAAGATGTGATACTGTTAGTTACTGCAATTGAAAGTTCAACTTTGGAACTGGTTTAAATATATAAAACTTTATTATTTTCATACATGTAATGTCACTGGAATAAGATAATGACCCCATCTGCATATCTAATATTAATATCCATGTCTTAACACATATCTTAACACACACACACACACACGCACACATACACTATAAATCAACAAATTGAAACC
The DNA here is from genome assembly GCA_020466265.1 of Siphamia tubifer. Lineage (NCBI taxonomy): Eukaryota > Metazoa > Chordata > Actinopteri > Kurtiformes > Apogonidae > Siphamia > Siphamia tubifer. The sequence continues at coordinate 29,549,100 of CM035793.1, forward strand.
ATATATTGGTATTTATGTAGACCGCATACATATGCATGACTTTGTATGCATAAGAACTAGAACATGAAATGCAGAACTAAGACATGTACATATTAAATACATGCAATAATCCTGCAGGGTAATGGGTAATTAAATAAAATTATACATCTCTATGCTTACTGTGTTCTGGATTTCGTTCAGTTGTGACTTTTTTGTGTCTCTATGTGAGCATTGTTTTCTTTTTTAGCACAGCTGCCCTTCTTCAGAGAGAAACATAAAGAGAGCAATCCATCTCAAATACCCCGAATTCCTGAATTTTTCAAATCATATGATGTGTTACAGAGTTTATAAAGGTATTTAGAAAATGGATTCATAATACACACACAACAATACAAAAGATATACAAGTGAGACAATAGACCCAATGTAAAGTTGGAAGAAGATCAATGCTTGAAATGTCAGAGCTGAAATAAGCTCTAAAATGGAGGTCCCATGGGTTACAGCATGGAATCATGGGAGTTTCTGTTTTCACAATCATTGCTGATGAACATCTGAGAGATCAGCTGAGGTAATGTTTTAAAGTTTTATTCACATTACATTTTATTATTATTATTATTATTATTATTATTAATAATAATAATAATAATAATAATAATAATAATAATAATAATAATAATAATAATAATAATAGGGGTGCCACTACTAATAGGATATCACATTGTTTTATAGTCAGTAAGCAATTTTCAAAGGGAGGGCAGGAAGTGAAGCTGAGTGACTTTTCTATTGGGAAATTGTCTATGTTTTGTGTAGTTTGCAGCTGCGCCAATCGTTCTAACTGAGAGAAGGAAAAGTAGAGTACCAAAGATTGACATTCACAAAGGTGAGAAATGGAAAAAGCTCACAGAAAAACACAGCAAAATGTGGATTTTAAATCTGCGTTTATGGTCGGGAGTCTGCTAATGCTAATGCTAATGCTAATACTCGTGTCTGCAGCGTCCACTTCGTCAGAGGTATGTTCCAAAGCTAACTCTTTATGTGTATGTGCTATATATCATTAGGTTGTGGTTAAATGTTCATTTACACTGTTGTAATATGGTTTAACTAGACGCGTCAATATGAGTTGTATGTTTGTTGACATTAGTTGCTACTGTTAGCAGCTAGCAGCGACTAATGTAAACAAACATGTCATACATCTTGACATTGCATCTTTACAAATAAAACACTCACCCTGTCGAAGACCAAATGATAATTACCACTGAGCCTTTTGGTACCGAATTTGTGGACCCACCCACTGATAAAAAAGTTCTATGGCTCCAAACTTTTCTAGTCTTTCATCTGCTGCTGATGTAGTAGGATGTCTGCAGGACCAGGTACTTAGTAATATCCACAGCAGAGATTGTTGGAAGATCTTTGGGTTCTGTTGAAAATTAATTTTCATCAGATACGGGTCACATCCAATACATTTTTAACTAACTGTCTGTATCTGTGTTTCGACACTGGATCTAGATCCGTACAATAAACACTCTCTTCCATGGTTACTTCCTGCCCTCCAGCTGAATCATGACTGCAACCTATCTATTGTGGTCCCTTTTATGCGTGTGTGTGTGTGTGTGTATGTGTGGTCCATACATAATGAACTTGTAGCCTGTATCCAATGGACCCCCTCATCTGCTCTATTCTCTATGGGCGCCCCACAATTTCTGGACCCCATGAATATGTCATTGGTGCCCGAGGATTTATATACAGTAGCTCTTTTCTACAAAGCATACTCAAAGCATGTACAGTAGATCTATTATTCATTCATACTCTCGTGGTGGTAAACTACATGTGTATCCATAGTTGCCCTGGGGCAGAATGACACAAGTGTGGCTGCCAGTTTGTACCTATGGCCCCCTCCCCCAACGACCACCAAACATCCATACACATTCATACACCAGTGTGAGTAGCAGCACTGAAGGCAAGGAGGGTGAAGTGCCTTGCCTAAGGACATGACAACACATGACTAGAGCAGAGCACCAATCGAACCATCTTCGGTTATTGGATAACCTGCTCATGAGAACAGTTACAAATATTCTATTCCAACTTCATGGATGTTGGAAACATCTGCAGTAATGCAAGTACACAAAACAACAAAAGGCAGTGAATGCCATTTTTAACTAATTAGATTGTCTAAATGTTCCCTACCATGTTCTCAGAATGGGGATGATTAATTGTGATATGTTAAATTAATATAAATTACGAAATATATTCTGTCATGTTTTTTTTCCAAATGGTTCAACAAACAAACAAATGGGAACAGGCATACAGTCTGTTGCTATGGTTACCTGTGTTTTGTATATTTTTCCTCACACCTTAATAAAAAAAAAATTCTGAGTAAATAAATTAAGATCACCATTCCTAATCCTATCTATTAAACTCTGAAAGCCTCAGCTGGTTTCCTATCGTGGAGTAGGGATTGAAGTAAAATCCAGATCTAGAGGAGGTCATGGTGTAGACCATAGAAGTCTGTGAGCGTTCACTAATTGCAGCAGTACCTCTCCATTTCCTCTTTCCACAGTGCGATTCATCCTCTATGTGAGCGGCGCCAACTGCAATGTATAATGCAAAGCTGAGGGATGGTTCGTGTAGAAAGAGGCAGAAGTCCCCAGTCCCATTAGAAAGAATAAGTTGCAGTGACATGTCTGGTAACGGTCTTCTACATTAGCACCCCCAGAGACCCGTGTCTCAACAATGACAGCATGGTGCTCAGAGAAGAGGAACGAGGGGCAAAGCGACTGACAAAATGGTGGGTGGTGGTGGAGAGAATAGAGTCTGTTATCTGACCTTAAAGCAAAAAGAGAAGAAAAGCAGATGGAGGGCAAACAATGAAAGGAGACAAGTTTGGAAGTTTAGTACAGGGGGACGATGCTGTATTATCACTACAGTGGTCTCTCATTTATCCACAAGGTTATTTTCTAAAAAATAACCCACAATACGTGTGATCTGTGAAGTAGTATTTCCATTACAGGATAGTACTAACTTTACAGTACCTGAACGTCATAGCGTTACTTCCATGCTGCCAGCTCAGAGAACTGTTGCACATTACAAAAAAAAAGAAGGAAAAAAAAAAGAAAGCATTCAAAATTGCACCAAAAAATTCTGCAAAATGGCAAGGCAAAGAAAGAGGGACCATCATACTGAAAAATAAAGTTTTGTAGGTTTAAATGAAGTAATGTAATTTTTTGCTTTGGAAAGTTCCCATTTTTTCCATGTAAGTTTCAAATCGGTTCATCTTCTTATTAATTTTAGTATAAACAAAGCATTTTTGTGGCACTCACAGTTGGTTTATTGGTTCCCATTAGTTAAGACAACGTTTCTCAACCATTTTTTTTTTTTAACCAAATGTGACTTTATGTTATTGTGACCCCCCGCCCCCACCCCACTCCACCACCACTACCTTCTTTCTCATTCCAAACGCCTCCTGATGGTACCACCCCTTTTGAGAAATGCTGAGTTAAGAACGTATATTGCTCAGGTCCAAAACTCAATATATCTTAAGATTCAATAAATGTATTTTTCTGCCATTATAGAAAAAAATGTGGTTCTCAAAAAACACCACAGTTTCATCTTTTTCCTCTAATTGCTGTGGCTGTACTCATTATTCTCAGTTCATCCTGATAAGAAGTTAAACAGTTTTGTGGAATGGCAATATCCCATCCAATCCAACTTTATTTGTAAAGTACATTAAAAACAACCACAGTCGGCATAAGTGTTGTACAGAAGAATAAATAAAATCCAAAACAAAACAATAAAATAGATTATAAAGCATAGAACAACTGTAACAAAAATAATAAAAAATATTCCATTATGCAGTTAAAGTAGTAGTCACACAAAGCACTGGGCTTTCATCTGTTTTTTTATTCTAACATCAGTGAGCAGTAAATCTTACTACCAAGTCCACACAGTCAACAACAGTGGGACATGTAAACTTATTTACTGTAATGTTTAGTGTCCAGAAGAGGCAGAGTAACACAAATACATTGATTTGTGTTTAACCTGTTATAATTTTAAGTGTTTTAAATACAGCACTGGCATATAAGGGCAAGGGCGATAAAATTAGAAGACTGACAAACAAAAATAAAACAAAAAATGTGAAGATATCAAACACTTAATTAAAAAAAGACAATATATTAGGGAATCCATGATGTTGGATGTTGGATGTAATGGGAAGTAATGTTAATAACCTAACATGTTAATATTAGCTAGGGCCAACAAATATTTAACTTTACTTTTCAGCTTCATCCATTTCCTCTGCTCTTTTGCTGTTCATCATCACATAGAAAATGGTGCAATGATAACTATCTGTGTTTATTGGACTACAAATGAACACACATGAACCTCAACACAATAAATGATACAAGACCCTCAAAAGTAGATTATGGACTAACACTGGTTGTTAAAACAATTAGTCTTTGGTTAGCTATGGTAAGATTGCATTTAAGAGATAATAATAATAACAATAACAACTAGAAAAACATTGAGAGCACAAACCTCTGCCAAGGCAGACCCCCTCCCCCCTCCTTGAAATAAGAGAGGTCCGCCAAGGTTCTGTTTTCACTGGAGTTTGTCTGTATTTTCAGCAACATCACTTAAAAAGTTATGAATGGATTTTGATACAATTTTCAGGATGTGTTGGGAGTGTCACAGGGAACAATTGGTTATATTTTAATGGTGATCCAGAAGAGATCCTGGATTCTGGATCACTTTGAAATTTTACATTGTAGTAAATGGAGAATAAATTTCCATTTACAGATCACCACCAAAATGTAACCATTTGTTCCTTGTGACATTCCCATCACATCCTGAATAATAAATGGAATACTTCTGCAAAGTCTTGTATTTTATTTTTTATTAGTCTTACATTGAATGACCAGTAGAACCAAAGCCTTGAAACATCGCTGGTAACTGCATCGTCACACTGCAGGGACTAGGTGGGACAGGAATAGTCATGATAACGGTACTGAAAAACAGGTGAGAACACAGAAAAGATAGACTGATGACAAGGAGAGCTGAAGATGGGTCAGAGCAGTAGGGAGGAGGAAGAAGGTATGAAATGCCAAAAGGAGGATACGGGTGTGGAGAGGTGGGGGGGGGGTTGAAAGTTTCATGAGGGTGTCACTATGGAAGCACTGAATTTTTTCAGACCATCTGTGAAAGAAACATTCCTCTGGGGCAGCTGATTCAAAGCTTATGCGTGTATCTGTGTGTATTCATGCTACAGTGTGTGTTCTGCAGTGGCCAGAGGATATGTTGTTCACAAATCAACAGTGAATTCAGCAGGGAAGAAGACGAAGAAACAAGAAAATGTAAGCAAAGCCACAAGAAAAAGAGATGTCCATGCAAAACCAAGGGGTGGAAAAAAAAAAAGCCCTGCCCCCCTTGTGTAATTCATGGCCTTTAGCTCAGCAATACATTTCAATTGCCCCTTCCTAAAGCCCCTTTTTTCCATTTCATGCTCTTATTCACTGCTCTCCATTGCTGCTTTGTGATCTCCCTCATGTCCATTTCCACTTACCTGCCTTTGAAAAGAGCTCTGTTTTTCTGTGCCTCAGGACCTCATGTACCAAAACATATTTAGTGTAGGAAAGAAAAGAAAAAAAAAAAAGCTAAACTAGGAAGGTCTGTGGTCCATTTGCCGTTAATTGGCACAGTGCAACCATAGATTACCGAACATGACAGTGTCTTTTTCAGAGAAATCTATCTGCCGTGACCTCTCCGGCACTATTACAGCAAGGTCAGAGAACACAGAAGGAAACCAATCAATATAATATTGAGTGTGGACCAAGTCTGTAGCGGAGGGATGGAAAAAAAAAAGAAAGAAAGAAAGAAGAAAGAGCTACTACAAACGGGGCAAAAATGTGAGTGAGAAGCTAAAGGAGATGGAAAAACTAAGAGAGTAAAAAAAAAAAAAAAAAAAAAAAAGGGGGGGGGGGGCATGGAGAAAAAAGAACCCACAGTCAAAATAATAGAATGACCAACGGAGGCCAAAGGGTATTATGACGATGGTGACGATGATGAGAAGCACAAACAGCAGGACCATCAGCAGATGACGGATTGAAAAAGGTAAAAAAATGGAGCATGGAAAGGAAGACCCTGAAGGGGGTTGCAATATATCGGGTGGCAGCAATATCAGTCTAGAGCACTGCCACTGCCATGGGCACAAACACACAAACTGACACCCATTGTGTTTGAGAGATGGTCAGTCTGGGAAGAATATTCTGTAGCCACAGGCACAAACACATATTGCCCAGGGGAGGTGTCTGATAACACTGTGTAGGCTACAGTAAATTGTGCACTGTATACATGTGTGTATGTGTTGTGCAAGGAACTATACACACTCTTTTTATGTGTGCATGTTTGTATTTCAAACAGCAGAGTTTGACTAAACTGGTTCTGCAAGTCCCATTTTCTCCTTCAAAGTGCAGATGTGGTCTCATCAATATGCATGCATTGATTTACATACTATACAGTCATGAATATGAGGTCGATAATAATAATAATAATAATGACAATAGAGAAATATATACAGTACCTCAACTTATGAAAGACCCAGCTAACGAATAATCCTGTCTATTTGTCATCTCTGAATACGAAAGTAAATTTAATTTACGAAAACTAAACCGAAACCCCAGAGATGTAAATACAGTACTGGACGTCAATATGTACTGTACGTAGCATCCCATTGGCTATGAGGGGAGCTACCCATGAATCTTTTGGTGACCCTTTGACCCTCATTCATCACATAGTTACTGTTGTTTGGTGAGTTTTTCTCAGTGTGTTCATTGAAACTATATTACAGTATGTATTCATTATACATCATCAGTGTACCACCAAATTCCTGGTGTTCTCTGTTTTTAATAGAAACATCCTTAACTTTAAATGTGAGCTTTTATGAACATCTACAAGATAAAAAAAAAAACAACTGACAGGAAAATACCGTAATTTCCGGACTGTAGAGCGCACCTGATTATAAGCCGCACCCACCTCATTTTAAGAGGAAAACCGATTTTGTACATGCACAAGCCGCACCTGTATATAAGCCGCATGTGCCCACATTAAAACATGTAACACAAACACAAAATTAACCCAAACCCGACTTCAAGTCCCGCGAATTAAACTAAATGTCCTTCATTAAAGTCCACAGTCCAAAAATCACAGCCGGCAAAATGAACGGAAAATGATACTTAAGGTTTGATGCAGACCTGCAGAGTCCGGGTCCCGCTGAAAGTAATCCAAGGAAAAAAAAGTGTATGTTTCCAAAGGTAAGGGAGGGAAAAATATATATCCACTATTGTCCGCCGCGTCCACAAACAGGTGGCTGGTCGCCGCCTTGCCTCATCTATCGCAGAGTCAGCGATAACTTTAATCTTTCGCAGAGAGTTCAGGTCAAACTCCTCCGTGCCAACGTGCAAAAAAAATCCACAGGGTCTGGTCGAGCCTCTGTCTTCTCTCACACACCGCCGCGGGTTTTTCTTTAAGCAACTTTTTTTTGTCTGTCCCTCAACTTTACCGGACCCCATTAAACCCGTCACCCCGTGTTTGTTCCGCCCCTCCTTTTTCATTCAGTCTTCCTCGACGCATATATTCCACCGGTCTAAATCTTACCTTTTCTACTCGAGCGCCACTGGCGGCCGTTAGGAAAATTACATAAATTGGCCGCATCACTGAATAAGCCGCAGGGTTGAAAGTTTGGGAAAAAAGTAGCGGCTTATAGTCCGGAATTTACGGTACCAGATTTTCACTGAAAAAATCCCCACAAAAAAACTTAAAATACAGAAAATTCTATTTCATTTCACTATTTAATTCAATATTGATATATCAATTAAGGAAGGTTCAATAGAAGCAACCTACAACAGAATTACTCTCAACATTTATAGCAATGCAAATGGGCAGTTGATCCAACAGTGACAGGGAGCAGAACCAACCCATAGAGATGGAAGATGCTGAACAGTACACAGAAAAAAACCCCCAAAAATCGAAGAGTCGGCCAATAAAGTATTACGTATATTGTTTTAATTTTGTTCATATATAGTATATTCCCTTCTTTCTTAAGTCTGTTAGCTCATGCAAAATGAAATGTGATTAATATAGATTAAAAATGAATGATATGTAATCATGATCATCTAATTTAATCCACAGCAACCTTGTGATTAATCTGATGAATACACATTTGACAGAACAAACAACCCCACAAATGGGTTAAAATAAAAAAAATAATGAGAAAAATAAGAGGATGTGAGGAAATTCATAATAATGCATGCACAGTATGAGTGTGGCTGGTTTAAATAAATACCGAGTAACCAAACCAAACTGTTCAGCACTGGGAAAATAGAAACAAAATATGCATAAGACTAGGTCAAGAAAATAATTAGTACTTTTTCTGGTTCTGACTAAACTTTCCAAGTTTCAAACCAATTTATTTTTTTGGTCAAAATATGGAGGATGATTGAAAATTATGTGTATGACCTGTTCTATGCAGGTCGAGAGGCAGCGTGTTCAGGTCAGGTCCTCATTTCAGTGGTTAGAAACTGGTTCTCACAAAGATAGCCTTACCAATATACACACACACACAAACACACAAACACACAAGCACCTGCCCTCAATTCATCTTTGGAAAGTACACTTCATGCTGGCCCAACATTGGTCAAGTGTAATTCATGTCTGTTTCGCTTCCTTGCTGTTTTGAGGTTAGAATACACTGTAACTAAGGCAACCACCTGTTCTCCTTCTAGAAACACAGAGAGAAAGTAACAGCAAAGAGTTAAAGTGAGCGGCAAAAAGTAGAATTGAAAAGTTTTTCAAGAGTCAAGAAAGTCCAATGATAAGGATATTTAAAATTGTTTGCATGAGCCGAACAACAGAGAGATAGAAGTGATGAGGTTTCACATTTCAGGCTGGTAAATAGAGATATAAAGACAACACATATTAGCGTGTATGTGTGTGAGCAGAAGATAACGAGACGGCATGTGAGTGCTCTGTGTTTACTCTAATTAACTACATCAATACTGTCAGACAGCTTTTCTGAGCTTTCATCAGCTCCCCAAGCCTGGCAGAAAGTCTGCAAAACGCACCCGTCAATCACAGCCATCGTCCTTTTATGCTAATCTTATTCCAAAAAACAAAAGAGGGCCGGGGAAACAGCAAAGTGATTAATTTACTCCACCGTGTGAAATGAGTTTCGCTGGTCAAGTTGGATGGATGCGAGCGTTTCCGCTGATTATGATTCAACCCTCATCCCATTTCCATCCACTTCTGCTCCACCCATGCCTCTTTCACACTTGTGACATCCATTACTTTCTCCCCCCACACCCACCTATGTACACATGCACCGCTGGCTCCACGTTGAATATGTAAATCGACATCTGCTCCAGTACCCAATCTCCAGCCCTCACCATGTGTCTGATATGCTAATGCAGCCAACACAGTTTCTTCACTCCACATCTTCCCTCCTTTCTGCTTCCTCTCCTCAACGAAAGGCTGCCAAGGATGAGCAGATGAGGCAGAGGAGGAGGGGAGTAGAGGAGGAAAGAGGGAGAGGAGAGGGGCTTCAAACAAAGCCTGATAATGATGTTGTTATGGATGGATGTTACACACACAAACAGGCATGTGAGCAACAGCGAGAATCTGGGCTTATTAGAGAACAATAGCAGGAAATCCAGGAGAGAGATGCTGAGTGTGGGAGGAAGGACAAAGCTCCAACTCCTCTGGTACTCACTGTGCTTCTCCCTTGTTAACCGAGCGGGTTCCCACCCCACCTTCCAACCCCAACTTATCAGCTGTAATGAGCTCAGAGGGGTAACACACATCCACAACCCAGTTGTCAGGATAAAATGCTGCTATTTTATGTTTCTGCAAACCTAGGATATATACTCTCTGCACAGTTTATCATTGAAGGTTCTGCCATGTTCTTCAAAAGGATTGAGATGAATGGTAGCTACATAAAATGCAGAGTGGAGTTCATAGCTTAGCTCTTGTAAATATTTAAGTTTTAGCAATAACAGTGTTTTGAAGAAGGTCACAGCTTGGATCAAAGGTCCAGTGTATAAAACTAAAGATACAAAAATACACCAGTGACCAAAACCATCTGTTGATCTAATCTGTTGATCCACTAATCCTGGCAGCGGCCGACAACTCGAACACCACACTGTCCACATCATGTTTGGGGGAAAAAAGAGTGTGTTGTCTTAATGTGCGTTGTCTGTGCTGCTTATCACTCAGGTTAGCTAGCAGGCGATGCTCGTATCACACACGTTAGCCAATACCTCTTCAGATGCCGTGCCGTTTTTTTCTTCATCATCTAAAGTGAAGTATTTCCACACATGTGATGTGTGTGTGTGTGTGTCACTCTCTTTTGTTATCCCACCACAGCTGTCATTCCTGCAGCAGCCTTGTCTTCTTTACCTCTGGTCTGTGTTTACTCGACGAGAGAGAGAGAGAATAACATGCGACTTGTCGACTTCTCCAAATTTAAGTCGACTTGTGCTACAGGAGTCGACGTGTCGACTAGTCGACATTTTAGGTAATGCCCTAATCTGACAAATGTTCCAATGTGGCCCCTGGGATGAATTAGAAGAAGTGCAATAATTCCACAGTCAAGGCAGTGGAACTCATTTTAATTCAGGTTCCACATACAAACTAATATTATCTCGAGTCAAATAACATAAAAACCTACAAAAAAATAATAAATCCATATTTTCTTCTGCGTTTGATGTGGAAAATATTTTACATTATGCCGATAATGACAACTTCACATTTTTATCTTTGTTTTAGTTTTAAAAAATAACATGTAAATATTGAAATATTTACATTTACAAACTATAATATAAGAATAAAATGTGAAAAACCTGAACAACTATGAACAAAATGAAATGTCTAAAGAAAATTCTCTACGATTTTAAAGATTTTTTGCTTCTTCATGTAAAAAATTATATGTTGAAGCGAAACATTGTTTTGTCTAGGAAATTTGAGGTTTTTTTTCTGATTATTCCCATATTTTTTATTTGTATAGTTTGTAAAAAGAAAATATTTTCATAATTTAATGGGGGTTTTTTGTACTAAATCAAAGTTTGAAGTTATTATTTACATGTTATTCTATTATTTTACTGGTCCAGCCCACTGGAAATCAAATCAAGCTAAATGTGGCCCCTGAAGAAAATGAGTTTGAGACCCCTGGACTACACCTCCTCTGAGAGGTGGCAGAAGTCTTGACCTTATACAGTATGTCCAAATGAGAAGTAACAAATTAAGAAGGTTGTAGAAATCCACTCAGTTTTTGCCAAAATGAATATAAAGATAGTTTTCCCACATCTGGAGAGTTCAAATATTCAGTATTTGAAGAATTAGGGTACAAATACACAAATAAAGAAACCAAAAATGAATAAAAGTGGGTTTAGCTAAATATAACGCTTGAAGAAAGGTACAATAGGGAGAAACATTTATTAACTAGTACAACATTAACACTACATCTTTATGGGTTAAAAAGGTCTAACCATAGCCACTGATTATATTTTGCACAATTATCATTAAATGATTGGTATAAAATCAACTGCTGTGTGTTTTCTACTTCCATCACCATTAACTACATGTGAGTGCAGACCACTTATTATTCTCTAAAAATCTCAGAACACATACACGATGCACTGACTCTAGAGGCATTTTCATATTTTGCCATATTTTCAACATCTACTTTTAAAGGAGACTGGATTGATTACAATCTGCATCTGCAAATGATATACGTGTCCCAAGAAACGTTCATACCAAATGTATTTTAGTATTTCTTAGTATTTCCTGTTTAATGTATCCACTGCATTTAGAGACATACAAAGCCAATATGTTTTGTTTCAGACCCCAGGTACAGCTTTCAGACACACATACATTTACACAAATGTAATTTAAATGCACAAAAAGTCACATGTTTTGGCCAGTACATGCACCATGCACCCCTTGCTTACACCCAAACACACCAATCACATTTGCATCAGGCAGCGAGATGGATGGCGTCCCATTCCAGGGGCATTGTTCTCAATCCAAGTCATGGTGAGGGCTTTGATTTATAAAGGATGAAATGGGACTAGACTTGTTTCCCAGAGATCCCCAGTTGGCTGTGTTCAGAGCTTTTACCACTTTGACTGAGTTCTGAGTGAATATATGAATGCTAAAGACAGTAGCCACAGCTCTTTGCTTCTTTTGCTTCATGTGTAGTCCCTCTTGCTGTGAGGGGATCTGTTGAAAATGATAGGGGGCCGTGTAACACCTGCATGTTTATCCAGAATCGTAAAGGCTAGTCACATAGAAAAATGAGAGCCATGTGTTTTATGTGCGTAAATAACAGGAACAACAAGTTAAAAAAAAAAAAAAAAAAAAAAAGATCAAAGTCAAGTTGAGTCTTGTATTATACAGAAGTAGCCAACACATTCATTAAGCCTGGTTTCATTTATCAAAGAAGTGCATGACCCAATTGGGCTGCAAAATGAAACTGCATTCATATCCATGAGTAATAATACATTTATCAATTGGATCCCAGCTGCACCTGGAAGATCAGTGTGACATCTGGATTGAGATGTGTATTCTCAGTGGTCAGGTTTACAGACAGATGTTAGGATGGTCTAGATTCACATGGAACAATAACACATTGAAACCTGTCGCTACAGAATTTAGAACAGCTGATGTAAAACAATAAAAGCTCATTTGCTCAAACTGTTGTTTATATTTATGATGGTATGTTTATTTTACTCTGATTATCCAAAAGTTAGTTACATTAATTACATCAGTTAAGATGCACCTCTAAACTAGATCACTCCGAGAGCGCAGAACAAGTCTGCCAAGGTTTGCCAAGGTCTGGATGTTCGTAACTTATTTGTAAACTGGTGTTAGCTAACGATTTATTTCATCGGCCATTACCAATCCCTTACTGGGTTTTAAAAAATGTAAAGAAATCCTCTGTCTCATTTTTCAGAACAATGCTGAAAAAAGCAAATTAAACCATAAACATATTTACAGAGTAACATGTAGATTTAACATTTTAAACATGTACATTTAACACTAGTGAATGTACACAGTAAATGGACTGTACCTTCCATAGACCTGCCCACAGTGATTTCTAAAGCTTCCAGGTGTAAAGTGGGAAACATTTAAGCTTCATGTCTTCAGAGTTTTGCAAGGACGCTTAGACATGTGAACAGTCAGAGTTTCGATTCAAACTACCAACCCTTTTGTTAATCTCACCGAACGTTGGTTGGGAGGGATTATTGTAATCACTGTGTGTGTGTGTGTTTGTGTGTATGTGTGTGTGTGTGTGTGTGTGTGTCTGCAGAGACATATCAAGCTCAACTTGACGAATACTTGAGATATCACCATGAAATTACATGAGCATATACATACAATGCAATTTTGCAATTTTATAACTTTTTGCTGTTAATTCTATAGTCAGTTTTTTTTTTATTTTACAGTGTGTGTGTGTGTGTGTGTGTGGGTGGGGGGGGTCATCGACAGTTGTACCCATTGATATCTCAACCATCTCTACCTTCAGAGTGGAAAAAATGGGCATTTATTAAAATATTGCAGAGAAATCATTGGGAGATCAAACGAAGACATTGTTTTGGTATTAGTATTTTCATCTAAACTTTGAGAAGACTGTGGGGATGATTGGAAGATCATGGAGAGCTCTTGGTGTTCGCTGGGGGCTCACTGAAAGACCGTTGACAGTTTGGTCATTTTTTTCACCCATCAATGCTGTATAAAGGGAGTTTATGTAAAGGTCTTTTCTTGACCTCATTATGATCAGCAGTAGTATCTATAAGCAAAGTGAAGACTGAAGGACAGTCAAATTTCCTCCTGCATGTTTTGTTAGATATTTCCATGTTTGTATGTGATGATGCTGGCGTGTGGTCTGCAGATAAAACCCTACTGCGCATCAGTGAGGATAGTCACGTTATGGTTTCATTCTAACAATAACAAACATTTGAATTCTGTGGTTTGGTTGTGCTCTGATGCACCAAACAAATGTGACACAGAATGTCTCTGAGCTCCTGAAACCTCCAGCAGAGCCTTGGGTACACAATATTTGAATCAACGAGAACATGTAACACATAAACATTGTTGATTCACCTAAATCTAAATGCTAATGCAGAGTGAGGCTGAGGAAGGGGAAGGAGGGAAGACTGCAGTGTCGCTGGTACTGAGAATTATAGTGACTGCAACACTTTTTGTAGATCTGTGTATATAATTGTCTAACAAGTGCAAAGACAGACAGACAGACAGACAGAAAGATAGATAGATAGATAGATAGATAGATAGATAGATAGATAGATAGATAGATAGATAGATAGATAGATAGATAGATAGATAGATAGATAGATAGATAGATAGATAGATAGATAGATAGATAGATAGATAGATAGATAGATAGATAGATAGATAGATAGATAGATAGATAGATAGATAGATGGACAAGAGTACAACTGTACCAGGTAAGAGTAATGACATTTTGTGTGTTCTGTCTCTATGGAACATCCATCTGTTTAATGGCATATTTAAGGCGCGAGTGGAAAAAAAGGTTTGTCTCTCTTGGATTTTGGGAGAAATAAGTGACCCGATTTGGTGTCTAAGGTATGGAATTCCTTAACCTAACACTTAACTTACCCCAAAACATAGGTTTTATGGACACTACGTAGTTTTTTGAGTCAACCATAAATGCCAAGTCAAAGATCTGCAGCTTTTGACAATGTGGTTTTGGTTTCATCTTTCAGCCCCAGTAGCTCTAACTTTGTTATATTCCTCAAAGGTACGTAGCCAGTACACCACTGAATATAAAGGAAATTATGTAATTTGAAAAGGCTTTGAGTGAATTAAACGCATGAGATACTTCTGAGTTGGGTTATTTCACTGTACAAGGTATCCCATCCATCTCCAAGTTTATTCTACAAAGCAGCATTTTTATGTAAAATATCCTGAAACCTACTGTATTAGACTTGGTCTGATTATGATGAGATCATCTGTAATTTATACATGAACGTCACAATAACTTCATTACTTCAATACTTTGTTTGTTTCTTTGTTTCTTACTTTCTTTCTTTCCTTCCTTCTTTCCTTACCTGCTAATCTGTAAAGTTCAGGAAAACATAATAGATGGCTGACATGCAAACCAAGTGAGTCATATTTTTATACAACTAACAAAAACACATGAAAGTGAATTGATTTTTTGTACATATTCATTACTACATCCAGGAATTTGCCTTAAATACCTGCTTTCAGCAGTTTGTGCCAGAATGCATCCTTCTAAACTGTATCGGGTTCCTTACTGTAATCAATAACAGAACAGAAAAAACAAAACAATACAAATCAATATGTTTCAGTAAAAAAGTATGATCACGTGTAGAATAACCTTCTAAAGCCTGACCTGGATTTCTTTAAGTATTTCATTATGCTCAAACACAAGAAACATTGAACAGCCTACACAAAGCCTGCAGCTGCTGCATTTCATAGATAATGTCTTAGGTATTACCAAGTAAAAAAAAAAAAAGATACACAGGCAGTACTTACTGTAAAACAGACGGTTTAATACAATATGTGCCTTACACCACTCATACAATGTGATTGCTGTATCTATTGAGAGATGAAATATGAGATAAAACACTGTACCTTAAAGGTGTCTACATCAGTTATTGTTACACATGATTTCATGCAGTTCTTTTTTATGTCCAATACAATTTAAAGGTGAGGTATAGAAGTTTGGTACATGCTTGTGTACTTACTTTAATGTATGTGTTGGAGGTGTTATGGCTGGAGCTGCTTGGTTTTGTAAATTAGCAGACTGCACTTGTCATTTTTAAATTAACACTGCTGTTGTCCTTGGGTCAAAATGACCCACCACTGTACCCCCTCCAACCTAAATCTGAAATGTAATGACTTTTCCTAGATTGACCCCACCATTAGAAAAAAGTGAATTGTAGCCTTTATGCACATTTGTATGGAGCTGTGACAGGTGGTCCTCTGGTGGACTGAGCTGCCTTAGACCTAACCCAAATGGAGCAATATTAATATTTTGAATATTATATTAATATATAATAATATTAATTGAATTGAAAGCTGTTTCTATTAATTTATCTAATATATGCACAAAGACAATAAAACATTTTTGTTCTCTTTCTGCAAAGAGTACACCCAGCTGTGAGGATGAGGACAGTGGATGTGCCGCAGCAGCCAGAAGTGATTCATTAGTCGCAGGCTGGTATGTGTGCAAAAAACAACAACATTTACTAATGAAATTATTTTGTTGTGTTCAGCCTATTTAATGACCCATAATTTAGTCATCATAATAATTTTGGTATAGCCTTTTATGAAGTATCTGACTTGCACTGCTACATCAGTCACTGGTATTTTTCCATAATGACATTTTGAAGTTATGATTTTTGTCATTTTCTTGCGGCAGAAATATTAAAGAAAGACTTGATCTTTGAATAAAAATATGTTTGTGACAGGTTTGATAATTCATCTTTTATTATTATCTATGTATCATCAGTGAGCGCCCCCCTCACAAAAAAATTAAATTAAATTAAATTAATCTCATCTGGTCACCCTAACCCAGAACAGACATCAGGCCGTGACAAAACAATACAATGATGTTTGTAAATTCTATTACATTTTGAAAATTAAATGAAACCTAATTTACAATCATTTAAAGTGCGTACATTTTTTTTTGGGGGGGGGGGGGGTGAACCTGTATATGTATATCTGACACAGCTGCCTCAGTGAAGGAAGCAAGTGCTCTCACATTAATTTGATTTCCAGCCTCGATCCAAATGACACATTCCAGTTTGCAGAGTAAAGACACTGTTGAAATAGACTTGGAACTTGTGCAAACAACTACATCAAGCAGTGCACTCTATTTGTTTTTTCAAGTTTCTGCTTTGAAAGGAACACAAGGCCACTCAACAGTTCCAACTTCATCTCTCGGTGCAAACATCACTGCCTCCTCTTGAAGTTCCTGTGTTCCGACATGATCACATCCCTTGTACCCGGCAGGTTTCATCAACTGCAGGATAAATCTAAAGCCCTTCCTCAGCCTCCCCACTCACCCAGTGCAAACATAACTGAATCTTTGCACTCTAAACATCATTGAACCTTTATAAGAAATAGATTTCCGATGTCTGTGCACTGGAGGTGTCTGGTGTTGAGAGGAGCTACTTTATGGAATTGTAAGAAAATCATTGTTTCTTTGATTGAAACCTCCAGAGACGAATCTAAACAGCCAAATAAGGAGTTCTGGATTGATCGGTCTCAGGTTTAAGGTTTATTTAATATGCACAGGTAAAATACAAAAATCAGTGCTGATCACAACTGTGTGTCCCCTCCCACAATCTGTTTGACAGTATTTTCTGGGTGTCTCCACCCTGATCACATGGGTTGGACTTCGCAACGTCATTGGAACCAGTCTTTTGATTGGACCACTACCTGATGACAGAGCTCTGGAAACCTTAAAATGTTTGTGTGTGAATGTGAGTTCTGTGTCATTTTCCACAACATCTTAAACTCCACCTGGAGACACAGTCAAAATATGTTTACGTCAACCTTCACGTCATTTTCTTCCCGGGAGAGACAGACTCTGAACCTGCTGGGAAAGTACTTTTTCTGTACAATAACATTCTTATGGACCCATGTTCTCATAACAATGCTGTCAATTCTAATATATAAACTATATGACCTCCTAATAACTAAAAAATACTATCAGAACTGAAGATACAGAATGGACAGAATGACTCAACCTCCTCTAAAGTCTGAGCTATCATGTCTTAGGCTACATTTATACAGAGACGATGAAAACAGAAGACGCGAAAGTGGCGTCTCGTCTCCAGTTTTTCATCCATGTTTAGATGAGCGTATTCAGGAGGAAATCCTTGTTTATACGAAGACGCAATAGTAGGTGAAACACAGTTGGATATGCATTCCAGGCCAGCTATATCCTTTTCTGTTTTTGACGTATATAATTGTACACCCATCTCTGTTCAGCTACGGTATGCGTGTGATGTCTTTACATGTGATGTCTTGAAATGACTCCTGTACATTTACTAGAGCTGCTAATGCTAATGCTAATGCCGGTGCAGCTTGGGATCCAGGATGCCCCACATGTTTGTTACTTTACCCGCTCATCGCATGAATGTAACGTGAAAGTGTATGTGACGTGAACATATGTGACGTAGAGACGCACGCCACGTTAACATTTGCGTTTCTAGACGGAGACACGACCCAGCGTGTCTTCACTAGAAGGAGTCTTCAGATTTGTGCATATTCACACCCTGATGGTGTCGGTTTCGTGTAAATGAAAAGCCACAGTCATCCTCATGTAAATGACCCCTCATATCAAAACTATTATTTCCCTTAGATAATTCAATAATTACAGTTCTATTTATGTATTAAAAAAAACTGTACTTGCCCACAACCATAAACCTGTACTCTTGTAGCTGTCACATTGCATTTTAAATTTCCCAGTGCAGTTTTCCCATACTGTCAGCGATGCTGTGATAAATGGGGGCCATTCAGACTTTAATTGTAGGTCAGCTGAAGCCGGGCCTTTAGTCGTAAAACCACTATGAGTATTTTGTGTCATATTTCAACAAAACCTTGCCCCTTTTGTGGCCTTGACCCTAGTTTAAATACAGACAGATGAATGCTGGCTGTTCTGTAATAAACCACATGGTCATTAACAATGGAGATGAATACAAATACAGTATTTGGAAAAGCAGGGATGTTATGAATATTACTCTTCCTTTAAATATTAGAAAAATTTCAAGAAAGAAGTTTGTAAAAAATCATGTAAAGTCACTATTCAGGTTTGAGAGTTACTAGTCTTTTCATGCCATCGTGTTGGGAAATATTTAGTTGTTTTTTTCCCTCCTTTTTTTTTTTATTGTAACTGGATATCTGTATATTATGTCTGCATCCTGAACCGTATTATTGTTGTCGTTATATAATTTTAGAGGACTAGCCTAGTGTTTGTCCATTGCTTAATGGGGATCAATAAAAAAAATAAAGAGTAAAAAAAAATTGCATATGTTGTTCATTTGTTGCATATGAACACTGTGCTTCTGCTGACATAACAAAAGACAACAGCAGAGTATACATTATAAGAACCTTTAAAAATATACATTTGGAAGCAAGTTTTTTTTTTCTTATCTAAAAGAAGTAATATGTAATATTGATATTCCAAACACCCAACAACATTACATAATCCTGTCTTGTAGGATCATTGTAATTAAAATGTTTTTATTACGTCCGCCAAGGAGGTTATGTTTTTGCTGGAGTTTGTCTGTCTCTCTATATGTCTGTCTGTTAGCAAGATATTTATTCTTTTTCTTTTGAAATGTATTCTCCATTTACGGCAGTGTACAATTTCAAAGTGATCCAGAATCCAGGATCTCTTTCAGATCATCACCAAAATCTAATCACTTGTTCCTTGTGACACCACCAACACGTCACAGAATTTTCATCAAGATCCATCCATAACGTTTTGAGTTATCTAACTAAGAGTCAGACAGACAGACAGACAGATAGACAAAAACATAACCTCCTTGGCAGACCTCTCTTCATTCGAAAGGGGGAGGTCTGCCTTCGTGGAGGTTTGTGCTCTCAGAGTGCTTTTCTAGATTTTTATTATCTTTGTGTGTTTATTGATTGCTAGATAGACAGACAGACAGACAGACACAGGTGCAGTTACTAACTACATCCTCACTAAAAATAAGGAAGTGGGACGATGGAGAAGATGGTTTCCCCTGGGACAGGAGGAAAAGGTTGTGTATCGATAAAAGGAAAATGCAAATCAGTGCAATGGAAACAGAGCTGATATGTACAGTTAGTGTCCAGGAGACTCAGGCATATTTTGACTCACTGAATGAAAGGGACCTTGATGTGAAACACTGAAATAATATGCATGACGAACAAAAACAAGCAGAGGGCTTGACAAAGTGGAGGGATTTTGAATATAATCATCTATTACACTAGTGTAAAATCCAGTAGAAAATCCAATAGGAATTCTACTGGTATGAACTGGTCCAAACTGGTCTCTATTGGTCTTTACTGGAGCAAAAGGTTTGTGAACATTTCTACTGGTAGGTCCAGTTAGAATACCATTTGACAACGGTTGAGGTCCAGTAGAACCATTAGAGCTACTGACTCCTCACCAGTTCGGTTCAGTTTAAATCAGTAGGCTTTAACTGGTGTGTGTGTGTGTGTGTGTGTGTGTTTGAGGAGCCACCATTTGTGGAAATGTTAATTGAGCCATACCTTTTTTCTTAATTTGAATAAATTCACAGTATCACCCAAAGTCTACTTGTTCATGTTGTTCTTTGTTAATGTAACTTAAAGGAGTTTGAACTTTTTAATGTTTTCAAACGTTCAAAGTGACTTTGACCAGTGAATATTGAGTTACGTAGTGTTTCAATTTCCATAGTATAACAGCCAGCTGAACTCTATTGGTTTCCAAATGGTTTCCTACTGGTTTTCTATTGGTTTTCTACTGGAATTTTCAACTGGATTTTCCGCTTGGGTAGTGATTTAAACTCATTAACATTTACAATATATGCTATACTACATCTCAAATTGAAGATCTACTTTAACCCTCAAAGACTAAATCATCTGTGAGTCACCAAGATCGTCTGCTGATCTAAAATATCACCCTTCAAACACGAAACCTATCAATACTTTTAATTGATTCAGGTAAAATGCCATTTCGTAGCTTCTTACTTGCATCAAATATGATCCATTTGTATGTTCAGAAGCTCTGCAGTGAACATGGAAAGACTGCAATATTAATTAATCAATAACTCCCATGTAGTCAGACAAGGTGGTAGTGATTGTAGAAGGTTTTTTTATTTTCTGTTAATTATATATTTTGTGTAAACCTTCGCTTCAGTTTTCTCTGTCTTGTTATCATAACCTCTGAATCCATGATGTTGTATGAACATCTACATGGTCAGTAAAGTAAATAGATGAAAATATATAAAAAAAAAATAATTAAAATACTCTCTTTCTACAGAATGATGAAGAGGATGAACTAATTAACTTAGCAGTAATAAATCATTTTAGAAAGGTTAGATGTAGAAAAATAAATATAAAAATACAGTTGGATGTCTCTATAAGGGTTAACCTGAATTCATGCCATAGTACATTCAAGTACATTTATTTTACATAGTTGTAACTTGCATCAAAAGGATGAATGGCACAAGAACCTGATAAATATTAGTTGGTGTCTTAGCCTTAGTCTTTTCACTCAAACAAGCAGTTATAATAATGTACTAACACTATGACTTGTACAGGCACTGATTCTCTGAAAAAGTCATTTTGAAACTAAAATGGCCTTGGATGAAAATCAGACTAATGATGTTCATGGTTGTAGATACATATTAGTTGAAATCCACCCTGAAAAGGCCAAAGGTGACACTTTATCAGTGTGTGATGTCATCGCTAGCGCACGAGAGAAGCAAAAATTCCCCTTGAAAAATGTCTCAATAACTCGTCCTCACGACAAAACCATAAATAGGAGGCAAACAAACTTTTCCACAAATGTTGCCATGTTTCTCATAATTCTAACAAACAGTGTTTGAAGATCTAGCTCTTTTTAAAGTGAAATGACAGGAACCTGTTTGGGATGATGTCAGGGCTTTCTGTCCATAGAGAGCCATTGTAAAAAATAATTTCGGTCTCATGTTGAGTTCGGTGTTTTTTGAAATTGCTCTAACTCACTTATTTTTCACAGTACAGACATCAAAAGTACATGTACCTGTCCCTCGGACCCTCCTGCCACTCGTGATCAACTTTGTTTTCATCAGTTATTCATGGTTTTCCCAAAAATTGCAGGAGTTCGGCAGTATGTTCACACCTACTTTTACATTTAACAGAGTGTGGAGCTCTGCCTAAGTCTCCCCTTTGAAGTTCCCGCCACTGCTCATCACCATGGCAACAGTGCACCTGGCACTATGAAACACCTGCAGACAATTAAGACTGTGGGAGGAGCTTCATCATGATTGACAAACACTGTGACTGACAGAATAACAGATCTGCTTCAGTGGTTTGAAAACGGCTGTATCTTGCTTATTTTTCACAGTACAGGAAAAATACATATATCTATGTGTCCCTCAGAGCTTCCTGCCACTCATGAGCACCTTTGTTTTTTCCAATTATTTACAGTTTTCCCTAAAATTGCAGGAGTTCAGGGGCATGGTTTAACATTCAGACAGGCTTTACTCCAAGTCATGTCTGTGTCTGTGTGTGTATGTGTATGTGTATGTGTATGTGTGTGTGTATGTGTATGTGTATGTGTATGTGTATGTGTATGTGTATGTGTATGTGTATGTGTATGTGTATGTGTATGTGTATGTGTATGTGTATGAGTCTGCGTCTGCGTGTGGACCTCCAGGCTGGTTTCCCAGGCAACGGGGAAAGTCCCTTACTCACAGAAAATGGGAGGAGCTTTAATAGAACTGACTCAGTCCACAAATACTGACAAACAGATTCCACATATGAAGTGAACAGCAGATATTTCTTCTTTTTATGTCACACCAGTCATGACTCCAGCAAGAGACAAGCACACAGGTTTGAGTCTAGTTTGAGTTATTGTTTGTTCAGTATGAGTTGTGTGGCTTAACTGGACTGACTACATATCCTGTCCAAGTAAAATGAAATGCTCCGTTTGTGCAATAATCTACATCTGGCTTTTCTGCCTCTATCCATAATAATATACAAAATGTTGTATAAAATGAATGGTTATTTGCAACATAACATAGTAAACATTTACATGATCAAAAACAAATTAGTCTCTGTCTGGGGCTGACAGAAATTGGTGGTGTTGAAATGGGGTAACGAGCCAAAAAACGTTGGTAACCACTAGTTTAATGTGAAAGTTGAGAAAGTTTAATTTAATAAAGTCTATTTAAATCTGTCACGTACTGAAGGTCTAACTTACAAACTATGCATTTTACTGTTTACTCTGTTACACATTGTCCCACATAAGCACACTCTTTGCCACTCATTTGGCTTGCTGGAATCTGACCACCCTAATTATGTTTCTGCAGACAGTTAAGCTTATTTTCCACTTTTGTTTTTTTTTTATTTGTATTTTTTTTGTGCAAACAATGTTACTGCCTCAACCAATCCAAATAATGGGTACCATGCACATTCCTAGTTTTTGGTTTGCAAAGCTGACAAAAAGAAACTTCAGTCACAATTAGACACATTTACCTCATCTATTTTTGTGATTGTACATACAGACCATTAGTCTTAATCACAGGATCACTTACAGTTTTTACAGTAACCCATTGTGCAGCTGCATTTATCTGCCCACTGTGTAATATGTGTGAATTTCTTGTGAATACTTCAAAATAACACCTTCTTGGGTGCTTGGCTGCACTGTAGGTGGACAGCTCATTGTCAGCCCTTCAGCCTCGGCATATCCTGCACACACACACACATACACACACACGTACAGCTCGGCCCATCATTAGAGCACAGACACAGACGGGGGATGGGGTGGAGAAGCGATGGATAGACAGAAAAAGAGGGAGAGAAAGAGCAACGAGATTCAGGAGGGAGCACACTGAGGCGCATCATTAGCACCAGGGATGGAGAGATTTCCACACAGAGGAATATAATGAAGATAAGACACTTCATTTGGGGGTTTAAATTTACAAAAATATGCAAAAACTTGCGATATGAGAGGAGGCTTTCAGCAGCTTGGACCCTGTCAAACTTTCACAACGCAATGCATTTCCAAAGCAAGCCTAATTATCGATTGCATTAAATTGTCATACAAACAGTGACATACTTTTACCCCAAACTAATTAACCAGAAGTCTGAGAATGATTAAGAATGAATGTCATATAATTGCATGACTTTGTTGATTTTTTTTTTTTTTTACAGACTGAATCTTTAAAACATTTCTCTAAAAAGATGTGGTGTTCATTAGGGAAAGCTAAGACAATTAGATGCTGACCAGACCAATTACATATTTCATTAAATTGCTTTGTGCACAAATGAACCGATCCACTTTGTAAGCAGTTTCTAATGAGTAGGACTTTCAGAGTGACAGATACATGCCGGTATCCCTCTAACTTTGCTGATTCTCTCGTGCCTGAAATAGCATCAGCGCCCGGAGTTTGATAATCATTAATTCAGTTTAATTTCCTCTACCGTAGCTGAAACATTCATATCCGCCCATGAATTATTGGGTTTGAATATGTGAGATTGCATCGCCAGGAAAAGGCTCTGAAATGGACTTGAAATTTTAAGCAGGGCTCAATATTTGAACAGTGCATTCCAGGAAACCACATAGAAGTTGTATTGACTTCCATCACTTGTGTTTCACTTTAGCTCTTAGAAAATATTGAGCTTATTGAAACAACATTAGCCAGTCTCTAAGGCACAAAAGTGGTGTATAAAACCCGAAAAAAGGCAGCAATTATTGGCTTAGAAGGAGATTGATGAGGGAGATTCATGGATGACAAAGCTGTAAAGAAAGTGTCAGCTCTTCGATTCACATATTGGACAAATATGTCTCAAGTAGTTAGTTACATTTCAATGTAAAAGTCAAAAGTTTTCTGCCACAGCTGTCGGATTTCGTCAGACAACGAGGCCTTAGCAACAACCCCCAAAATAGGGACATCAAGGTGACAGTAATGCATACACTGTAGAAAACCTGTGAGAGAAAATTTGGCAGCTGAGGAGACAGGACAACAGACTGAGAATGGAAATGAGAGACTGTATAAGAAATGCAAAAAAGGGTGAAATGAAAGAGAGGAAGAAAGCGGACTAGAGGGACGAGAAAGAGAAGGTGTGACAGTCCAGCGGACATTTCATACGAGTAGAGGAGAAGAATCTCTGTTAAAGAGCTGAAGTGGTTTAATATATATATATATATATATATATATATATATATATATATATATATATATATATATATATATATATATATATATATATATATATATATATATATATATATATATATATATATATATATGTATATATGTGTGTGTGTGTGTGTGTGTGTGCATGTGTGTGTGTTTGTAAAGAGAGTGTGACCACGCCTGTGAATGTGAATATGTGTGTGTAAGAAAGCTGTCAACTACTCCAGGCGAGAGAGTTCCAGCAGTGTGTCAACCTAATGGGCAGAAACTGGGGCATTGTGAATAATTCAACAGCTTTTTAGGGGGAAAGGAGATGCTTCCAATATCTTCCCTTAGGAAAAACGTAAAGGGCTCTGCCTCGTAATACAGCTGCACACATACACGCACACACAGACACTCACAACTATGCCATCAGCTCTGCCAAAAGGTCTTAAACCAAACTGATGTTCTTGTTTCGGAAAAATAAACAAAGCAGCAGTGTGTTGCATCCCGTTGAGACTCTCTGCAGGTTAGTTTGGAAATTCACCAGGCTGTCAAGCAACTGGTCAAACATCAGACTCATCTCCTGCTACTCATATGATGCTAATTATCATTTGGAACAGATGTAATGTAACCGCAGTAGTCGTAGCAGCTGAGGATTAGGTTGAAACTCAGCCCAATAAAAACACCTGACTCCCATTGATTTTTATTTTTTAAAACTCACTCTTTTTTTCCCCCAGTAGTCATTGTGATGCCATTCACCCTTTCATGTGTTGGTTGTTCTTTGGTAAAGCATTGCTCCGTTCACTCATCTGTGCGTACACTTCTGTGTCTATTTATACACTTCTATGTCTATCTTTATTTCTTTGTTGTTTTTTTGATATATTTATCTTTACTGTTTTGTTTCTGTACATATTGGCAAATTTGCATTACTATATTACTATATTCTATATTACTGTTTGCACTGGAGAAGGAGAAGCTCTCCAATCTCATTGTACGTTGTATAATGACAATAAAGGCCATTCTATTCTATTTTAGGACTAATAGAATGATCTCATATCTTCCGTGTTGGGGTTTGGTTCATGCAGCTATCTCACCTGAAGAGTCCAACTTTTGCAGATTGTGTTTACTGAATAATTATTGTCCAAACTTGTCCAAATATTGTCTCCTACTATTTAAAAAAAAGGAAAAAATTTAAATGAACAAAAACTCAAATCTTCAACATGGCTACGTCCACTCATACTGTGCCATATCCACACTAATATTGACATTTTGCCTCTGTTTAAACCTCTTGTCCAGATGATAAACATTGTCAAATAAGTCACTTTTTTTTAGTACATATCCCTGTTGACAGGAAAAATTGGGAAATTGGAGAATGATGGCATCACATTTTACACATCTGTTACTGTTGAGTGTAGTGAACCTGCACCAGAAACATCAGAGCCACGTGTATAAATCAGTAGCAGATCGAGGTCAGCACAGATACCTTTAGAAAATGGACTGGAGTTATGGACAAATCCACAAAATGGAAAGAACAGACTTCAACATCGTGGATCAACACTGAAGTTGTTATTGCAGTTTACCTTCATGTCTGCCTCTTTCTCATGTAAAACACATGCAAAAAATTATAATATTTAACTAATGAAATGTGATATAATGACCTTTTTGTTCCAGATTTCAAAACATACTGTATAAGAAGGATTTTTTTTTTTAAACATGAATTGTTAAATTTAGAGAGAAGCACAAATAAATGAAGCGGAGGTTTTAAATGAATTTTATTCACATACCACATATGGGCAAATCTGACCTCCAGTGGGTCAGACCCGTAAAATAATAACATAACCAATAAATAAAAACTCTAAAAGTAGTTATTATAGCCTGTATTTAACCAGGAAAAAAAGCTTGTTGAGAGTAAAAATCTATTTTTCAAGAGCGTCCTGACCAAGACAACAGCAGCAGCATTAGTTGTACAAAATAGAACTCACAGGTATGGGCCATGGTAACATGCATACATATAATACAAGGCAATACTGAAAGTATAACAACAGTGTTCCTTAAAAACATCTCAAAGTTAAATCCAATCATGTGGAAAAACATCTACATCCACATGTGTCACCTTCCCATTGATTTAAAATGATTTTGAATGTATTATTATATATATTATTAAAATAATAATATATTATTAAAATAGATCAGTTCCTTCAGTTAAAGGTCCTTTGTTCCTGGCAGTGGGAGCTGAATATTTAAAAGCTTTCTCTTCCAGTTCTGTTCTGACTTTTGGAACCTGTAAACATAACAGATCCTAGGAACAGACACTGTAATTATTCATCATTCCAACTAATGCAGACCACCAAACAGGATGGAACCAGACCAAGGATACATTTATAAATAAAAGAATACCAATGATACCAATGACGTATAAAACATAAGTCCTGGCTCTTTATAAACCTCAGAGCACCATGATGAACAGTATCAAAGACATTTAAGATCTGACATGATGTATTCATATAAATTATTTCACCATAATCTAGCGCAGACATACAAGCAACAAGCAGCAACAAACCTCAAACACAATGGACTTGGCAGGACTTTGGAAAATGTGCCTATTTAAAGTCCCAAGGGCATTTCATGTTACATTTTGGAATACAATGTTTTTAGGGGTTTTGAAAAGTGCTGATTTCAAATGGTCTGTATACTGGGCTGAAAAATGTCCCATAATGCCTCAAAATGGAGAAATCCAATATGGCCACCACCAGGTCAAAATCTAATGAATTACTTATCTTTTTGACTGTAGAAGGGAAAAACATAAATGTAATGTGCTTTTATATATTTTCACATATGGGAATTCATTGCCATGCTTTTTTTCCAAATGCACCTGTGGGTTCAAAGGTTAAAGTTCATATGACCTCACAACACTACATGAAGTGATAAAACATCATATAAATGTCTCAGCCAGTCAAAAAAAAACATTATTACTACTGCTGTGTACTGTGTAGTAGAGACAATTTCTCTGACAAAAATAGAACAAAGACACTGATATATTAAGACAACCTTTCAAATATGACAAATAAAATATTACCTGGATGATAAAAATGCAGTAAATACACCTGTTGGTACTAGTGCATCATTGTCGTTGTCAAATGTGAACTGCTGGCCGCACACATGTTGCTTCGTACTGTAAGGTAAACAGGAATAGGCAGAAGGAGCAGCTCAAGACGTCGCAAATGATTGGTCACATTTTGCGGGAAAGTCGCGGTGATTGGTTAAAATTGCAACAATGCGCTGAATTCACAGAGATTGACTGAATTTGCATTGAAGTTGCAAATCGCAACATGACAAAATCCTGGAGGGTGTGATTGTATATTCAGTGTCATTTTTGCATTTCACAAATTCATCCCAGGACCCTGAGGAGGACTGGTTTTGTATGTTTGACACCCATGTTCTTGATGATTTTTTTTTTTATTATTACTTATGAGTATTTCAGAATATAAAAAGTTGTATGTATGTAATCCCTAAATTATTTGTTTTTCATATCTGTTACAATTCCAAAACAAAGAAAGAAACCACTGCTGAGCATCATAATCTTATGTTTACATATTTTTGTACCAGATGGTACAAGGGCGAACAGTTTAAAACATTTTTTTTTTTATCATAGCATCGTAGAAAAGTCTGGAGACAATAACAATGGCAACAGCTTGTTTTCTGACAATATCAGGCTGAGATCTGCAGACAGCTATTATGATAACATTAACGTAGCATTACCCATCTGGCCCCATGGTAGGGACAGACTGAAAGTCTTTGCATGCTGCTCCAAGGACTTCCAAAGGTTCCCCTAAGAACCACTTGTGAGGAAACATAATAATGTTGTAAGGGTGGTGTGTAATGTTTTGTTTTATTTTGTTTGTTTTTCAGTCTACTTGTTGTATTTGGATACAACTGTTAAAAATGAGGAATTACATTACAGTGTAATTATAGCAATATTCGACTTGTACCTCAGTATTTTGTGTATTTGTAATTGTAATGTAAGCTGTAAATAAGACAAATAGGGACAAAATGTGATTAAAATTGCACTTGTTTTTCTTAAGACATGTCAATTTGTTGATGTTATTCACATTTTGAGGGGAACATTATCATAATGTAATTTGACTCTTTTCACTGTTATGATTTTACCCATCTGGCCCTTTTGAGATCATACTGGGCTGAATGTGGCCCCTGAACTAAAATGAGTTTAACACCCCTGGCCTTTATAGTAATTTTGCTTTTATGTTAATATATTTAAATATATCAATAAAAAAAAACTATTTAGGAATAATTATTGGAAATATTATGGTTTTAAATGACATTTGTGTGAACCATGCATTAAAGGGATAAAGGGATAGTTCACTATTTTTCATATGAATTTGTATAGTATCAGCGTCTTTACTCTGGTGCACAAACAGTGAATTACCCCCAACAGCCACTCAAAGCACTTCACATTAGTCACCCATTATTCATTCGCTTTCACATGCACTCTCTGGTGGTGGTAAACTACATACATAGCACATGGAAGCAGGAGGGTGAAGTGTCTTGTCCAAGGAAACAACTAGGACCCACTAGGATGGAGCGGGATTTGAACCACCAACCCTTCAGTTACTGGACAACCCACTCTACCAACTGAGGTGTGGCCGCCCCAATTGAAGACCCCTGTCCCAAAACGGTATTAAACTGAAAAGTTTATGTACCACTACATCCCTACCAGCTACTAGCCAAAACATGAAAGATGATTCCTGGATGTGTTTGAGTATCTATCCTAAATTACTACATGGTTGTTCATGGTTTCTTCTGGAAAAATGTCAAGGTCCAGGGCTATGACAAATCATAAAGTACTGATGACATCCTGGTGACATCATACAGTGAACATAGGTGACTGCATCAATAGGCTCCATTTTTACCGGTCCTTGATTCTGGATCACTTTGAAATTTATTCTCCAATGTAAAAAAGTGAAAAAGTGAAAAAGTGATCCAGAATCCAGGATCTCATCCAGATCACCACAATAATTTTTATCATCTATTCCTTGCAACACTCCCAACACATCCTGAACATTTGATCAAAATCCGTTCAGCGTAATCCGGCTGACAGACAGACAGACAAACAGACTTGAATTGGCTGACCTCTCTTCATTTGAAGGGGAGAGGTCTGCCTTGGTGGAGGTTTGCGCTCTCAGACTTCTTTTCTAGTTTATTTATGATTTATTTTTTAGCACTTACGGGATAGGATTACCAACTACGGTAACTTCACTGACCTCGATTTCCTACATAATTAAAAAAAAAAAAAGTTGAAAAAAAAATCACAATACTAATACACTGTTGAAATATCACCCAGTAATACTTTATGGTTGATATTTTACATAACAGAATATTTTAATGAGTGCCCTATAAAGGGCTAAAAGTTTTGATGTTATCATTGATTAAACAGTAATATAAACAAACTTCAAGCTTTGACGGGTCTAAGAACATGTCAAACCACTGTACTGAACAGACTGATTTGTTACAAAAACAGTGTAATATACATTCAGCTCTACCACAGTTAGAATAATATAAAATATAACTTTATGGCAGGTCAACAATGCATGGACAAACCATTCAATAAAAAAAAACATTTCTCCACTTTTTGTCCCTGAACTCACAGCTGCCAAAGAGTCAACCTTATGTAACACATGACATTTACAACAAGGTCTGTTCCCTGTCTACCTATCTGCCACTCTCTCCTACATTTTCCCCCCCAAACTCTCCTCTCCTTTCCCGACAGCTTCTCTCTCTGTATCCAATCTGACTCGCTGACATTTAATTAGTCAGTGAGTGGAGGACGCCTCGCAACATCAGCCCTGTAGTGTTGCTGACCTTTTCCGACTGGGTCACTCATCTGCCATTAGAGCACACACTCCCCCACCCCTCAACCCCAAAACATCACTGGCACTTCACACACACGCACACACACACACACACACACACTCATCATTCTCTCAGCACTAACAAAGCATACTTCAGTGGTGCTCTGAAATGAGCCAGCTGGTGACCTGGCAATTGACAGCAAGGCAGAGTTTTCTTTTGCAAAAATGAAATGGACATGTTTGATGCAGCTCTTGTGTGTGTGTTTTCACATCTCTTACAACACTGATGGTTTGGGCGATGTTGTTGGTGTGTGAGGCGGCTTCCTTTCAGTCGATTGCATCAGTCTAATCAGCCATCATAAGAGGAGACTGACAACAGCTTTCTCTTTCATCTCTGGTCAGTAGAAAATGCCCTTTGCAACACACACAAACACACACACACACACACATACACACACACACACACACACACACACATAGTCAAAGCCAATCAGAAGTTTCCTGTACTTTCTCTCCCCCCACATCTCTCCACTGCTCAGAGCTGTGACATATCACCCAGCAGCATCAGCTGCCAGACACCACCTATCAGGATCGGTTTGGAGGCCTTTTAATCCGCCCTCTAAAGAAGTCTTTCCTGTCAATGGAGGAAAACGTGACCCCAATATCAAATAGAGAGGCAGCATGGAGGGGAGGTAGACGAGGCATCCGGGGCAAAGGCCTGGCAGAGGCAGCTACCAACTGGCCCTGCATGCCAGTGTTGAGCTGCAGCCCAGCCACAGAAACTGCAAACATCCTCCAACACACAGGCCGTGTACAAACAAAAATGATAGAGGGAGGGTTTAGGAAGACAAAAAAACAAAAATCAGGCATTTATTTAAACCTCTAAAAACTTAACTAAATATGTTGCTGAGTATTTTGTGTGTATAAAAGTAAAATAAGATTCAAGAAGCTTTTTATTACCCCACAGTGAAACAAATATGCATTGAGCTCAGTATGTGAAAGACAGAAAAACAAACTGCAAATAAAGTAGAAGACATAGCTAATTTACTGAATTATAAAGCAACTACTTATTTATATCCTGTTGAAATGAATTTCACAGCTTTATTTCTCAAACAAGACAACTCATAAAGATGAAACCAATTGCACTGTTTGAGGATCATCCAATGAAACAGGAGCTTGTTCAAAATGGCTGCTGTACCAATCATTGTGTTTCATAGGTAGAAGAAAGGACACCATCTGTTGACAGTCAGGTTACCAAAGATTATCATTCACAAAGGTGAGAAATGGAAAAAGCTCACAGAGAAACGCTATAAAAAGTGAATTTTAAATCTATGTTTGCGGTCGGGAGGAGCAGAGTCTGCTAATGCTAATGCTAATGCTAATGCAAATGTTATTCCCCGTGGCTGCAGTGACCACTTCTCCATCATCCTTTGCAATAATCCAGGTCTTCAAAGGTGTTTCACTTGATCTCTGAGAGTGGTTTACCTAACGACATCAAGATGCACTGCATGTTTGTTAACATTAGTCGCTACTACTAGCAGCTAGCAGCGACACATGTAAACAAAGTTGCAATAGATCTTAATGTCGCATCTTTACAAATAAAACACTCACTCTGGTGAAGACCAAATGAAAATTATCATTGAGCCTTTTGGTCCCGACGTTGTGGACCCACCCACTGACAAAAAGGTTCTATGCCTCCAAACTTGTCTACACTTTCATCTGCTGCTGGTGTAGTAGGACGTCTGCAGAACCAGGTAGTTCGTAATATCCACAGCAGAGATTGTTGGACAATCTTTGGGTTCTGTTGAAAACTCATTTATTTTCATAAGGCAAGGCAAATGTATTTGTACAGCACATTTCATGTACAGGACAATTCAAGGTGCTTTACATAAAATGTATAAGAAAATTAAATTGATTAAAATGCATACGATATGGGTCACGTCAAATACATTTTTAACTAGCTGTATGTATCTGAGTTTCAACACTGGATCTAAATCTGTACAATCAGTACAATCTCTTTAATGGTTTCCTCCATAGCAGCATTCTCCATGGTTATTTCCTGCCCTTCAGCTGAAATCGTGACATCATTATAGTCACGTGACTGAAACCTACCTATTCTGCATGATACTGTTTCATGGTCCTCTTATGTTTTTTTTCACTCAGACTTAAACACTGCTATTCTTTTATTTATACATGTATTTTGGACTGAATTCCAGCATGTTTACTTTTGTACAACCATCTGAATGACTAATTATAGTATCTGGGCTCAAAATCCATTATCATTATGTTCTGAAAGTTAAGACCAAACTGGGAAAAAAGCCTTTACATTTCCTACTCCTACTGGCTGGAAATATTTACTGACGGCACTAAAAAAAAATAAGTAGGATCCGGTCTCTTTAAATACATTTTAAGACATTTTAAATGAATGGGAAAAGAATAAATCTGGATGTGGATGTTTGTCTGGCTGACAGCATTGGCTTCTGTTTCAAGATGCTTTTAAGGACCATTGTTGATTAGACTTTTTAGTACCCTTTAAATTATTGCTAGTGTTTTAGTACTGAGTTTTATTTGTGTTTTATGTTTAGCTTAGATTGGATGTATGACTGTAATCCTTGTTCAATTGGTTTATGTACAGTGTTATATAAACATAATTATTTGTACACACATATACATAAATATCTACAATATTTACGTCTGCCAAGGAGATATTAAATTCAAGTCTGTTTGTTTGCTTGTCTGTCTGTCAGCAGGATTACGCAAAATGTTCTGAACCGATTTTGATGAAACTTTCAGGTATGACAGATAATGGGTCAAGGAAGAAGCCATTAGAATTTGGGCAATGAACGTCAAAGGCCAAGGTCACACTAACGGTCAACAACTAAAACACATCAGTGGTAATAAAAGATAGAATCTTGCATTTTTCTGCATTGACATCATCTCACCTTCGGACATCAGATGGGTCAACACCGATGGCTCCATCACGTCATGTTTTGAAAAATCAAGCCTTGGTTTGAGGTCTGCTGTCTCTGACTGCCATGTTCACTATTAATATACATTCCCAGTAGACCAAAAAGGCTCAAGAAGATGTAAAACCTATTCAGTGTCTGTTCTTCTGTAACCTGCCACTGTTGTCTTGGCCAGAACACCCATCGCAGAAACATTTTTAATTTAATTGAGTCTTAATATTCTGGTGAAATAAACAAATTATTGAATGAATTCATAAACAGTATGTCCAGCATGTACTCCACCTTCACCTGATGGTAAATGTGATAAACTCCAGCCCCCTGAGACCCTCCAAAGCATTTAGAGGTTTGGAAAATTAATGAACCAAATTAAAATAAGTCAGTGTCATTGTGTCCATTTTACATTGTCCTCTCCTTACTAGACCTTGATATGATGAGATTTCCTATTCTTAGAACCTGACAATTTTTTTTTCTATGAAAGAGGTTGTGTGAAAGCATTATACACAGCCTAGACAAAAAAATAGTTCCCATTTGTATTTACACAAATTAATTAAAGCCTTCCATTGGATAATCACTGTATAATAATAAGGTTCAGTTCTCATGATGTTATTTATATTTCTTACATTGAGCTTAGGCTTACCTGTTTTGTATGTGTGCTACATCTGAGCCTGTTCCAAAAAATCTGCTTCTATCTCCAATTATGCACATGAGCTCTTTCAAAAATAGCAAAACTAGTTCCAAGTCAGGAAAGTTACGATTATTTTTCAAAACGTAATATTTTGATCAACATTTTCTGACGCAATTCATCATCTTTTTTCCCATTTTTTGTTACTTCCCACTTTTCTCTTATTTTCCACTTTTTTCTACCTTTTTACTTTTCTTCAATTATTTTTCACTCCCTTTCTTCTTCTTTTTTCCCCATTTTTTGTATGGTGGTGTATTATGGTTAAATGTTTTTAAAAGACAAAGGGAGAAACGTACCTTTTCACCCTAATCTCTTAAATGAATGGACTTCAACTTTGTCTTCATCCACCATCTTCTTCTTCTTTTGTTTTATTTTGATGAACGTCCGTTTTGTTGTGGTGTGAATTTGCAGCATTTCTCTCTTGCATTTGTTTTGGGGGTTTGTATGTTTATGCTTATGCTTCATTTCTATTATTGCAGCATTTGTCTCTTTCAGCTTCACTTGTGTTGTATTTGTTTTATGTGTTTGTGTTTTTGGTTGTTGCATCTTTCTCATGTTTGCCCCTGTCAGCCACTATACTTTTATTTGCCATTTTTTCCTTCACCTGTTAGTAAATAAAGGCGGGGGGGGCATAATCAGGCCAATTCAGATACAAGAAAAAAAAACAAAAACAAAATTGGCACAATATATCAACCAGCCAATATATCATTATTCCATACATCTATTGTTTCACACAAACTGGTACATGAAGGACACAGGGTTATTTATTTCAAAGTATTTGGTCAGTTTGATGAATGCAAACCCTGTATTCTTGGCGGCTGTCTCCTATACGCTAAAAATCACCTGTCCTCCTGTCAATTCTGGTTGCACAACACATTTTCTGAGTCATGGCCCACTGGGGCTCATAGTTTGACAGCCCTGAAATAGAGAATGGGGTGGTGAGGGCTATCATTATGGCCTCTCCATCATCATGTCACTGGCATCAGTTTTGTCCATGTGTCAACTCACGTCTCTCCCCCTTGAGTGGCCAGAAGATCACAGACCAGAGCACTATATCATCTCCTTGGCGGCATCTATTGTGCCCTCCTCTAAAACCCAGATTGCTATGCAGCAGCAGCGTCCAAAATATGCCCTGGACAGTCAAGCGACCACAGTTTTTTTGTGCCAGGTATCGACTCCTGCAACTGAGATGGAGAATTATTCAGCCAAAGCACCTAGTGTAGTGTTTGGAGGAAAAACTGCAGACTCTTGGCCCTTCAAAACTCTTCAAGTGTTGTCCAAATACTCTGTAATCACAGTGATACCGCCAGCGACACAGCTATAAAGTCTGCTTTTCGTGCCTCCATTTAGAGAAAAGAATCCCTGACACCTCAGCCAAGCTGCCAACTAATGTTTGCAAACAACTACACTAAGAAAATTGTCACTAATGCCTTTGATTTGAGACTCGTCTGGAACCCCTGTAGAGTCCCAAACAGTTGAACACAAGTAGGCTAGAGCGGCCCACAATTACCCTACAGTCTTTTCACAACAGATGACACCATTAGGTCAGAGCAGACTGTCTTTCCATCACTCTCCTTTCCCTTTTGGTCTCGTCAGTTTCAGTCCAGGCTGTTATGCAGCCGATTCGGGCCCCTCAGTGCCTCATTTAGCAGTTTAGTGAGGAATGAGCATGGCCAATGGACAGTCTGTCAACACTGCAAATATACATGATGTTGGAAAAACTTCCTACCAACAGAGAAATACATCATATTATTATGAAGTTGGCAACATAAAGACAGCGTACAAATTGCCAAAGTTTAATTCAGCAAATAACAGCTGTTTAAAATACAAAGTTATTGTTTTTATTAGTTTTTCCATTGTACCACTTCAATTTATTCTTATTCTTATTCTTTTTACTTTATTATTTATTTCATGACATTTAAATCACACAGTGAGGGAAACATTGTCTATGCCCCATGCATCTAATAAGTGTTGTTTCGTCGTCTGAACCCACTTTATCCTCACTAGGGTCATGAGGGTCACTGGGGGTCTAATCCAGTTACAATGGGTGAAGGCGGGGTACACCCTGTATGAGTCTCACGTTCATCTCAGGGCTGAACATATATAGTCAATCACTCTCACATTCACACCTATGGACAATTTAAATTAACCAATTAACCTATCAGTGCATGTGTTTGGATGGTGGGAGGAAACTGGAGTACCTGGAGAAAACCCACACAGACACGAGGAGAACGTGCAAACCTCACACACAAAGGTCTGGTGTGGGAATTGAACCAGGGTCCTTCTTGCTAACCACTGCACCACCGTGGCACCCCACGCCCCATCTAATAAGTAAAAAGGAAAAATAATAAATCACTGAAACTTTAAATCTCTTATGCACAGCCTGACAAACATAAGACCAGTAATAATAATAATAATAATAATAATAATAATAATAATAATAATAATAATAATAATAATAATAATAAGCATTCAAGCCTACTTTGTCCTCACGAGGGTCACAGGGTCATTTGGAGCCTATCCCAGGTACTTATGGGTGAATGTGGGGTACACCCTGTAAGAATAGGACCAGTTTATTTATTCAGAACTGAGAGAAATGCATTAAGTACTGTGATACTTAAAAAAACAGATAAAAGAAAGTAATTGTTTTTCTGAATGTGTGGTAATGACCCACAAGGGGACAGTCTTAACATGTAGAGAAGTTAATTGAACACAAATGTAGAACAGAGCAAATGTTTCCAGTTGATGGGACTAAAAGCATGTTCATCTGGATATGGAGAGAATGTTTTGCCAAAATAAAATCCATTAAACCTTCTCCCATTCAAAATTCACTACATTTACACTAGGATTTCCTGTCCCACAATTCTATTTTCAATCACAACAGTGTAATAAAGATCGATGTAAATCATAATGTCTGTCTGTGACTGACAGCTAATATGGCTTTGGATCTAGTAATGCAACTTTTATAGCCAATCATTCATTTTTTTTAGAGTGGATTATTATGTAAAACAGAGGTACATATCTTGGTCTTTCACATAAAATAAAATCCTTCAGGGTAATCACGCAACTGGTTGATTGGAAATACTCAAATCTGTCAAAAACATAAACTCATGTAAAGCCAAAACATGTAGGGGATTTTCACCGTGATCTGATCTAAAAAATAGAGCCCAACACATAAAGTCTAGAGAACACCCTTGAGCTGGGAAAAAAAAATAAAAAGATTCCTAACCTGCACTACTTCTGTGTCCTTGAGCAATTCAAAGAATCCTGTCCTGCTCTAGGGAAGCTCTTCTATAGCTGGTCCTGACCTCTAATCTCCACGAGGTGAGAGGAAAGAGAATTTCCCCAGGGATCAACAAAGCATTACAGTATCATTATTATTCTGGGTGGGGAAAAAAAAAAAAAAAAAAAACTAAAACATTTTTTTTGTGGATGGAGTTGAGATCAGTAGAGATTGAATAAATGTCCCTGTTTACCTTTAGCCAAAGATAAAAAAGCACACATAGCTAAAGGGGCCACAGTAAGATGTGAAGATTTTAAGACTATTTCCCCAAATGAGCCCTGGGAAAGAATGATAAATGAAGGTATTTATTATAATCTGCTACTGGTTATTTTATTGCTAAGTATTATATGCTCTGTCTGCAGGCTAAGTGCCACACAGTAGAACAATTTCAGACAAAACAGATGTTCAGAATGAACTGTGACTCACATATTAGCATTTAACTAATAAAGACCCAAATATCCACCAGTGACAAAAAGCTACTGGTGTAAAATGGGTAACACTTTACATTACAGATCGCTAATAAGGTGGTAATTCTATGGTAACTTTGACGTAGTTTCATAGTAATAATACCTTTGTAACCGCTTATTATATGTTAGATGTGACGAGAAGTTGAATACCAACCAGTTCTCAAGGTGCTAAAACTGAATCCCTAGCCTAGTAAACAAGATGAAGCCGTGGAGGGCCCAAAAAATATTTTTGCCTGGCATGTTGGTCTAGAGGCTAGCTACACCTAGCATTAGCCATAAAAGGTCCACTAACCCAGCCGTGATGGGCATGTGTGGTGCATATCGGGTATCCATGCAGATTGGGTAGGGTAGATGCTAGATTGGATGAGCCAGATGGACAGGGGGTGGGACTAGGGCCTGGACGTTCTGCGTAGCTGCTGCTATGACCGAAATATGGCAGTCAGATGCAGCGCAGTCAAAAAAAAAAAAAAAAGCTGAATCGGGGTGCATTTCATTGGACATATTTCTTCATAGCGTGCTATCCAGGGGAGGAGAAATCAACCAAGGTAATCTGTCACTTTATTCAGTTTTCCTCTGTCTACTTTGCTACTTGAAACAAACAGCAGCATTTCGTAGCACTAATAAATGAATGGCACCAAGGACAGTAATATGCAACCTTGCATACTTTTTTATTTATTTTTTTCCCTTTCATGTGGAGTGTTTTGGCAAATCTATGCACCACTAGGATGGAATATAGTTATTTTTTTTATTTATTATATTCGTCTGAACCTGGTTAGAGTACTGACTGATCCAATCTAGCATCTACCACCGGGTAGCCACGCACACTGCCTCCCACTGCTTTCCGTCACTGTCACGCTGACTGGTCATAGTGTCGGCCTATACCGGTACAGACAGTTTGAACGACAATGGTTTTGGTCCCACCCAAAGCCCTTAGCAGCTGCTAGCCTTCTGCCTGTGCAGGTCCAGACTATAGTTTGCAACTATAGCTTATTGCAGCTTCCTAGTCTATCAAATCTCGACTCTGAGAGAAAAGAGCTAAGATTGAATTTAATGTGTTATTTGCGCAACAAATTATCCACTTCAAGTGCAACACAATGAAACAACCAAATCAGTAAATCCAAAGACAAAGAACTTAGGATAAGCCCCAGTCCTTAAATCAACGGGTTTTCACAGGTAGTTATTACACCACATCGATTTCCTACAGTATTTTTGCAGCACTGTGGGTTTTTTTGGACAGAATCTTTGGCAGCGAGCTACAGTGCATTAATTTCTGCTTGTTTAGCTCACGTCAGTGTGCCTCTGGATTTGCATTTGTTGCATTTATACTGGCACAATAGGGGTAAAAGATAATTAATCATCCATTTTACTGTAACAATTTGGATTTTATGTTTTAAAATGTATTCTGCGCCAAAGCTCATTATGCTCCCAGTTTAAAGCATTTCTTAAAATACAGTATTGTATGTTCAGCAGTTTCTGAGTTCACACTGTGTCGCTAAAAGTATGTAGACGCTCATTCTCACTGGGGTGTGTATACTTTTGTTTTAGGGCTTTTTTTTTTCTTTTTTTTTTTTACAGAGTTCATTTGGATTATTTCAGATCCCTTTGTGCACAGTTAAGTTAGAGGCCAGAAGTTTTACTGCCACTCAGAGTCGGACACTGTTTGTTGTGTGAGAAAATGACAGTGAGGTTATTTTTTTATTGGACTCTATGAGGGATATAAGAAATATACTGTATAGTCAATTTATTTTTGGGTCCTTTCCTGAAGAAGGATTTAATAAACATGACTCATACTGCATCATTGAATAGACTTGTTAACCCCCCCCCCCTCTCCCATTACTACAAGCTAGTTAGCAGTTATGGGTAAAAACCACCCCACTGGCTGCTCAATGGGGATTCTTAAGAAACTATTGCACAGACTACATAAATGCATATTCTTTCAGTCTCGTATATTTGCATATCAAATGTCTTGTTTTTGTCCAGATTAACTGATGCAGCCAGGCTCTTTTACACTAGGAAAAAAAAAAAAAAAACAATCAAAATATGACCAAGTGTATTTTTCATCATTTCTAGTCCAAATATCTCATCACACTTACAATAAAACATAATCATCTAAACAGTAACTTTTTAGTGACATATAACAACTTATTTTTGGACAATAGATCTTGAACATCTTGTTTCAAGAAATCTTACCAAGATATTTTTTGCTTAATTCAGGATTTCAGGAATCAACACCAGATCAAATCCTGGAAAAATCTAAATCTTATCAAGTTCATTTTTCTCATTTCTCATCAAGGTATTTCATTCCACTTAAAGGAACCATTGTGTGTTGGTTCTATTAAAAAAAAAAACACCTGGGTTGCTTTGTTTCCAGCTGTTGGAGGGTAGAAAAATGACTTGACTTACCGGTTCTTCCTCATACATGTCCATGACGCGATGATGAAGCATCTCTGATTGTCTCAAAATGCGTGAAGGAACACTCCCCCTCCCCTCTCACTCTGTGTGTGTTTACCATCCCAGAGTAGCGTCCAGCTAGGTTTCATGCCGTTGCTTGTTTTGAAAACATGCAGAGAAAAAGATTGGTGCTTTATTTCCACAGAAATCATATGAACCAGTTTGCTCCGCCATTTTTTTTCAAGTTTGTGCAACAACCGTGGCGCCATCTTCTCTTGTAGATGCTAATGCTACTTCAGATTCATTGCATGGGTGACGTCAATGTCCCTGTGACGTGTAGTGGACAGACTTTTTCTGAGTGGCTCGTTTCTCTGTGTTGTTTTCTATGAATGGTAAATACAGCCAGTGGAGGTGACACACCACGCAGCTAATGCAGCATGTGTTGGTAACCCGAGGTGACCCATCAGATTCCAAACAGAGTGTGGAAAAGTGGTTTTCAGTAGAATGACACATTTTAAATAAAACATAATCACATAAAGATTAACTTTTCAGTGAGATATAAAATAACTTATTTCTCAATTTCTTCTTGTTACATTGGCAGATTTTTTTTCCTTGAATAAAGCTAAACAATTTTTTATTAATTATCTGCTAATGGAACACATGAGAATTACCTTGGTAAAATGTATTGAAGTAAGATCTTCAAGATTTATTGTCTAAAACTAAGTTCTTATATCTTACTGAAATGTTACTCTCTATTGTTGGTTCTTATTATCTCCACCAAGGAGATTGTGTTTTTGCCGGCATTGGTTTGTTTGTTTGTTTGTGTACAACATAACTCAAAAACTTATGGATAGATTTTGATGAACTTTTCAGGGAATGGTTGTAATGGGGGGATTGGTGGAGGTCTACACTTGGTAAGATTTAGATTTTTGTATTTTTTTCCCCCGATGTAGGCCTTTCCTCTTAGTCCTTAAAAAAATGTTTTTATTCCTTTGATGTGGAAGAACTTGACTGATTTGCACAAAACGTGACCTCAACCCAGCAAATTGTTACACCATC
This sequence comes from Siphamia tubifer, assembly GCA_020466265.1. Lineage (NCBI taxonomy): Eukaryota > Metazoa > Chordata > Actinopteri > Kurtiformes > Apogonidae > Siphamia > Siphamia tubifer. Next base: position 29,590,707 of record CM035793.1, read on the forward strand.
TGGTTCATACTGATGCTTTCCATCCCTGTATCCTGTACTGTGAGAAGTAAACTAACTAACTCTGCATGTGAAGGTTCAGGTTTTTTGTAACTCATAACCTATAAAAACAAATCCCTTACCTATCTATAACTTTGTGAGCTCCACTGAGACACAACCAGAGAGCTTCATTAGGCTTATCCTGAAGTTTAAAGTTAACTAACCTCACCATTCTTCCTCTCTCAGGAGCTTTCTCTGGTGACTTGCTCTTCCAAAGGATGCTTCCAAAATGGCGGCTCGGGGAGCGTTGCTATTCCCCCAACTGCCAAGATGAGATGCAAAGATCTTTCTCGTGAAGCCGAGAGGAGGAGGCACACAAGAAGTTATGGGTGTGTGTGTGTGTTTCCCCCCTTATTTTTTTTTCTTTTTTCTTTTCCCAGTTTTCTCTGATCTGATCTGATGTGAAATCACAAATTGGCCCCTAGCCGCTGCCCCCTGTGTACATAACAGAACTCATTAAAGAGAGGAGGGTTATTAAAAAGTGATGGAATGAGGGACGACTCTGACAAGAAAAACTGATTTTGTTTAATAAAAGAGAAGGAAGGAAGAAAGAAGCGAAGAAGAAGAAGCTCCAGAAAGAAGGAGGGGTGGTGTGGGGGGTGGCTGTGGAAAAGAGGCTAGGCAAAGAGGGAACTGTGATGAGGGGCACAGCGTTTACAATTCACTTTCACGGATGGCTTGCTCAAATACTCTTGATTCTTCAGAGGCTTTGGACATGTTTAGATATTTATTTTCCAACAGATGATAACAGGGAATAGGACATCTTCACTAGCTCTGTTTCTGTGCCCTACATATGGACTAAACCTCAGTTGAGATAATACAATATGGAGGCAACAACTCAGATGGCAACCAACCCAACACAACATCGTAGAAATTCCCTCGAGGTGTTTGCTAAAAATACATCACATATTACAGTTCACTTAAGCTAAAAGCATTTGTTAAATGACCATATCATAAGGCTTCCAAGCTCAAAACAGTAGTTCAGTGGCAAGAGTGGGGGTGTACAGCGAGTAGGGAGATGTCTGGTGTTCTTCTTCATGGATGTTCATTTATAATTCATCTCTTGCGACTGGGAACACACACATGAAATGAGAGCGACGAGTTGACGAGAGAGGATTGCGAGGGGAAAAGCGAGCGAAGTGGGTGGTAAAAACTTAACTAGACTGCGAGGACAAGAGGGGGGGGGGGGGGGGGGGGGGGGTTCTAGAGGAGGGTGACAAGATAGAAAAGACAAAGGGTGGGAGAGACAAACATGCAAAGAGGAGGTCGGTGAGATGAGAGTTTCTTCTAGGTTGTTTGTTCTCCGGGGGCTACTGTGGATCCAGATGGACTGAGACTGAGAGGGAACAGAATGTGCATCAATATTTACTTGTCTGTTCTTACTTTTCCCATTAAGAGCGACGGGGAAAACAGATCATGCTGATTTCACATGTAGATTTTCAAGCAACAGAGAAAAATGCCTGATGCTGCACAGAGTTCATGTTTGAGGAGTGCTTTGATCACAGATGCTGCAGTAAATTAGTCATACTTAAACTGAAAATTGTCATATATATGTGTGTGTATCTATATCTATATCTATATATATATATACTCATATATAATTGCTAGTGTGTGACACCAAAACATATGTAAAATATAAATATGCATGTTCCTACATAAGTGCATGCATGTGTGTAAACAGAGGTTTGGTTGTGAACAGCTTGGGGCTCCAGGCTGTTATAGAGGGGACAAACTAAAACATGTCTTAAAATGCACAAACTGCAGAGATCAGGGTAGGTACCAGATCGGCTGGTGGTTTAATGTTTACAGACTGCTCCGCATTATGACTGGCACTGTATCAAGGCGCTTGGCCAGGATGTTGGAGTATGGCCTGGAAAGATAAATATTTTAGTTGACATTACTTTACAGATGTCTGTATCTAATGCTACTGTTGAATACACTTAATATCCAGTTTTTGAGACAGGTTAAAAATGGATAAACTTGGATACACATCCCAAGTCCTACTCTTAAGTTGATCCATGTGCAACTCAATTAAATAAAAGTCTGTTTAGTTTTCTTAAAATCTCGTCTCGATCTTGTGAACCCAATCTTGTGTCTTGTCTCGTGAGCTGAGTGTCTCATCATACCCCTAATATATATATATATATATATATATATATTTATATGGACTCCAGGCTGTTGGTCAAGTAAGTCACAAATCTGGTGACTCGAGTCTCTCCATGTCTGGTGACAAGTAATATTTGAGATCGTGTAATATTTTTGGGTGCCTGAAAGCTGTCTAAGATAAATCTAAGATGAAAATAAATAGAGATAAAGACAACTGAACAAATATTTGATCTGTGGAGATTTGCTAGTATAGAATAACTGCCGATTCCAATAGGAATAAATAAATAGCTGCCTCAAAATGCAGTGTTGAGCAGTACTATGGCTGTACATACAGTATGTCTGGACCTTGTTTTTTTCTTCAAAATGTCTATATAACTATAAGTAAGAAAGTGTAGTGAATCAATTTGGAAAAATAATGAGTGAATGAGCACATATACTTCATTATTCATTTAATTTTGCAAATTAGCCGCTTTATATAAATTAAATACATGACTTATGAGACAACAGATGACAAATAGCTTGGATAAATCAGAAACATTAACAGCAATGTTGATTAATGTGTCAAATAAGCCAATAAAATAAATTCATTCATTCATTAGCATGACCTTGGAGTCTTACAGAAGTGTTGAAGTGTTACTGCCATTTCAGCACAATACAGTAATATACATAATATTGATCAACTCCTGTGAGAAGTACCAGTGTTGCAATCAGATTGGTTAATGCAAATGTAAACAATCCCTGTGAGTTCTGTAAATCCCTGCAATTTTATCCATACACTGCAATATTCTGCAAATGTGACTAGATGTTTCATCATTGTCAACAATGTTAAACCAATTTCTTAAGTTTCCGCTTTTATTTAAATATTTATTTTTCATTTCATTACTGCGTTACATTAATTTTTGTGTGAAATACTCCTCTGATTCATTACTTCACACATTTTGTAAGAATGTTTTTATTTATGATCATTTTAGTAACAATCATTTGTTCATGTGATATTTCTTTATTTCTGCAATAACACCAAACCATCACAGAACTCCCACAAAACCAGTATTTTACAACACAGTAATTGATAAATAAATACATATACAAAATACTGGATGTAAATGAATGCAAATGTCTGGCACTAATTAACTGTCAGTATTAAGCTAATGGATATAACCCCCAGTACCCTTCCCAGTGAACATCAGTTGACTTGAAGCCAATGATAACATGAAATCTGTAAATCTGACCCTGAGCACTGATAACTACAGCCCTCCCTCTCTCTCTCTCTCTCTCTCTCTCTCTCTCTCTCTCTCTCTCTCTCTCTCTCTCTCAAAAATAAATATATAAACATCCCTTAAGGGGCCAAATGTCCTTCCTGTCAATCAGCAGTTGTGGACACGGTTCACTTAATGTGCTTTTAATCCCCCGAAGAATGGTGACATGTGTTCTGCACAGACTTTATTGTTTAAATTTTAAAGGAGTCATTCCATGGTTATTTCATTAATATTACTGTGTTCTTCATTGTTATTGAATACACTGTGTGTTGGTTCTATTTTTAAAAAAAACCATTTGATTGCTTTGTTTCCAGCTGTTTTTGTACGGTAGAAAAATTACTTGAGGTCGAACAATAGACTTTACCAGTACTTCCTCATACATGTCCATGACGTGGTGATGAGGTGTCTCTGATTGGCTCAGAATGGGTGAAGGAACCCTTCCCCCAAAACCAATAACTTTATTTTAGATGACATAAATATCTAGAAAAGAGACATACAATACATGTTTTATTTCAACGCTGTATTTAAGAACTCAAGAGTTCAAGTTTTTCCCTCTTCATAAACACATTTTATTTAATTTTTAAATTATTTTCCTTTTTATTTTACGTGCGTCCCCTGGATCCTTCTCCAGGTAGCTTTCCAATGTACACATGTATTCAGAAAAACAATCAAAATAAACAACTAGGAAAAATAAAATGGGTAAACAAAATAAAGTATATCGTAAAGACATGTTTATTTTGGATGTGAACAACTAATTAGTCACATTTAAGTGTCAGGGTCAAAATCACCCACAACATTAACTTTGTATGCAAACTCTGCACAGACGTCACATTACACACCAGTTTTTAGATTTTACTCAATAGTTCATGACCCTAAATGAGGAAAAGTAACAACATTTCATGAAGAAAAAAAAAGATAACCAATACTAACTGAACTGGGTCAAATTGACCTTTAACATAATACGAGGTTTAAGGGAATTTTGAAGTCTGTGGGATATATCTTGGATACATCTTTATTAAAAGTAAAAACATGATGATGATTATTATGAACATGTCTTTAAAAATACCATAATTATTTCATTATGGAAACTATCATGTATTAATAAATAATTCCGAAATGATGAATAAAAATAACTAGATATACTAAAATATCAAATAAAGGACCATCCAAATTTAATAACAATCACTTTCTAATTCTCTAAACAATAACAAAATGAGCTTATTCAAAAAATAGTTCTGTGTTCTTTTTGTTAAGTTCATCATTTAAAATTTCATATGGAAAATAATACAACAGTGTCTGAGAAATCACTGTCAACTAAGTTACAAAAACAAAAATGCCTCTGATCTGCCCCACATGGTGTCATTTCCTCCTGAAGAAAAATACTGGTAAGACTCCAGGATATGATCATATTCTCTTCTTTCTTAGTCATTTAATATAAAGTAGTGAGTTAAACAGACTTGAGAAACACTAGTATTGTGAGAAAAACATACAGAATTATTTACATGCACATCCTGTTTCATACCTGAGAGTAAGCGCTGAGTGTGTGCCGTGAGAAGCTGTGGATAAAAAAGAAGCATCCCCTGTCCTCTGTGGACAAGTGAAATGGAGAAAAATGAGAGACACAAGGAGAGAGAGATGAGGAAGAGAGACGATGAGTCAGTGATGTCTGTTGGCTTTGCTGCTCTCCAGTGAGCCACTGTACTGAGCAACCGGCAATAACTAAAGAGACAATAACCTATGGCCTGCAGCATCCCACCTGTATGCCTCTGCAGAAACAACAACACCTGCCCTACTCAGCAGCCTCCTGAGGCTTCATTTATAAACATTGTCTTCATACAGAATGGTGTTGAAAGTTGTGACTGCCACTCCCTGCAGGAAATGTTAAGTTTTATATATGCAGTGTAAAAAAAAAAAAAAGTGACAAGAGGTTGCATTTAAACACAAACTGTGATGTATGGAGATCAGGACCAGCCTGGTGAAGTGTGTGATATAACGTAGCCTGAAGCTATAGTCATGTGTTGATTGAAAATACAGTTTAAGAATCAGAAGTAGAAGTACTTACTTTACTGTACTTAAGTAAATTTTTTTGGTATCTGTACTTTACTTGAGTATTTATTTTTCTGGCAACTTTTTACTTTTACTCTCTACATTTTTATTTTTTTTTATAAATATCTGTACATTCTCAGAATAGACTCATTGCATTTCAAACTAGACAAATATGACAGTATGAAAAATAAGTCAGAAATCAGAAATGATCATTTCCTTTATTATAATTTTGACTGTTTATGTTACAATTATAAATTTCTTATCTTATAATTCAGTTTTTTTTCCACATAATTTTGAGCTTTTAATGTCAGAATTTGGACTTTTTTTCTTATAATTATGACTCTTTATCTCACGATTTACATTTTTTTCATCACATAATTCTGCTTTTTCATTTTCTATTTATGACTTTTTGAAGATTTTCAGTTTTTTCCTCCTTAAATAAGTATTATTTCATCCATAGCAAAAAAAAAAAAATGCAGTTTAATTTTTACTTTATTGCAAATGAGAAGTTTACTTTCACACCAGTAGCTGCACTTCTACTTAATTACAGGATGTGAGTACTTTGTCCATCATTGTGAAGAATATATACATTATAAGCAGAGAATGCATACATTTAAGGCCCAAGCATTCCATTAGAAACCTATTTTCTATGCGATAAATTTAGTCAAAATCTATGAAAACTTGGTACAAACATGTTTTATGGAGCAGTGTCTTAAATTAATTTTTGAGAAACAAATGAAGGTCCAACATAAGGTTTGAATTAATGAAAAAACAAGTCTCTTTGTCCCATATATCTGTGTTGACCAGGAGGTCTGGTGTTTTTGATTTGCTGCTATTTTTTATTTATTTTTTTTTGCTATTTCCAGTGTTACTTCAACAAAATCCTCAAGTGAGCTCAAATCCACCTAAGGACATTTACAACTGAAACCTGTCCAAGTCAATAGTGATTCGCTGAATACTGTTGCTGTGTTAATGTAGCAGCCTCCAGTGTTTTGCTATATAAGCCATAGTTTTGCCCCAATTATGTAAATACCCTGCATGAGGTTTCAGCCATGTGTCAAAGCACATGTTATATTTTAAACTGTAAAAATAAATAAAGAAAAAAAAGAAAAACATCAAGGGTTGACAAACAGGAAATCCACAATTTTGAGTTTGTATTTGTTTTTGTCATTCTATCGTTGACACAGAAAATAGTGTAGTGTTATATACGACAGCATGACAACATAACCCGAAATCCACCAGCTGAGCGCACACAACATCTTCAGCATCCCATGGGCCCCCTCCACTCCTCTACAGACCCCCACCCCCCATGAATTTGTCATGTTTACCCCCCCTTACTGGTGCCACAGTTCCCAGTATCAGTATCAGCATTAGCGTTGTAACTCAAAAGTTGAATCGATGCATCCTTGTTTTGTAATAAACTGCCACATTATATAATACGTTATTACATTTTGAGAAGATTATTACAAAATGCACTTGCAACTTTTTTATTCTCGAGAAAATTTAATAACATGGTGCATTATGTAATAACAATTCTACAGTATAGTTTATTTGTTTGTTAATTGTGTTTTACTTTAATTTGGGCATGCATTTTAGGCCAGAAAACTCCCTTGGGACTTAAGATGTTAAACAACATAAGTGTCTTCTGCTTATTTACAGAGCTACTGTGACCAGATAATTTATCCACTAAGATGAATTTTAAACAAATATAAAATTGCTTTAAAAGGTTAAACAAACAACAAAATTTCTACTTCCAAAATATATCTGTCATTTCAAGTTGTTCATGTCTAATATATCTAATTACCAATGCTCCTATAGTTTTAATGCCACACCACCAAAGCACTCTGCTGCTGCAAAATTGAATAAATGTAGCAAATGTATTACAAAATGTGGCTTTATTACAAAATGAAATGAAAAAGTTATTACATTTTGGATGTTTATTACAAAATAACCCTTACTAGAAACCTTGAAAATGATGGTTAAAAAACCAAAAAAAAAACCCCCAGATTTTTATTTGTTACTTGTGATATTCATCTTGTTACAGAATTTGGAGAGAATGAGTAAATCCTCAGCCCCATTTAAAGGCTGAACCAATTTATATGTCAAGATCAGATCAAAATGTAACAGAATCTAACTCAGGAGAACACAATGTAGTACAAGATTGAATCACAAAGAGCCTTGGATCAGATATCTTCAAGATAAGGTGTCCTGGTAGACATCACACATTAATACAAGGTGTAAATAAAGTCACTGTGACAGGCTTACGAAGAATTGTTCCACAGCTTCATCTGATCTGAGTCATGTTGCAGAATTGGAAGAGTTATGATAGAGAAATGTTATGCATAAGTGTGACTTGTAGCTATATTTAAGTTCTTACACTCATTCCTATTTTAAATTTTCATTCTGTTTTGTCCTTCAGGCCAATTTTTTTTCCCCATTAAATCCCGCAGCCGCTGAGTCAGATTTCCACGTTTTTCCTTCGCTCTTCTTTTCTGCCAAGTCATGTTGAAGTCACCGTCAGGACACATATCTACTAACAGGCGTTAATGTAATTTATTTTGTACATTATAAACATTCCCAGTGGAGAACCATATGCAGTAAAAACAGGATAATGTTCAAACCATTTTATTTGAAAGTTAATGTATTCTGCACAAGTCTAATGTAAATTCTAATGAGCTCATTTGAGTATTACCATGCATTACAGGGCGCACTTTCTCCATCGGGGGTGTTTAACTAAAAGTGTGGGTTAGGGAACTGCCTGTAACCGTATACAGTACAGTTTGACTGTTTATTTCTTAATGAAGTGAGACAGTCTGCATGCTTTTGCATTTATAGGACAAAGTATATTATCCTCTGTCTGCCATTCATCCTAATATGCAGACTATTTTTACACATTATTTCTTTTTTTGCATCTTAAAGCACTTTGCAACTTCTGAAAAGTGCTACACAAACAAAGTGTACACTTGTGGCTCATTTATCTATCTTGTTCCCCAGTGAACTCTGCTTGAAATATACAAACAGGACAAAGGATATATATGTGTGTGTGTGTGTGTGTGTGTGTGTGTGTGTGCGTACAAAACGGCTGTTCAGTTCTTTGAGTAAAAATACAGAAAATCAGGGATTATGGTTTGCGGGATTTCCAGCAGTTTTCACCGGTGCAAAGGCAATGGATGCTCAGTCAGGCGTCCCTGAAGCAGACACTGATGGAGGGACCCTGAGGACTTAGAAAAGGATGCGGGCTTTGACCGAGAATTGAACCTGGTCGACCATATCCACAGCGGTCAATGAGCTGGAGAACCGCAACAGGCAAGAAAATACAATTATCACAAATTTGCTGTGACACTTGGAACCTGATTCCCAGTTCACCTTTTCCCCTTGTCTGTTTGCTGTTGCCTCAGATGTTGTGTGACTATACTCTGCTTTATCTGTTCATCTGACTCTGTTTTCATGCTGTATGTGGGTGAATACTCTACATCCTTCACATCCTCTCTGATTAATGACTTTGTACAGAAGGTAGATATACAATGCCAAGGTCAGGCTGTGTGGCTGACAGAGTATCATAGTCCCTTTTTTTTGCCATAGTAAGCAGCAATGACACATTTTGTGGGAGCAGCCTAACTGGTGGTAGAACGTGACACTTAAGAGTGGAGGTTGTAATATCTGTGCAGTGCAGGGATGGTGTATTTGGGATGATGCTCCCCCTGGATTTAGCATATTACTGTACTGTAGGGACCAATAATGCATGATAGAATGCTTGTTTTATTGGACATCAAACATTCACAATAGAAAATCACATTTATATTTTTTATCAAATGTAAATGTCATTGCCAAAAATAAAACACTAATGTAAACAGGCTGTACTATGGCTGCATGACGTCACCTGCATTAAACATCCAACTTGGAATTTGATTTCACTTTGTTTACCTCATTTAGACAACCTTTTCCTTTTTGAGACCAAGGCCTGTCTGCTATTTATCAACTACAAACATTAGACCACCATTGTACGCATGGGTTTAAGTCATAATTTAATAGAATTTTAGCTAAAAGTGCCCATAATGACAGGTGATGTTCCATTGTTGTATGAAATTATAGTAACAAAAACATCACTCAGCTGTGGGCCATATAATCACAAGGAAATAATACATATTTTCTGTAATAATAGTTCTGAAATATCAGAGGAGACGTGAACAAAAAGGACTGAAATATACAACTAACGATTATTTAATAAATGGACTCTATTTATATAGCGCTTTTCCACCTTCATGGCACTCAAAACGCTTGACATTAGCCTCATTCACACACACACTAGTAGGTTTCGAAGGTTCTGTCAGTCCTACTGGAAGCTTAAATCAGGGTTCAGTATCTTGCCCAAGGAAACTTTGACAGCCAGAGCCGGGATGGAAACCGCCAACCTTTCAGTCAATGGACGACCTACTCTACCAACTAAACCACAGGATTTCTACTCTTTTTTTCCCCTTATCCAATTAGAATCAATAAAAGAATCAAGAATTAATTAAAATTATTAAATTCTTATCAATTCCCATTCCTTATTTCTATAATATGACCTAATTTAGACCTATTTGTACTGTATATTTATATATTGTCCAAAGGCGAAGATAATTATCAGCTCAATCAGTGTATAATCAAGTCATATTACATCTATAATATTAACCTAATACAGTCATTAAATGCTTACATAATTACTGTTTGATAAACATGAACAATGTCCTTAAGTTTCGACAGTAATGCAGCTCACCCTGGTCACCTGAGTATACCATTTCATAAAGGCTCACCCAGAAGGGCTTGTGATTGATGCTGACTAATTTATCATTATTAACTACATCATTGATGTTGCCCTTGTGTGTGTGATAGAGTGGAGACCTGGGGTGTGTCCTAGAGAGTCAATTTGTTGAAAACTCTGGGTTTGTTAACCCTGATATGAAGGGGAAAGTGTTTAGTGAAAGACGCTAAGATGATCTAAGATTAACAATTTATTTACAGTTCACATGGAAAATACAGGAAAATCAGCGCTGATCTTGGTCCATTCGACCCACAAGGACAAGGAAAAAAATGTGTCCCTTCTTTCTCCGTTCCTTTGACAATATCTTCTTTGTTTCGTCTCCCTGAACACATGGTTTGTCTTCTGAATGGGCCACAACCTGATGACAAACCCAGTGATCTCAGTCCCTCACCTGTTGGCTTTGTGCATGTGAATGGTTTAATGTTTGTGTCTACATATTGCCTGTTTTGTGTTTCTGTGTCTGTGTTTTTCAAAGCACCTTTCCTTTGTCAAAACATAACATTGTCTCCGTCCACTCCGTCCTTGAGCCAAAGCTGGGGAATCATGAACCATATTAACCCTTTGACCCCTGATGCATCAGCAATGATGTGTTCTGAAAGGATGGTTTAGTTTCAATATTCTGAAAAAAAAAAAAAAAAAAAAAAAAATTCACTGTGATTTTACTGAGTTTTGTTCATGGATCTCATATTTGGAAATGGTGTCAAAAAGCAACTGATTTCGAAAAAAAAAAAGCCCAAACTAAAACTACAGGAACCAAATTTCAATATTATTTATTTATTTATTTATTTATTTATTTATTTATTTATTTATTTATGTATTTATTTATTTATTTATTTATTTATTTATTTATTTATTTATTTATTTATTTATTTATCTATTTATTTATTTATTTATTTATTTATTTATACATACATACTTCATTTGAGTTTATTTTAACTAAGTTAAGTTATTATTTTGTAAATATGTATTAGTTATTGTAAAAAAAAATTCCTTATTTTGTTTTATATTTTTACATTTAATATTGCATTTTATAATTTGTCTTCACTTTTCTGTCATTTGTGTCTTATTTTGTTAATGTTACTTATTATTTTGTTGGTTTATTACACATTTTTGGATGTTATTGTCCATTTTGCTATTTACTTTATTAATTTTTGACTGGAACTGTTAAAGTCTCAGGAGTTAAAGGGTTAAACCCTAGTAACCCCAGAAATACTATCAAGAGCTTATTAGTTTTATATTACCTTATTCCACCACTTGTTCTTTGATGATATGCCTTCAGGGATTAGTTTGATCTTCACTCACATTCTCAGATTAAACATTATAGATTCACACTCCACTCATGATAAAACAGGTATTGTTTACTTATTTATGTATATGGGTTTTTTTTTAAATAAAGTGATACTGTGCATATTTAGACAGCTGTCAGGATATCAGTACAATTCATCTGTACTGAAATTATAACTGAACATGCACTGAATCTTATCTATAGAAAATGCTTTATAGACACTATAGACATAAGACCAGTGAATAATTATTTCCTGCAATGACATACACAGCAGTACTCATGAAATATATAATTGTGTTGCATACAGGAATGATGTGCAATTTTCTGTGCCGTATTAATACCTTGTATCTACAGGAAGCTTATTTTGTGCTGGTAACACCTATTTTCCATACAAACATTACAGAGTTCAGCATTGACAGCACTGAATAGCACACTAAAAGGCTTTCAGCTTTCATTTTCCACTGCACTCACAGTGCTTTGAGTAGAAAATAATCATAATTGTTGGATTCACGCTTGCTAATGTCTCTTCACTGACCAGTCAAAATCATGAACAGGGTGGGAAAGATCCTGGCTCTCACTGACGATTCATTATTTGAGGTCCTTTCATAAGATGCTGCATTTACTTTTTTCCCCCTGAAATTCAGTGGTATTTAATTTAGGTGTCAGGGACTAACACGGTTACTCCATTCTTCAAATTTTATGTAAAGTCATGGTCATTTTCTCACAGGGAAGGGAGGGGGTTTGGACTAAAATGCATGGTGTTGAAAGGAGAACAGATTTAATAATCAAAACTCAAGCCAACACAGACCAAACAAACAAACGGAGGGCAAACAGAAAACTAAAAATAACCTGGGGATGATCAGTCACAGTCCATGATGAAGAATTAATGTCCAGGTTATGGAGAAGATAAGGTCACAGTAGTGAATGGTTCCACATCAGTGATTGTAAAGTTTCACTGCTTAAATACTCACTGATTAGAGATGTATGACAGCTGTACGGTATGGACCAGGTGGAGACGATGAGGGTAATGAGAGAAGGTCGCGACACATTTCTTCACTCTATTCTCTCATCTATATCATGCCATTTTTAACTCCACGAAGGAGGTTATGTTTTATCTTACATCTGTCTGTCTGTCTGTCTGTTTGTCAGCAAGGTAACTCATAAAGTTAATGACAGATTTTGATTAAACTTTCACAAATGATTGATAATGTGTCAAGGAAGAGACCATTCAATTTTGAGCTATAAAGGTCAAAGGTCGAGATCACAGTGAAGGTCAACAACTAAAACACATAAGTGGTGATATCTCAGAATCCAGACAAGATAGTATCAGGTGTTTTTACATTCACTTCATCTTACCTTCCTGACATCAGATGAGATGGTATATTTTAAAAATGTATAACCTTTACCTTAAAGCAGGGTTATTGACATATTTTGTTAAATCTAACAATATCTTGTGCTTCATATTTAATATTAGATCTAGCATGTGAAATTTGGTTGTTGTGCGACGTCACACATATGACGTCAGTGACGTCATATGTGTGACGTCATATGTGGTCGAATATTAATATGGACATATCTTAAAAACGGGACCGAGGATTTCTTTGAATTTTTTTAAACCCTCTAAGGGATTGTTAATGACTGATGATTTAAATCATTAGCAAACACAGAACATTATTTTATAAATAAGTTACAGTACAAACATCCAGATTCAAACCTTGGCAGACTTGTGCTCCTTCGTGGAGGTCTTTGCTCTCGGAGTGATCTAGTTTTATTATTATAAAAAAACTTTTTTCCAGTCTTTTAAAGCTAAGAGTCTCTGCTTCAGCTGTCACTATCTTTGCCTTGTAGAAGAAATTACAATATTTGCCTGATTCTAAAACCTAACCAGAAAGCCTTTTGTTAAAAACAAGACAACTAGTCGCTTTTCCATTAGATATAATATATTTACTAAATGTCAAAAAACAGATGTGTATAATGTTCCATTAAATCACAAATGCAATGATTAATTTATTATCACGTGATGACATGATAAATCCTTCCACAAACATGGCGACAAATGTAAATATAATTTATTTATTATATTTTACCTCTCGATCCTGGTGTGTCCACATATACCATGCTGTTTCTTTTAAAACTCCTCTTTACTTTTCTGTATCAACGCCGTTTTTTTTTTTTTAAGTCATGTGACTCTAGTCATGGATAAAAATCTTTCCATTGTAGTTTTGCATGATAAACCGATTGTGTTCTGCCAGAACAACTACCTCTTTTCATGAAGGTTTTCATAAAAAAATGATAGTTTGGATGAAATTGTAATTTTTCCATCTGCAATTTTTTTATGCGCAAGTTATATTCCTGCAAATTTGCGGGTTTGTGGGAAAGCGATAGCTGTTTGGCTACTTATTTTATAGTAATTGCAGAGTTTTCGACAGGCTCAATGAGGCCAACTGTGTAATACCATTTGGGTCCCAAACTATGCAGGTTGTATATCTGTCTGTCTGTCTTCTCTCTGGGCTTCCTTGTTCATGTGTGTGTTCAGATAACTGTTGCATCCACTCCAAATTAGTCTAGTGGACCGGGATAAAAATGGACCTTTTGGCTTTTGTACATGTATGTGTCCATCTTTGTGTCATCTGATCCAGGTCGTTTGTTTATACAGTAGCAGGCATGGCCACTTACATGTTGGAGATTAAAGGTGTGTGTTAGCGTCTGTGTGTTAGCATCACAATGTCGTTGTCCTGGATGAAGAGGAGGCACAGGGCGTGGGCTCACACTGACTTCCTGAAGAGGATATGTGTGTGAAGTGAGACAGAAACGAATAGAGGTACTCGTGTGTATAATGGAGTAAGAGCTCAGCCAGCTTCCAGGATCCTTCATCTGTCTGCTCACAAAGGCACACACTCCCTCCTGGCCCACAGACCCAACCAGACCAGCTGTAATTTGTCATTTGGCTGCGAACTGGGCCGTCAACGCTGGGTTACTTTTAGCTTCCGGCTCCATGGTAATCCTTCGCTTTGAAGACCAGCCAATCCAATCCCATGGCGGACATTGCCAGAGAGGGCTACATCATTGTGACCTTTATGATGTACCAGCTAATCTTCCTCTACGAGAAAGAGAGGGTGGAAAACTGGCATCAAGTTCAACGAGCTTACTTGTCCTCCATAACTCCTCTGCTCTAATTTTTTGTCTGCAAAAAAACACCTAAAGCCATTTTCAGCGTGCACTGTCGAGTCACTTGGTTTTATAAAAATGATGAAAAAGTCATGCAGCCCTCTTAGTCACTTGACATTTAGCAAATACTCATGTTTCTGCCTCTGGCTTTGTGTTCTGGTTGTAGAGAGGTGGTGTGTGTTATGTTCCCTTCTGTTGCCAGCATTTGTTGCATTTATGAATGTGGCATCATTTGTTGCATGACGTCATTTAAGGAGTCTTCACACCTTCCTGCTATAAATCACTTATCTCAGTGGTTTCAACTTTAATTTGGCTGCTCTGGCTTTATGAGAACAGAAACATTGGGCAATGATCCTGTTGAGAAGGTGGCCTCTGAATCAACAACCCAGAGCACTTCACTTCAAACACTCTGAGATAATTGTATTGACAAGAGGGTTAGAAATCCAAAGGTTATCCAATTTACAGCTTAATAATAAACATTTTCACTTTTTTTCCCCCCTTTCGTCGTCAATCAGGAACAGTAAACAACTAAGGACAACTTACTGAGGAGTCATTGTGTACACTGAATCGTGCTGTGTTTGTATGAAAGCACTAAAAATACAACACAGATGACTGATTTCAGCCATTTCGGAGAAAAAAATGCTTTGACGAGGGAAATGCTGCTGCAGGAGATCCAGAGTGCTGCAAACAAAGTCCTGGTTTGGTTTAATGGGAAGGTCTATACTGTTCGGGCAATGATCAATTCCTAAAATGACAGGGTTTATGCACATAGTGCACAGCACCTACTCAAAGACTGCAGGCCTCATTTCCTTCATCAGAAGCCAGGTGGAGTCATGGTGTGCGCTGCTGTTGCATCTGATAGCTAGAAGTGTCCTTTGGTCTTCATTCAGGACGGTGTGAAAGTGAACAGCAGGTCAATCTTTAAATGCTTGAAGAAAACGTGATGCCATGTTGTACCAATGCGTCGGGAAACCAGTATATCTTCAAACAAGATGATGCACCCACTCACAATTGGGATCAATAAAGTAATTCTATTCTATTCTATTCTATTCTATTCTATTCTATTCTATTCTATTCTATTCTATTCTATTCTATTCACAGATAGATATTACCTTGAATGGCACTAACGTAAATGAAATGCATTCCATTTCTCTAATCTAAAACAACAAATAACACTTTAGATTTGTAGAAAAGACAGCCGGTGTTCTGGGAATTGTCCAGACGACTGAAGCTAAAAACAAAGCAGCATCCATTTGTGTGTGAAGCATCAATAAAGAAGCACTGTAAGTGCCTATTTCCCTCAGTGACATTTCATTTTGTTTTTATTTTGGTCCGTCAGACCCCCTGCTATCACCCCATTGCTTGTTCCTGCCAGATCAGGCCAAAAGGGGGAGTGGGCTCAACATGAGCTCGCATCAGCAGGTTTTCTCCAATCTCCTGCCATTTGCCAGCATGGTGCCAATCAGCACTTTACTCCAGGCCCGTCGAGAAGCAACCAACTCTGAAGGAGACAGAAGGGGACCTGACCCAGTGTGATGGAGATATAGAATAACTGAAAGACTGTAGAGACACAGAATGAGAGGAAGTGGGGGGGCAGCTCCTTGCTGAGAATCCTAAATTTACCCCCATGCTAAGACCCCCTGTTCTCCCTCTGTCAACAGATGGGTCTTCCTGACAAAAAAACATGCACCTTTAACCTTTAGAACCAAATAGACTCAGTATGTGACAAAGGCAATCAGTGCTGGGTAAGTTACTTTGATAAAGTAATTAATTATAAGTACTAGTTACTCTATCTATCTATCTACCTACCTGTCTGTCTGTCTGTCTGTCTGTCTGTCTGTCTGTCTATCTATCTATCTATCTATCTATCTATCTATCTATCTATCTATCTATCTATCTATCTATCTATCTATCTATCTATCTATCTATCTATCTATCTATCTATCTATCTATCTATCTATCTATCTATCCATTTATCACAATTCAAGAAGATCTATATGAGACGGGAATCATAATGTGACATTGCCTCAGAGGTTGGGGTTGCTGGTCTAATTCCATGGAATAATTGTTGGCTGACAGTGCCATGGAACACTGTACTTAAGCCCCCTATTAGTTCCCTGGGCATGAAGGTCACTGCTCCGAGTCTGCAGTGTGTGTTGTGTTTCTGCATGTTCATCTAGTGTTGGGTTAAAAGTAGAGGTTAAAATGGTAAATGGATTGCACTTATATTGTGCTTTTCCGCCTTCATGGTGTTCAAAGCCCTTTACATTAACCTCACATTCATACACCAGTGGGTGGCTGCTGCTATGCAATTTAGGGTTCTGTGTCTTGCCCAAGATGGGATGCGAACTGTAGACCCTTCAGTCAGTGGATGACTAACTGAGCCACAACCGCCCTGAGGATCAGTTTTAATGTGTGTTGTACAGTATGTCTGCATGAAAAAAAAAAAAAAAAATCAACTTTGTCAGCTGTCAGGTACTGTAATGGGAATAGTTCGATAAAACAAATGATGAAACACACTATGGATTTCTGCGTAAATAAAGAGTTGAATAAAATAAAATGTCTGCGACTGTTCAAAGAATAACTATCTCTGTGCTGAGTAGCACTAATGAAAGATTGGGAGTAAGAACATGACTGTGTTGCAATTAAAAGGATGTGATTAAATTTACAACGTGCCGGTGATTTTTATGTAAAAAGAGACATGTATTATATGCAGTTTTAACAAGATGCTGTTTCAACTTTTTCTTGTGTCAGGACTTAACGGCTCATAGTTTCACATTAGTTATACAGTTGGCAGAGGCGCCCAAAGTTCACACAGTCTTTACTCAAGCAGAAGTATAAAAGTGAAAGCACTAAAATGGATTCAAAGATTAAAAGTAAGAAATATTTCCAGAATTATACCATCTGTCATGTGTATAGTTAACTGAATGCTGATGTCCTAGTCACAGGTATCTCATTATAAAGATAGTGGTCAGGTCTCTCAGGGCTTTGTTATGTCTTATATGCAGAGGTGGAAGTAACTAAGTAGAAATACTTTCTTTACTGTACATAAGTATATATATATTTTTAAGGTATCTGTACTTTACTTGAGTATTTATTTCTCTGCTAACATTTTTACATTTACTTCCTACATATTTGTATAAATATCTGTACTTTATACTCTTTACATTCTCAGAATAGACACATTACTTTTTCAAACTAGACAAATGTGACAATATGAAAAATAAGTAGTAAATCAGAAAATGTGACTGACTATATCATGATTTTGACTTTTTATCTCACGATTTCGACTTTTTTAAATCTCATAATTGGTTGATTGGTTTGTTTTGTTTGTTGTTTTTTTGTTTGGGTAACTCGTACAGTTAAAGACAGATTTTTTTGTATTGGAAAGATCTATACATGATTAGATTTTGGTGGTCTACCTTGGCGGGGATCTGTGCTCTCAGAGTGCTTTTGTAGTTTTACATTTATTTATTTTTAATCTCCAATTTATGACTTTTGTAATTTTTCCTAAATGTCCTGTCCATACCCACTAAACTGAGTAATTATTATGATTATGATGATGATGATGATGATGATGATGATGATGATGATGATGATGATGATAATGATTATTATTATTATTATTATTATTATTATTATTATTATTATTATTATTATTATTATTATTATTATTATTATTATCATTATCATTATTATCATTATCATTATTATTATTGTATTCTGCACATGTTCGAAATAAAGCATTCAAATCAAATCAATATCATCTCTATCATCTCCTTCCAACACACCTGATTCAAATGATAAACCTCTCATCAAGCTCTGCAGAAGCCAGAAGAGGGATACATCTAAAACATGCAGGATACTAGCTCTCGAGGACCAGGATTGAGCACCCATGATCTACACAGTAACTCACTTTTAAAGGCTTTTGACATTTTTCTGTTTTTTCCCCATCTTAAATAATTATTATTTCATCCATAACAAAAAATAAATAAATGCAGTTGTACTTTTTACTTTATTACAATTGACAAGTTGTACTTTTTTACTTCGGTAAAGAAGTTGAATCAGTATTTCTACTTTTACCAGTGTTTTTTTCACACCAGTAGCTATACTTCTACTTAAGTACAGTGTGCGTACTTGAACCACCTCTGCTCATAGTATATTGCTGTAGACTTTTTCTGATCTTATTATCTTTAACAATGGTTGTGATGTGAAGTGACTGTGTTCCCTTCAAACACTTACAGGTTGTTTTCACAAACATGAAGGTAATCTATTGTTCATTTGAACATCCAACAGCACAAACACACATTGTAGTTCCTTACTCTGGTGATCTCAGCTGTTTGCTTTCACTTGTTTTCAGTGATTTTCTGCCACCACTATGTATCTGAAACTGCATGATGCAACTGTGACATCCACTCCAAATGGGTCATTACAGCCCCAAATCCACTCCATGCTATTTCACAACGGTCGAGAAAATACTACGAAATGAACAGCAGTCCTCAACCCACCTGATAATATTAGCTTCTGCTTTGTACCTGGTTGAGCAAATGCATTTTCAAGTCAGAACACATTTCTGCACTGTGCCACAATATTTATATCCAACATTTCATAAAAAAATCAAAACAAGATAATGTATTTGTTACGTTCCTAGTAAGGAGGACCCAAAATACAGACTTCAGAAAAACAAGGCTCCTTTATTCTGAGCTCAACGAGATGTCCAGAAACGGAAATAGACCAATCAGTCATACAAACAAAACTCGATATTTAACTAAATAGTCCAAGCTCCCAAAGGGGGACCACAATCCGGTGGGTTCCGTCAGGAGGGAGACGAGGCTTCTGAAGACGTTAGTCTATGGGGTGAACTGACAAAGAAGAAAGCAAAGGAAAGGACTTAAATAGGGAGAAGTGATGAGGACAGGTGTGTGAGGACCAGGTGAAATAATTAGGGTGAAAGGTGACAGGAAGCAGAAGGGAGAAAAAGAAACAGTGAGTAGAGATATGACAGTGCCCCCCCCTCAATGGCCGGCTCCCGACGGCCCAGGAAGCTCCGGGTGGTCCTGGTGGAACGCCGTAATGAGCGACCGGTCAACCACGTAGCTGGCTGGGATCCAGGACCGCTCCTCCGGTCCATAACCTTCCCAGTCCACCAGGTACTGCCAGCCCCGGCCCCGGCGACGAGCCGCGAGGAGACGTCGCACGGTGTAGACCGGACCGCCGTCCACTATCCTGGGCGGCGGGGGGGGTGCTGTGCGAGGAACCAGAGGGTGGGGAATTTGGTGGGGCTTAATGCGGCTGACGTGGAAGGTGGGGTGGATTCGCATGGCCCTGGGAAGACGAAGCCTGACAGACACAGGATTAATGACTTTTGCAATGGGAAAAGGACCAATAAATCTGGAAGCCAACTTACGGTTCTCCACCCGGAGCGGCAGGTCCCGAGTGGAGAGCCAAACCCTCTGCCCCACCTGGTATGGAGGAGGATCTGAGCGCTGCCTATCAGCCGCCCTCTTGGCCGTGGCTGACGCCCTGAGAAGGGACCGCCTAGCACGGGCCCAAACCCTCCTGCACCGCTTGATCAGCGACGAGGCGGCCGGAACTCTGATTTCCCCCTCTTGCTCGCCGAACAGTGGAGGTTGGTACCCAAACACACACTGAAACGGGGAGAAACCAGTGGACGCCGAGGGGAGGGTGTTGTGCGCAAACTCCACCCAGATGACCTGCCGACTCCAGGTGGAAGGATTCGAAGAGGCGAGAAGGCGCAGTCCTGTCTCCAAGGCCTGGTTGGTTCTCTCTGCCTGCCCGTTAGACTGGGGGTGATAGCCTGAGGAGAGACTAGGCTTGGCCCCAATCAGGCGACAGAACTCTGCCCAAAATTTAGAAACAAATTGGGGCCCCCGGTCTGACACAATATCCCTGGGGAACCCATGCACCCTACACACGTGGTCCAATAGAACCTCTGCCGTCGCTTCTGCTGAGGGAAGCTTCGGCAGAGGTATAAAACGGGCCATCTTAGAAAATCTGTCCACCACCGTGAGCACCACCGTCTTACCATCTGAAGGGGGCAACCCGGTCACGAAATCCAAAGAGATATGACTCCAGGGACGTGTCGGGATAGGCAGGGGCCGCAGCAAACCAGCGGGACGCCGATGGGACGGCTTTACCTGGGCACAAACCGGACAAGAAGAGACATATTCCCTCACCTCTTTCTCCATTCCCTCCCACCAGAACCTCTGCCGGATGAACGCTAGGGTTCTCCTGGCCCCGGGGTGACAGGCCAGCCGACAGGTGTGCCCCCAGTGAATGACCTGGGGCCTCAAGGTAGGAGGAACATGAAGGAGTCCCTTGGGGCAGGCAGGAGGTACAGCCTGACCCCGACTAGCCAACCGCACCTGGTCCTCTATCTCCCATGCAAGGCCCCCGATCACCAGTGACTGGGGCAGGATGTTCTCGGGTTCCTTCTGTGGGGAAGAAGGGGTGAACTGGCGGGACAGAGCATCGGCCTTCCTGTTCTTCGACCCCGGCCGATAAGTGAGGTTAAAATTAAACCGGGTGAAGAACAGTGCCCATCTAGCCTGCCGGGCATTAAGTCGCTTGGCGCCCTGGATATATTCCAGGTTACGGTGGTCTGTCCACACCATAAACGGCTGTTCGGCACCCTCCAACCAGTGTCTCCACTCCTCCAGGGCCTCTTTTACTGCTAACAGTTCCCTGTTCCCTACGTCGTAATTTTGTTCGGCGGGAGTGAGACGGCGAGAAAAAAAAGCGCAAGGGTGAATACGGTTGTCCTTAGCGGACCGCTGGGACAGAATCGCCCCAACCCCCACCTCAGAGGCATCCACCTCCACAATGAACTGGAGGCGAGGGTCGGGTAAGGTGAGAACCGGAGCCGAGGTGAACAAGGTCTTAAGTCGGGTGAAGGCATCATTGGCCCGAGGGGTCCACCCAAACCGAGTCTTCTCAGACGTCAGCTGGAATAACGGAGCCGCCACAGAGCTGTACCCCCGGATGAAGCGGCGGTAAAAGTTGGCAAAACCCAGGAAGCGGCGTCAAACTGCTCCGGGAGGTCCAGCGGCGCCAGGTGGTCCTTCACGGTAGGAGACAGCCCCTGGAGGAACATCCCCTGGAGAGCCGTGTCGTTCCACCCACTGTCTGCCGCCAGCGTCCGGAAGGTGATGGCGTAATCCGCAGCCGTGCCGCTGCCCTGGCGGAGAGTGGTGAGTTTCTGCGCCGCCTCCCGTCCGTGCGAAGCCTGCTGGAAGATCCTCTTGAAGGACTCGATAAAGGCCGGGAGAGACCGGCAGCAGGGGGAATCCTTCCCCCACTCAGCTGTGGCCCACGTCTCGGCTCGCCCCGTTAGATGGGATATAATGAAAGCGATCTTCGCCCGATCGGAGGGATAACAAGAAGGAGATAGTTCAAAGTGAATGTTACACTGAGTAAAAAAAGACTCACAGCGTCCGGATTCCCCGGAGAACTTCTCTGGACGGGACAGATGAGGCGAGGCGGAGACAGAAGCGGCGGCCGGAGCAGCGGCGGCCGCCGGGGCGGACTCAGCAGCGGACAGCGGGGGCTCAGCGCCAACGGATGGAGAGCCAGCTGATAGGGACTCTGTTAACCCTCTCATCTGTTCCCCGAGGGCGAGCAGGATCCGCTCGTGGCGATCGGCCGACTCCTGGAGAGCCTGCTGAAGCTGTGTGAGCCGTTCCTCTTGAGCTCGGAGCCGGAGCGCCTGATTATGAATGGCGGTTCCCAACTGGTTTGCGTCTGCGGGGTCCATAGTTGGTCAGTTCACTCTGTTACGTTCCTAGTAAGGAGGACCCAAAATACAGACTTCAGAAAAACAAGGCTCCTTTATTCTGAGCTCAACGAGATGTCCAGAAACGGAAATAGACCAATCAGTCATACAAACAAAACTCGATATTTAACTAAATAGTCCAAGCTCCCAAAGGGGGACCACAATCCGGTGGGTTCCGTCAGGAGGGAGACGAGGCTTCTGAAGACGTTAGTCTATGGGGTGAACTGACAAAGAAGAAAGCAAAGGAAAGGACTTAAATAGGGAGAAGTGATGAGGACAGGTGTGTGAGGACCAGGTGAAATAATTAGGGTGAAAGGTGACAGGAAGCAGAAGGGAGAAAAAGAAACAGTGAGTAGAGATATGACAGTATTCCATTGTAGTCCATTGCACCTGCACACAAAATAACAGGTGATTGTTTTTGCACATGTCCAAATACTGTAAATATTTTATCCCATGTTATTTTATTTTAATTGTCTTTGTGCTTACTTCACATATTTTCAGTGACATGTTCCTAAATTTTGCATTTGAGTATCATGGCAGACAAAAAAGACAAGACATTTTATTGGGAGATAAATGTAAAATATTACAAACTTTCTAAGATGAAATATTTATATTCCTCTACTCAAGTGTTCATATGAAAATAGTAAGTTTTAATATAAAATATTCACAGTGATCTTTGACTCCAAAATCTAGCATCTATGTATAAAAGATTGGATATTGTAAAACAAAATATTAAATACAACTATTTTGTAAGTCTCAGAAAACCTCTGTTTTAATCACAGCATTGTATGGTCACAGAACATCAAATCATTAAACATTTACACTGACAAAATGTACAAGTGTAAAAAAAAAAAAAAAAAAAGGGTCATTTTGAAGTTAATATTCTTTTATTGTAACAGTGTAGTGTCTGTGAACTGCGGAGGAGTTTTGAGAGAAGATTGTTATCTCATCCCATTATTGTGTGATATAAGGTTTTAGACACAAGTAAACTCCACTAAATACCTTGATGGTCTGATCCATCTCTTCTTGTGCCAGTAAACACAACATCTATGATCAGTTAGCCACCTTCCTTTAGTCCATTCCATTGATCTATAACCCACAGAAGAGTCTAGATCATGGTCCAACATTTCCTTTTTACATGATATAGATTTAAGCTACGTTTGTAGATGGTTCTGTGGACTGTGCTCAACAACAGTGTTTTCTAGAGGGTTCACAGAGGCAACATACTGTCAAACTAGAGGGTATAGTTTAATACTTAATATTTATGTCATAATCCAGACTCAATGTGTGATGTTTTGTCTTATTTTTTGTGTGTTTTTTTTCTTTTTATATTTTATTTAGCAGGGACAATGCAGTGTATATTATTATAAATCCATGACAAAACTTGTAGACATGAATACATACGTAGGAGATTTATAGCCAGATTGCTAATTTGCAACCCCAGTACCTGATCAGGCTACCTATTCTAATAAAAATATCACATAAAACCTAAAATATACAACTACATTTGATGTAAAAACATGCTTCCTATAGTTTAAAACCTTTATGTAAAAAGAAAAAAACAATATAACGTGTGTGTGTGGGCAATATTGTGTGTGCATGTTGTCTATTGTCTGTTTTCATGGTTGCATTTTTTGGTTTTCCTTCAGCCACTGTCTTACTTTTCTATTAAATGTTTTAGACTCAGTTTGTGTTTTTATTTCACTTGGTAAGTTTTTCCAAAAATTAATCCCAGTTACAGAAAAAACTTGACTGATTTTATGCCCCTCTGTTATACTTTTTTGTTGTGCTCATTATGTCTCTGTTCTTTTTGCCATTGTCAGTGTTTGGGGCTTTTATTTTAGGATCGTTACTTCCTGTCACCGGTGATTACCCCACCTCTCGTTAATTTTACCCCTGATGTGTCTCACCTGTCAGTAAAGGTATTTAAACCCGCCATGTGTCATTGTCCGTTGCGAGTTCGTCTGCCTGGGTTGTAACTTACAAGCGGTATCCTTTGTCTGTAGTTTTCTTCTGTGTCTGTCTTTTCTTCTGGTTTTCTGGTTACTCTGTTTCTATCTATTCCCCTGTCTGTATTGTTGTGAATCTTCTGTGTTTTTCGACCTTAAGCCTGTTAACGACCAAGAGCCTGTTTCTCCCCTGTTGGTACTTCAATCTCTCTCAGATCTGGACCTGATCCCCTTTCTGGACTGTGGTATGAGCTTTGGATTTTCGCTGTTACTTGTCTTTTGCTGGTGTATGATCTCTGTCTGTCTGACCTTGAATATTCTGCCTCACTCCTCAGTTAAAGAGTGTCTCCATTTCCCTGAATCCCCTCAGAGAATCACTTTTTATTGTCATATATATTAATAGTTTTTATTCAGTCACACTGGTCTGAGTCCTGCACTTGGATCCGTCCTCTGTCTAGTGTTCGTAATAATTCATATTACTGAATTCCTAAGATTATACTCATATTTACATACAGTATAAGGAACATTTTTAAGGATTTTTCCAGCATGAAAACTGCTTTTGTTTTTTTAATACTATAAACTTTGAATACCAAAGAGGATATTTATCTTTTTTTTTTCTTTTTTCCAATAACACTCTGTACTTTCCTATATTTCTCCAATTTATCATACTCTGTCCTTGCAGCCTAACCCTTCTCCTCACAAGAATACTATTGATCCGAGCGACTGCAGTGATAAATGCAATCTTTTATCCAATGACCAAATTTTACAAATGAGAATATAAATAGCTGTGCAGTTTTGCCTTTTATATGCAGCTCAGGTGCAGAGGTGAAAAAAGGCTTTAAATGACTTTTTTACTTCATATATTCACACTGTGGTAAGTCAGTGGGATCTATTTCTCCACATAGAGACGTGCATGGGAAAAATATGATGGAAATTCATTCAGTGCAAAATGATTAAGCTTTAAAAAGAAGAGTTCTACAGTTTTTTTGTTTTTTTTTTTAAATATGCTTATTGGATTTCAATAGCATTCTCATTACTGTGCATTAAAGTTTTAGCTATAGCCTGCAGACTATTAGCTTTGACCAGAAATACAGTTACACACACATACAAATCAACAACCACATCTGAAGCTCACCATAGTGGCAAATAAATATAGATACTGGATTATTTTGTGGACAGTCTCCAAGGAGGTTGTGTTTTTCACTGAAATAATGATGGTGAGAATTGCTTATATGGTATTTTCAATAACGTACGGGCCAGTGTTCCTGAGGGTAAGAAAAAAAAAAGTAAAAGGGCTTCAGTTTTTTCCTTTTCCAGGTGGAGTTAAAATGAGCTGGAAGTAACTTCAGCTGCAAAGACACAGAAAACTGGAGCAGATGATGCTGAGAAATTTTTTTGCGTTACTTGTCTTGTGTTTAGCTTGCCTTATCTACTCACTGATGTCACTTTTATTAGATGTTATTGTAGTTTTACTTTCCTAGTTCCACTTTGCTTTTGTTGTTATTGCTTTTATGTGTTGTATGTGCTGTTGTTAAGGTTATTTTTTTTAATGTAAGTGTCTTAAAATGCAATAAATAATGTAACCAGTGGTGGCTGGTTCAAGAATGGCACAGTGGAAAATACAAGTTGGTGTTCGAATGTTAAATTCCACGAAGAAATGTATCTGAAATTAAGAAATATATATGTTTAGTTTTTCGGATATAATACTTGTGTTGGGTCCAGGACTTCACATCAACATTTATTGAAGCTGTTTTTTGTACAGTGTAGGTAGTTTCTGTCAGAGGTGGTCAAAGTACTTACATTCTGTAATTAAGTAGAAGTACAGTTACTAAATAAATAAATACTTATTTAAGCATAAAAAACCTAAAATCCTTCAAAAATATCCAAAAATAAATCCTTAAAAAAGTGAGTTACTGTGTGGATGATGTGTTTTATTGGGTCACGGTACTCAGTTTTCTTGGGTATGGGTTAAAAAACATAATTATGAGATTTAAAAAAAATCTAAACCATAAGATAAAAAGTCAAAATTATGAGACAAAAACTCAGAATAATGAGATAAAAACTGTATAATTATGTGATTTAAAAAAATCTAAATTAAGTCACGATTTCTGATTTCTTATTTTTCATACTGTCACATTTGTCTAGTTTGAAAAAGTAATGAGTCTTTTCTGAGAATGTAAAGAGTTTAAAGTACAGATATTTATACACAAATGTAGGAAGTAAAAGTAAAAAGTTGCCAGAAAAATAAATTCTCAAGTAAAGTACAGATACATAAAAACTGTACTTAAGCACAGTAAAGGAAGTACTCCTCAGTTACTTCCACGTCACGTTTCTGTGTTGTTCAGTAAAATGAGTGTATGTCGCTTTGACAACCTGTATATATATAAAAAATTTACATATATATATATATATATATATATATATATATATATATATAATTTTTTTAATTCACCAAGGTCTTTCTATGTCCTCCAGTAACACACTAAGGTTGAAACTTATTTCTAAGTGTCCTTCCTATAAAGGGTTAACCTTCTCCAGATGTCACAAGTGTAAAAAAAAAAAAATTGCCTGTTCACATCGTTTCACCTCTGTGTAGTCTTCTAGGCCTTACAATACATGGTCATTTAGCTACATTAGGGAATATAGGACCTAATTTTTGCAGCTGGGTAATGGTCAAGTGAATGGGTGGTGGGTTTGCCGCATGTGTAACATGACATTGAGGCATTTGCAAGTGCCTCTATTTCCTTTACACTGATACATTAAAAACTTGGACTTGCAAATATATTCTTCATAATAGCTGTTATCATATTCTCTTGTTCTCATCTGCTCCACACCAATTCATGTTTTACAGACAGTATATACTAATTGCAGGTTTGAAAGGTATTCCTGTCCTTGAATGTTACCACACAAACATGACACATACTCTCAGATAGGAAACAGCACAAATCCAACCAAGTAAACTGATCAAAAACAACACTCAAAATGTAATGGCACACTGCCAAATGAATTATCAACCATCCTACTCCATTCACCTCTGTCTCTTTACAGACACACTGCCATGAATCTGACGAAAGACGATAAAACGATGAAGATTGACGATGCAGCAGATTGACTGTTTTGTTACACATATAAGTTTATTTTTTTTATCAATGTCATTTGATTAGTTTTCTGTGTAACTGTGAATTTTTGCAACTATAAATCATTTTGTCAATTAATACATTTGCAACCATGTGATTTTGGTAATGTGTGAAACTTAAATGGAGGACAAGATTTCCCCTGTGGTACAGACAAGTGAAAGTTTTGATGACAATACAGAGACAAGTATAAACCACAAGTCACATCATATATGTTATCGCATCTTATATAATGAAGAGGAGTTTTTTTTAACCAAACTCAAAGATTTTTTTTTTTACTAACACAGTACAACCCTTGATGACTACCAATAATTATATTATATTATATTATATTA
The DNA here is from genome assembly GCA_020466265.1 of Siphamia tubifer. Lineage (NCBI taxonomy): Eukaryota > Metazoa > Chordata > Actinopteri > Kurtiformes > Apogonidae > Siphamia > Siphamia tubifer. The sequence goes on from CM035793.1 coordinate 29,618,615, forward strand.
TATTATATTATATTATATTATATTATATTATATTATATTATATTATATTATATTATATTATATTATATTATATTATATAGATTAGCTGTAAATACAACTAGAACTAGAAAACACTCTTCTATTTTTTTTCAATTGCGTGCAGAGATACTGAGAATATGTTCTGAGAATATGTATATGTACTGAGAATATGTTCTTACAATATGTGCCTGAAGCAATATTACAGTGTATTGAGATGTAGGTCATAGGTGACTAGTGACTCCCAATACCAGTTGTATTTATCTAGTTTTAATTAATTTCCTTACATTCTGCTACATACATTGAGGGATTCTAATAATAATAATAATAATAAGGATCTTTACAATGTCTCCTATAGAGAAATTAACTCTTTAATGCATACTGGTCTGATCTGCACCAACATATTTAAGTGTAAATTAATGCTTGTTGTTGTTACACTCTAATTAACAGTCTCTTCTTAAACAAAAATTGCATTAAAAATGTATTTCATAGTGTTCTGATATTGCGTTTTAAATACATGTTTCTTTGCTTCAAAGCTTAGACACATGTTGTCCAGCTGAGCGGATATTTTTGTAACTCCATAAAAAATTTATTAAAAATATTTCAATCACATTGATTTTTTTTCATGCCTAAAGATGAATAAAAACACTTGGGGAAAAAAATCTTGACTAAGGTTCTCTTAATTCATCCGCTAAAGGGTTAATGTATAGGCTGTTGTGAAAATATAAACGGTCTTCTGACCTGACATACTTTATATACTTACTGAGATAAATTTATATTTGTAAAAATGTATATTATAATTTGTATGTTGGAAATCCTTAATATATTCATCTGTATTTCAATTAAAATTCTAATTATTAAAATGTGTAGATCAACACATAAATACCTAGTGCTATTTCTACCTTTTTTTTCAGTGATTTATCACTATTTATGGAAATATTATTCTGTGTTTTGCATTTGTTAACATGGTAATCAGGTATTTTCCTGTATTTAATTTACTAATGATATGGATGTTCATAAAATACCACATTAGAGTTGAGGATTATGCCAGAAACAGAGAAAACTGAAGAAAGAGTAAATATTTCAACAAATATATCAACAACTGAAAGTAAAAATAAGTATCTAGAAGCATTGTCGTTGATCAAACTCCATGGGTTTTACTAATGAATCAATGTTGTAGGAGATGACGGTGTTTCCATGTTCACTAGAGCCTCTGAAAATCCAAATGAGTCATATCTGATGACCAATAAAATATGACAAATTAGTTTTTCAGAAGTTATTAAATACTTTCTCTCAGTTGCTAGTAGATGGTTTATGGGTTAATTACATGTAAAATAAACATTATTTATGACTAAAGTTATGTAAAATACAATAGTTTTACAGTCTTATAGGCTATTGGCAAAAACCCAAAACTGTTCAATAATAAAAAGCTAAATTTCAAATAGAAAAATATTCAGGGTAGGAATGCAAAGGAAATTCATGAAACCGAAAACTTGAAAAAGCCATTAGAGGCAGTTGTAGAGAGTAAGTGAAGAAGACAGCAAATAAACAGAGTAGCTCCAGTCTAGTTGAGAGAAACAGTCGGCAAATAAAGAACAAAACAGAGAGGCAGCGCTATTGGATCAGGCAAATATTGAACAAGGGCAAGAAAAGAGACAGAGAGATGGAGTGAGGAGCAGATCAACGGTTGGTGGTTTGTCTGTGGCTGCCTGAGCGAGTTTGAAGATGAGGCCGGGGACCGCAGCAGTTGGTCATTTCACAGCGAGCTGCAGCAGCTCACCAAAACAATGTTGAGGCAATCAGAGCTAATTGTGCACTAATGGCTCCCTTTCCACTCTCCTTCTCTAATTGGCTAGAGCACCATCTGTGTGCACACATATACACACGTACACAAACAGATCCCGTTTGTCATCGCACGAGCATCCGCCACAGTTTAGCTCACAGATTAACATACAGGTCCGGAAAATGAGAAAATAACGGTGTCGATTTCAGCCAAATAGAGGATGAGGGATTTTCAATGTCACCCAAGGGGGGTATTTACAGTTTATGCTGCTAGTGAAACCTTTAGCATGTTTGCATTGATTTTTGCCTTCCGAGCAGAGTTGTTAAAATAACCATATAATCGTTCATCGCAATAAATGGAATCAGTTGAACGGGAGGAGCGTTTTTTGTGAGTCCAACACGACTGCTGACGAGCCTGTTATTGCAGCCGGTGATGGATCTCCTTATCACACGCTTCATTTTGCCTCACCTCTCTCCCAGCTGGCATGTGAAACCGTGAAGGCGCTTCATTCTCAAGAATAGCTTGTCACTGCTGTCATCTCTGTAGCCCCACTGCCATGCATCAGCCCCCCCACCCCCCACCGAAACACCACCACTACCACCACCCTTCCCAGTCGTTCTTTGTTATCACTTTGCAGGAAACCCTTTTTGGCTTGCACAGTGTGGAAACCATCACCGCAGGCAAAGGTGAAACAGGTACAACGGGGAAAGCACTTTAAATGCAGTGGTTGCTATGGAAACCACCTCTACCCAAGGTTCTTGCACTTTCCAAGGTTTGAGCGAAACACGTCAGATCTGATCACTTTCCTCTGACGTGCGCTGTGATGACAGTTTGGACTTCATTAAATTATTAAACAATCCACAGTTTTAAATTCGAGTCTGTCTGTCTGTCTGACTGTCTGTCTGTCTGTTTGTCTGCCTGACTGTCAGCAGGATTACACGAAAAACTTCTGAATGGATTTTGATTAAACTTTCAGGAATGATCGATAATGGGTCAAGGAAGAACCCATTAGATTTGGAGCAATGAAGGTCAAAGGTCAAGGTCACACTAAAGGTCAACAGCTAAAACACATCAGTGGTAATATCTCAAGATTTAGACAAGATAGAATCTCATGTTTGTTTTTCATTCACATCGTCTCACCTTCAGACATCAGATGGGTCAACACCTATGGCTCCATCACGTCACATTTTGACGTCAAATGATGCCATATCAAGCCTTGGTGTAGGTCTGCTGTTTCTGACTGCCTTGTTTTGTTTTGTTTTTTGTGGTGTTTTCATTTCACGTAGACATGTTCCTCTCTACCATCTGTCCACTTTTCCACTTTATAAAGAAACTAAATATTTTTACAGGTAGGCCGTGAACAGTTTCATGCAACAATAGAATGTTTTTTGGGTTTTTTTAGTAACACTTTTCAGCCCACTTTGAGAAAATAATCCACAACTGCCCACATTTTGTCCACAATATGAGCTTGGTTCTGTGGTATTCTTCTTAATCTTTCTTTGCTCCCACTTTGTTGTACATTGGTAAATATTTTTGTGTAAATGCTTCTGCCACAGATACATCAGCAGCTGGAAAATACAGATCTTGTATATAACGTCTGTACAGCGCTGCCATTTAAGCAGAGAATGGATCATAGAACACAGTTACTCAATGTTCTGTAGTTACCCATACAACAAAAAACAATTCTGTGAACTGAAATTAGCAGGTATTTATACGAATATGACTCAAAGAACATAATGTTGTAACATGTTGTGCTGCAGTGTTTGGTACTTTTTTTGGTGTGTGTGTGTGTGTGTGTGTCCCAGTGTAGACAGTTCAAGCTGTCTAAGTAGATATTAAAGGGATAGTTCACTATTTTTCACATGAATTTGTATAGAATCAGCGTCTTTACTCTGGTGCACCCACAGTGACTTACCCCCGATAGTGCCCTGTGAGTTAGTTCTGGTCCAGTTTTGGTCAAAGAGAAAGTAGTCCCGGCAGGTTTCGTGGGGTCACCAAAATAAAACGTGTTTCTTCTCAAAACAGTATGTGCTACTACTTTCTCTCAATAGCAATCAATGTGTATTGTCACTGCTAACAGCTGTCCACCTACACGTAGCAGCTGCAAACACTGCCAAACAACTGATGAAAGTAGTTTGCTAAGGCGCCCAGCTGTTCGCAGTGACAACGTGCATTGATCACTGTTGAGAGAAAGTAGCTCCAAGCAATTACGAGGTGTGAGTTGTTGTTCTGTGACAGTTTTGTTATGGAAATAAATCACTCATTCGAACACATATTGTTTTGAGAATAAACGTTTTATTTTGGTGATCCCAAGAAACCTGCCGGGACTACTTTCGTTTTGGCTAAACTGGACAAGAACTCTACTCACAGGACAGCGTCGGGGGTAAGTCACTGTGGGTGCACCAGAGTAAAGATGCTGATTCTATACAAATTCATGTGAAAAATAGTGAACTATCCCTTTAAACGTCTTTTTTTCTCTATTTTCAAGTTAGAAAAAAAATTATCATTTGATGAAGAGATTTTAGTTGATCATAAGTGTTTTCAGGAAGAACGGAGGGTTAAATCCATGACTTCACAGTTATAATCTCCAATTGCTTATGAATAGTGTTTCATGTCACTTTCCCTAGCTTTACTTTTCCATAACACAAGGAGCACATATTTAAATGACAGGATTTTAAGAAGACATTAAAAAATGTGAACTTTGACCTGCTTTTCCCAAAATTTAATGACAACCAGTGTGAGTCTATATAGTCAATATATAAAATCACGTCGGTATGAATTCACCTCGTCATTTTACTGCTACAGATGTTTGAAAATGTGCCCATTACAGTACAAGTGAATGTGGTTAAAAAAAAAAAAAAAAAGTTTCAAAAATTAAATTTTTTTTTTACTCTCCTAAGATATATTCAGATCTATTATGGGTCACTGGCAATTTACAAACCCAATTTGGTATATAATTCGACCATCGTAGATCGTTTTGCTGCTGGAACATTAACAAGCACAGAAATAAACAAACCAAATCAAAAACAGTTTCTCTTGCCTCCTCTTCTGGGGATGGAGTAATAATATCATGTAAGTGACTCACACATAGACACACAAAGGAACTTGGAATTTACATGTGATTCTTACTGTGTGTTAGTGTAACGAGATGCGTGTCTCTTTGCATTTGTACAATTTCCTGAACATAAACACTTCAGCTTGATTCTGACACTATCAAACCACATTCATCTGTGCTGACACAAAGACCGGCAAGACAACTGAACTGTGAACACTTCACACTTGTCATCTCAAGTATAACAAAGTGTCCAGATGCAAGCTGAGAGTAAATGAAACTCTGGAGGAGCCGCACTAGAAGTTTTACGTGTTCACGTCACGTATGTCAACCAAAAATAGCTTTCACAATCCTTGATATCACTTCAAATTAGAGGCTCCACATCTGCGAGCGCTACTTTTATAGTGTTTGCAAGGGTGCACATCAGGTTTACCACCTACAGTACACACTGCAACACTTCCAAAGTCATCCTATTTTTTCATACGTTTGTGTTCACACCACATGGCTTTATTGTAATGGGGTATTGTCATTTATTACAGGCAACTCAGCTTTGTTTAATATATTAACACATTAATTAACACCATCTGTTCTAATTAACAGACTAGCAACCAAACTGCATGATACAGTACTGAAATACAGCAATTCTTCAATTAACTGCAATTTAAAGCCTTGCTATTTTGTACACTAGGTCTGATTCATGTATAGTTACAACTATTCCCATGGCACATCAGTCTGTTCAGTGGCAACAAGTGACAAAAAATGACCAAAAAAACAGAGATCATGCTTTGTTTATGTGTGGTTTAACTATTGTCTTGTGTTGGCTTTCTGTTACCATCTCTTATGTTAATGGTTCGGTTTTGACCCATGTCTTGAATTAGCTTTAAAATAAACTAAAAACAATTATCTATCATCCAGTTTGTTTCTCATTTCTTGGTTTGCTTGTTAGACTTCCTTATCCATGAAATTACTGGTTTTAGTAGTTTTGATGTGGGCCTCTGGGCCTTTTTTTGTCATTATACCACTCCATGTACCCTCTGCAAGTCACCGACTCTATACATAATTAACCTGCCCATCTGTGCATTTTGTTTTTGTGTATGTAAACTGGATAAAAAGGCCAAATAAGGATCTCCAAAAGCTCACATGATTTGGACAGGATCTGGTTGTCAGTGTGTTGGCTTACAGAGCTTCAGTTTTGGCTCTAATCTTATTTTTATGACTGGGTCCAAACTGACCCTCAACAACACAAAGGTCATAATTTCAACCAGAGTATTTCATAAGTTAGTGAGTTGGTAACTTAATTTTGTCTATTTTTGATATAATAATCATTAGTCTAAGCTTTTATGAACATCTACATACTCTGGGTTGTAGATGTGATAGTGTTTATACTGTTGTGTATTTGTGCATGCTGGGCTGTAGTCACCATCAAAGTGTTCTAAACAAAGCCAGAAGAGATCTTGGATTTTGGATCACTTTTAAATTTTACATTGCAATAAATGGAGAATAAATGTCAAAGTGATCCAGAATCCATGATCTCTTCCGGATCACCACTAAAATTTTATCATTTGTTCCTTGTGACACTCCCAACCCGTCCTGAAAATTTGATCAAAATCTGTTGAGAACTTGTTGAGTAATGTTGCTGACAGACAGACAGACAGACAGACAGACAAACAAACTCCACCAAAAACATAACCTCCTTGGTGGACGTAATTAGCAATGTACCTATGCTGCTCTACAACTTTTCATGCTAATGTCTTAAATTAATTAACTTCATTTTCCTCTTCATCCACCGGCGACAGAAAATAATGACCGGACAATACCATCGGTCAACAGTCATCAGTTAACACCTCTAGTACAGATACCTATAAAAAATTACTTAAGTACAGTAATGAAGTACTTTTACTGGGTGACTTTCCACCTCTGACTAGAAACGGCCTGACATACAGTATAACGCAATTTCATGAAATCAGTCTCAATAGAGAGAAAACATAATTTCGGGGCTGCCACAGAAATTCCTCGCACTGCTTGTATGTAATATTATGTTGTTATGTTGTGTTTTTATATATTTGCCTGCCTAGGGACTGCGGATCAAAATGAGCTTTGTAGCTAAAATCCCGCATATTTACATTTGTGTCATACTTATGTTCATTAATGTGCACTGTCCCTATCAAATAAATAAATAAATAAAACAAAAAATAAGAAATTATAGTGTGTCTTTAAGGCTTAATAATATTGCAGAATCACAAGAACAGTGGACTACTGTAACAGTGGACTATCAGAGGTCAACGAGGCCATGTAGTTTACATTATGCATCACTGGTTACCTCATGTAACTTTTAATTTCAAAGTCAATCTGAAACATTTTACCCGAAGCGGTGAGAAGTGTGCTTCAATGTGCGTGTTTAGCCATTGCACAGCAAGATGGCTGATGGGAAACTGGTTCAAATTGCTGATTAGCTGTGAATGGTAGGTAGGGCTGGACTTTTACGTGGATAACTCTGTGTGTGTTTATGTGTGTGCAGTGAGCTGTACTTAAATGTGCCATGGTGTTGTGCACCTTGTCCCCGAGTGTGACAGGAGCAGATGTTAAACTCAGCGTCGGCCGGGAGGCAAAAAACACAGCTCCCATCAAACAAAGCTGGACTATTTCCCCCTCTGGACACTGGCTCCACAGGCTTTTTCAACTCTTTATCCAGCATTTATTCTCTTTGTTCACCATAAATCCTCTGCTTATACCAGGGGGGAAAGAGGCAAATGTCAACCCCCAAACCAGGACACAAAGTTCCACATGCACTTCTGTTACAGCCTGTATATTTATTTATTTATTTATTATTACTTCCATTTTCCATGTGAACCTGCTGTCTTTTGGCTGATTTTGTTGTCACAGGATTTAGGTCACAGTATGACATCTGATGGACAGGTGCTGGGGATGATGGGTAAATTGAGCAGTGAGGATTAACAAAAGCCAGACAGGTTATATAAGAGAATTATAAAGAGTTAGAGAAACCTGGTCTAGTGAATGTCACAGGTAACTTTATGTGAGACTTCACACTGATGAATAGTCATGGTCTGGAAAACTATTGATACTGATATTTATGTATGAAATAAAGAGCAAAGTTGACATTTCTGAGCTTACTTCAGATACTTGGGGTACCCACACTTTCCGTATTGTTCTGTGTTCCGCAGATTATTAAGAAGTCTAATTTACAATATGTGGTTTTTAAGGTCTTAAAGAGCATTATATTTTGTTATTTTTATTAAGTGTGGCATTAAATTTCACATCGGAGATTTTACATTTCATCTGGGTAGCTTACGGTTAATGAAAAACATGTCTGGATTTTTTTCTGTGCTTGTTATTAATTTAGCTCGCATCATTTATTATCAAGATGCTGAAAAAGTAGATGGAAGGCTCTACCATAGAGATGTTTTGTGTATAATAGTGTTCACACATACACACTATGCTGCTATGGCAACAACAGTCCCCATGCTAATGTTCACCCTATCGGTCACAAATGCAAGTGCAACGTCAGTTTTGACTTGAGTGTCTCCAGGTCCCAGCACAAGTGCTTTAGCTGCATTTGCCTCAACCGCTATGCTAAAGGTAGGAATACTGTGGGTTCAACTGCTATGCTAAAGGTAGGAATACTGTGGGTTCAACTGCTATGCTAAAGGTAGGAATACTGTGGGTTCAACCGCTATGCTAAAGGTAGGAATACTGTGGGTTCAACCGCTATGCTAAAGGTAGGAATACTGTGGGTTCAACCGCTATGCTAAAGGTAGGAATACTGTGGGTTCAACCGCTATGCTAAAGGTAGGAATACTGTGGGTTCAACCGCTATGCTAAAGGTAGGAATATTCAACCACTATGCTAAAGGTAGGAATATTCAACCGCTATGCTAAAGGTAGGAATACTGTGGATTCAACCGCTATGCTAAAGGTAGGAATACTGTGGGTTCAACCGCTATGCTAAAGGTAGGAATACTGTGGGTTCTGTAGATGATATGCTTTGAACTTAACCTACTGTGTGCTTTTTTTAATGTACGTATTAGTGGTCTTATTTTTTATACTCAAAGGTCTTAAAATTGTCTTAAAAAGCCTTATATTTGCTTGTCAGAAATGTGCAGAGACCTTGTTTCTAGGAGGGTTATAACTGCCAACTGGTAACTTTTCAGTCTCCTGACTTTTGTAAAAAACTAAAAAAATAATATTTTTTTTCTTGTTTTTCTACAGTTATATCAGGTAAATGACATGTCTAACTTAATGAACTTTTAGTGATAAACCTTAAACTCATTTATATACATTTATTTACATTTTGTGATGGAATTTCCACTCTGTTTGTCACACAGTACAAACCTAACATGGTGGAATTTTAAAAACCCAATTATCCACAGCTCTGTATGGCAGTCATCATTAGCCAAATAACTCTACACACAAACAGTACTTTAGTGTGTGTATCAAACATGCTTGTTATTATTTCAAAATGTTGCTTACTCTCTTCACAATCTAGTTAAACAGGGTGGACATTTATGAGTAAGACATATAGGTTCACATACTAAAACTTGGATATAAAAGGCAGAAAGACAAATGGCACTTACCTCTTTTTTCCTCATAATTCCCACTTAAAGTGTGATGGCACTTCCTGTGTGTTGCATCATGAGAATTGTAGGCTTTGCATTTAGAAGGTGAAAAATATTGAACTAACAGGGTGGAACACAAATTGAGGATGCCTTATGAATTATTTAAAACAATAATATTAATAATGTTTCCTAATTGTGGGAATAATAAAGTACTTATATTGTTTTTTTGAATATATTTCATACACAGATAGATTTGAAATTTGTTTTTAAAACCAGAAACTCAAATATATATTTATTTTATTTGTATCACAAATATATTTCATTGAAACTGAAATAAATGTTTTATTTGTAAAGATGCAATGTCAAGATGTATTACACGTTTGTTTACATTAGTAGCTGCTAGCTGCTAACAATAGTGAATAATGTCAACAAACATGCAACACATCTTGATGTGTCTAGGTAAACCATATTACAACAGTGTAAATGAACATTTAACCACAAACTAATGCTATATAGCACATAGACAAAAAAGTTAGCTTTGGAACATACCTCTAATGAAGTGGTTGCTTCAGACCTGGACATTAGCATTAGCATTAGTAGATTCTGCTCCTCCCGACCGCAAACATAATTTAAAATCCATTTTTTATGGTGTTTTTCTGTGAGCTTTTTCCATTTCTCACATTTGTGAATGACAATCTTTAGTACTATATATATATGTATATATACATATATATATAATATAAATATATATTTTCCTTCCGTCAGTTACAACGATTGATGCAGCCATAAACTATACAAAACATAGACATTGTCCTGCCCTCCATCTGAAAATCGCACGCTGACTATATAGCAATGTGACGTCATGTGAAATCACTCTATTGGAATCATCTACAAAGACCACACAGCAGGAAAAAGGTTGAAAAAACATGTTTGGTTCTTGTTTCACCCATAGAAAAACACATTCTACAAACACAGGGAAGCAGCCATGGCCTAGATGACTGGAGAGTTAGGTTGGTGGTTCAGTTCCCTGGCGTAGTGGAGCGTTGTTGTCTCATGTGCCCTTGAACAATGCAAGGGCTCCGCCATTTGCTCCCTGGGTGCCTGATATGGAGACCCCACTGTGAGGTATGATCTAGTGATGGGTTAAAGGGGGAAGAGACATTCTGGTTTATTGTGCATGTTAACATGTTGTTTTCATCATCGTCTTCTTCTACAGTGCCACCAAAATGATTAATTAAGCCCTCAAAGGCTCTTTTTCTTCAAATGACGCAAGACAATCTCACTAAAGGCCAGTGTAATTCTCAGCAATTCTTAACTGTTCAGTGTCGTGGCTGTGTGGTCTAGCTGTTTACTAATTCATGCTCTTATTATCCAGAGTAACATAAATAAAAGTTAAGTAGGTGACAACCAGACACAGATTAACTAAACCTCTAGGGGAAATTCAATATCCATCAGCTCAAGAAAACCAAACTAAGAGTAAACAAGCAACAACGTGAACAATTTGAATTTAATCCAATATTTATATGTGAAATGTTAGTGTGTATGGTGTGATTTCCTCTTCATTCAGTTGTATTCTGATTGGCTCTGAGCATTTTCATTAAGTTTTTGCAGTTTTATGTTATGTATGTATGATTTATTTAACATTAACATTTAATTTAACATGCAGTACTATGTGTGTATATAGTGTATTAAATACAGAGCCAAAGGTAGAAATGGGCCTGATGGAGGCAATGGGGTAGGATGTAAAGATGAAACATGGGATTCACATTAGATGGAACCCTGGAAGAGACATTCATAATAATATAACATGTTATCTTGTGCAGATGGTGTTACAGCCTCGAAAATCCAAACGTGACCCATAATATATCACGAGATACCTGTGAAGGTGCTGCTGCCGGCATAATTACACTTAAAAATACCACAGCAAAAAACAGAAGAATCTACATTACTGCCTCCACATGACTCATAAAATATAAGCATTACAGGAAAAGGTTATTAAGTGCATTTTATGGTGAAATGGAAGTCATCATTATACATGAATGATGAATGAATTTCCATTAAGACACATACAGAGTATTTTTTACTGAGGAGAATGGTGTTAATGGAATGTGTAACAGCAAAAGGGTATGATTTTATAAATTTTTTTTATAGAAGTCAATGATAATGCATTTAAGTTAGCCTTTGATCTGTATATATAAAGGTTGTAAAATGGTATCACATCATTATTTAGAATAGGATACTGTACTGTCACAACAGCAACAAAAATGCTTTTAGCAGCCAAAACATTTAGTACGAAAAAAGGATTTTTTAGATAAAAAAAAACACAAAATACTGAAAAATGCTAGATAAAATATTAAATATACATATATATCTAAAGTACCACAAAATGTACTGAAGTCTATAAAAAGTCTATACTATCGATAAGAAATATACAGCTAAGACTGACGTAAAAAAAAAAAAAAGCCACTAAATTAGGGTAAGTATTGCACTGTCTACTAGACTGGGGTGGTGATTGTTAATTTATTTCCTTTTACACATTTGCATCCTGAAATCAAAATGTATTTAGTCCTTCCTCTTGAGTAGAAAAACACAAAAGGTTACAAGGTGATAACTCCCAACTCAACTAATAAACAAGGCAGTCACAGACAGCAGACCTCCACCAAGGCTTGATTTTTCATTCATACGTGACATGATGGAGCCATAGGTGTTGACCCATCTGATGTCTGAAGGTGAGACGATGTGAATGAAAAACAAACATGAGATTCTATCTTGTCTGAATCCTGAGATATTACCACTGATATGTTTTAGTTGTTGACCTTTAGTGTGACCTTGACCTTTGACCTTCATTGCTCCAAACCTAATGGGTTCTTCCTTGACCCATTATCTATCATTCCTGAAAGTTTCATTAAAATCCGTTCAGAAGTATTTGCGTAATCCTGCTGACAGACAGACAAATAAACAAACATACTTGAATTGAATGCCTCCATAGTGGAGGTAATAACATGGGAAAAAAAACATAAGATTGAGGTCAGAGTTGGTGGAGAGAGACAATATCCAGGTACCCACCTCCTCTAATCAGCACTAAAGAGACAGAAATGTTCAAACCTGCTCATAAACGCACATAAATATTACTGTTCATATTACTGAACAATTCCATTTTATTTTGCACCTTTATTGTTGCACCTTAATGCTTTTCTACCATTTCTGGTGTGTTTTACTTCTAATGTATTGTATATAGTGTTTTTCCTCCTGTTTTCTATTTTTATTCTTATATTATGTTTCCTGTTTGTCATGCTGCTGCATAAGAATGTCATCTGTCTACTGCATCGATGTATGACAATAGCACAGGTGTTCAAAGTACTTACCACACATACGCAGATGACACACAACTTTATATTTCCGTGTCATCACTCGATTACAGTCCCTTACTGACACTGAGTAAATGCATTCATCAAATCACTGAGTGGATGTGCCAGAACTTCCTCCAGCTTAATGCAGACAAAACAGAAGTGATTGTTTTTGGCCCCAAAAAAGAAAGGTCAAAGGTCAGTGCTCACCTTGAGTCCATGTCACGAAACCCCACAAACCAAGCCAGAAATCTGGGTGTAATTATTGACTCTGACCTGAAATTTAACAAACATTTAAAAGCCATTACCAAATCTGCCTATTACCACCTAAAGAACATTGCTAAAATCAAGGGTCTTCTGTCCAAACCAGACACAGAAAAACTAATTCATTTATTCATTTTCAGTAAGTTAGATTATTGCAATGGTGTCTTCACTGGTCTAAACAAAAAATCTATCAGGCAGCTACAGCTGATCCAAAACGCTGCTGCCAGAGTCCTGACCAGTACCAGGAAACTGGACCACATCACACCCGTCCTCAAATCCTTACATTGTCTTCCTGTGGGTCAAAGGATAGAATTCAAAATCTTACTCCTGGTCTATAAAGCACTAAACGGACTTGGACCCAAATACATCCTAGACCTACTGGTTCCCTATGAAGCATCCAGAGCCCTGAGGTCATAGGTCATCAGGAACAGGTTTACTGTGTGTTCCAAAGATAAGAACGAAACAAAGTGAGGCATCATTCAGTTACTCTGCTCCTCAACTGTGGAACAAACTACCTGGATACCTGAGGTCTGCTCAAACTGTCAGTTCATTTAAATCAGGCCTGAAAACATTATTGTTCACTGGAGCTTTTACTTAGATTATTATTTGCTTTAAAATGTTTTTATGTCTTGATTTTAATTGTCTTTTAATGCATCTTTATCATTTTAATTTTCTTCTGTTTCTGTTTTTGTGTAAAGCACCTTGAGTTGTCCTGTACATGAAATGTGCTATACAAATAAATTTGCCTTGCCTTGCCTTACTGATATTCTGTACTGTAGTACAAGTACAGATACTGGTGTGAAAAAATACTCTGGTGAAAGTACAAGTAGTGATTCAACTTGTTTACTGAAGTAAAAGTAAAAATGCACAACTTCTCAACTGTAATAAAGTAAAAAGTAAAACAGATGGATGAAATAATACTTATTTAAGCAGGAAAAAACAGAAAAATGTCAAAAATATCCAAAAAGAAAGCCTTTAAAACTGAGTTAGTGTGTAAATTATGTGTTTTATTGGGTCGTGGTACTCAGTTTAGTGGGTATGGACAGGATATTTAGGAAACATAAAAACAGAGATAAAAAAAAAAATCAGAAATATGAGATTAAAGAAATCTAAATAATGGGATAAAAACTTACAATTATGATATAGTCAGTCACAATTTCTGATGTATGACTTTTCATACTGTCACATTTGTCTAGTTTGAATAAACAATACGTCTATTCTGAGAATGTAAAGAGAATAAAGTACAAATATTTATATAAAAATGTAGGGAGAAAAAGTAAAAAGCTGTCAGAAAAATAATTACTGCAGTCAAGTAGAGATACCTAAAAATTGTCCTTAAGTACAGTAAAGGAAGTACTTTTACTTCATTACTTCCTGGACAATAGTGGGAAACTATAAAGTACTAGCATGGAGGTGTGTACAACAGGAAGAAGAATACCAGTGTATGTATGGACCAGGCCTGAATATCAGACATGCTGACTCTTTGCAGGACTGGACGGTTGTGCTGAACGGACCACCAGCACAGCACTGCCCTCCATGCAAGAGGTGTTCACCAGACAGTGCACTACCAGAGCACAAAGGATTCTAAAGGACACTAGTCACCCGGGCAATACATTCTTTCAGTGGCTGCCATCGGGTAAACGCCTCCAGTAATGCAGGGCAAGAAAGGAGAGACTGAGGAAGAGCTCCTAACCCCAGGCCATCAGGACACTGAACTCTTTACCCACCACATAACCCCCCCACCCACTACATAGATACATACACACACATACACACTCATCGAACCCAACCACCATCGCTCAGACACATACTGGTTCACTGTGTATATGACATATACATTCTTATATAATCATGTGTACAATTAATACATATCATGTATACAGCATATAGTCATACATATATACATGTACATATTTATATTCCCTCTAGACTATATTTTTATTCTATTCTATTCTATATTTTTATTACTTATTCTAGTCATTTTCATCTTGTATATAATTATATGTATATGGTTGTATTGCATCTTTGCACGGTTTTAAGGTCAAGTGTCGCTTTCATTTCATTGTGGATGCACATCTACACGTGACAAATAAAGAATTCTGATTCTGACTCTTTGCGCTCTTTCATTACTTCCTTAACCTCATTCACGTATACCCTCAGTAACCTCTGTGCACCAGTTTCAGGAAAACAGCAGGCCAGGGTATTGAACTAGCAACCCGGCAGCCGCTGGGAGAGAGCATTACCCTCAGTGGCGTGCAGGTCCAGACCTCTTGGCAGATCGTTCTGACGGAGAGCAAACACATGTAACCAGTGGGAGTCAGCCCATCTGTCTCTGTCTCAGCTAGTGGCACGCACCCACGTAGACACACACTCGCACACACAATTCCTCAGGAAAGTGAGACATGAGCCTGCGTTGGCAGTGACAAACGAACTGCACAGCGAGGGAAAACCAGTTAGAAGATGAAGTGACCAATAGATCAGACAACTGAGACTCCCTTTCTCACTCTCTCTGGGCACCGCTTCCTCTGTTCTCTTTCTCGTACTAAGAAGCTAGTAAAAAGGTAAATTTATCAAAACTAAAAGAAAAAAAAAAAGAAAAACATCCTTTTCATGTATATCTATTGATATCTAGCCAATAAAAAAGCAACACATTTTTAACCCATAAAGACCCAAACAGCCAGTGACAACTACAATCATGTATCGTTAAATATTGTTTTAAACCCTGTTGATCCATTAAACCCATCAGGACATTTAAATAATTGGTGTTGTATATTTCATTTGGATGTGTCTTTGTGATATCCCAAATGATTCTGATTCTAAAATGCAGTCTGTCACATTTCCATGGTCATCAGATATGACCCATTTGAATGTTCAGAGGCTCTGTAGTAAATGTAAAAAAAACACCATCATTTTCTACAATATTGATTCACATTGTAAAGCCATGGATCATATTTGTTTTATGGGGAGTTAATGATAGATTTCACTGAAAAAAAAAAAAGATTTTCTGTAGTTTTCTGTGTTTTTGATATAATAATCCTCAACATTAGTCTAACCTGTTCTGAACGTTTTCATGGTCAGTGAATTAAATACAGGAAAATAACTGATTAAAACTAATCAAAGGCCAAATACAGACATTATAATAAACTGTGCTAAATCACTTATGGAAGATTAAATAGAGAGAAAGAAATCTTTTGGGAACTGACACAGAAGTAGCACTGTGTTTTTAAGGGTGTAACTGTATGTTAGAAATCTGTTAGTCCTTTCAATAACTGAAGATAGATACTTGGTTTTTATAAGTGGAAGAAAAAAACAGCATCCCACATGCAGAGTATCTCTACAAATATGTTTTCCTAAAGCTGCAGTGCATTTTATTACGATGACAAAACTCATTTACTGCACACTCAGAACTCAGTGCAGTGTAATTCTTGATAATTAACCAGACTGACAATGTGACCAATGTGGTGAAAAAACTTGGCTTTTTCATTTTGTCATAAAAAGTTATTCAATGGCTATTTAATAATTTTCATGACAAAGTGAAAAAGCAAAGCCATGTAATAGCAAAACTATTGTCCTATATTCAAATCTACAAATTAATCACAAATTTAGATTTCTTTAAAGAGACCGACAACGTTAATGGGGTTTCCTTCAGTTCCTCGCAGAAATTAACATTTGTGCATAGATTAATTCTCTTGTCACTGACCTTGATCACAGCACTAATGAAGATCTGAGATTAGTCTTTAAGCTCTTTCAGTGGCATCTCACTCACACTCATACACCAGTAGGTTTCTAAGGTCAAAGGTCAGTCCTACTGGGGGCCTAAGTCAGGGTTCAAGGACACTTTGACAGCCAGAGGTGGGACGCGAACCGCCAACCTCTCGGTCATTGGTCGACCCACTCTACCAACTGAGCCACAGCCGCCCATGTATGCATGTACTGGAAGTCAAAGACCCACCCCTTCCCACTGTGCCCATGGTAACACAAATCCATAACTGTCAACAATGAGATTAGGTTTTTTTTATACCATTTAATGGGATGTTTCTGAATTTAGATCATTTTACATGACAAGAAACTGACTGACTTAAACATGGACAAAAAAGTGTATTCTATTCACTGACCACCACTCACATTTGTTCTGAAGATGAGCCGAAATGGGTGGAGCTTATTAAACTCACTATTAAGGTAGCTAAAATACAGAGATCTAATTTCGGTATAATTTCCCTATATAATCCAGTCAGTTAAACTTTACTGTGGCTAATCATATCTACCTTACTTTTTTTTTTTTTTTAAATTCATGATCTATGAAGGTGGCATCATGGCTGTACAAACACTGGAACTGACACCCAACAGTTAATATACTATGACTAGTTTCATATGGCATATTTTTAGATAAAAAATAAAATGTAACTCTGAAATCATTTTTCAAATACTGTGATTTCCTTCCACCTCTATTGTATCAAGGTGGAGGCAGACATTTCAGAGGCTAATATGAATGGTATATCTGTTCTGTCTGCATGGCCAGATACCACTGGAGGGAAATGTGCCCCCCCCATACAATTGCCTATATTTCCTTAAGTCTCAAAAAGATAATCACTCCAACATATTCCTCATGGCGATAAGAATGTAAAGACAGGTGTGGGGAATAAAATGAAGGTGAATGAAAGCAAGAGGGACAGATTGTGAATGTGGAAGGAAGAAGGCAACGACTGGCTTCACCTTAGCAGGCTTCATTACCATGCATCTGTCAAAGCACCGACGGAGATCTTGTTGCCAATGGCAATGTGGAAGAGAGTTAAAGAGCATCAGCATTTTTTCCTCTCTGCTCTCGCTCCCCTTCGCTGCCTGTCTTTCGCTGTTGTCTTGACTTTCTCCTTGCTTCCCTCTGACTGAGAGCAGTTAAACACATCAGCATGTCTGTCATCGTGCTGGCCTCACCGTCTGCAGACGCCAACACAGTGCAGACAAGAAAAGTCCATTATCGCTTCCCTCACTGTGACTATTTATCTCTCTCACCATCTCACCCTGTCACTTGTAAACCCACCCACTTACCCCTCCTCCCCCGCACCCATACACATTCACAAAAGCCAACTAGGTCTGTGACAGGCGAAGCATTGCATCACTTGTCTTCCTGTCTTTCAGCCAGAGTTGCTGAGCACACTACTTTTCTAAAAGGTTTCTGTCAGTAGACATATGTGTGTCTGTCTGCAAATTAATGCTGTCTCTGTGTCCAGCAACTGTGCTCCATGTGCTCTTTCATTTCATTCTAAACTCCCCCAGTGGGGACACTCAAGAGATCAACAACCAAATCCAATGATATGACCTCAGAGAAGCTTCCTCAATTCTTCTGGCCCCTGGACAAATATAAAAGCTGAGGAAATGCACAAACTTAAAGGATGAGTTCGATGGTTCAAGCCGTGAGAAGCAGGCCAACTCTGTCTAAAGTGAAAAAATAGGCTTCTATTTTCCCAAATTTGTGCCTATATAGCATGGAGAGTGCAGACCTTTGCCCCCCCCACCCCACTCCCACAGACAGACCAATTAAAGATTAAAACAGGACAGTCAGAGATGGCAGACAAAACATTTAGTATGAAAAAAAGGATTTTTTAGATTTAAAAAACCCCCACAAAATACTGAAAAATGCTAGATAAAATATTAAATATACATATATGTCTAAAGTACCACAAAATGTACTGAAGTGTATAAAAAGCTAAGTCTATACTATCGATAAGAAATATACAGCTAAGAAGAAAAAAAAAGCCACTAAATTAGGGTAAGTATTGCACTGTCTACTAGACTGGGGTGGTAGTTGTTAATTTATTTCCTTTTACACATTTGCATCCTGAAATCAAAATGTATTTAGTCCTTCCTCTTGAATAGAAAAACACAAGAGGTTACAAGGTGATAACTCCCAACTCAACTAATGAACAAGGCAGTCACAGACAGCAGACCTCCACCAAGGCTTGATTTTTCATTCATACGTGACGTGATGGAGCCATAGGTGTTGACCCATCTGATGTCTGAAGGTGAGACGATGTGAATGCACAAAACTGAGAGATTCTATCTTGTCTGAATCCTGAGATAATACCACTGATGTGTTTCAGCTGTTGACCTTTAGTGTGATCTTGACCTTTGACCTTCATTGCTCAAAATCTTCCTTGACCCATTATCTGTCATTCATGAAAGTTTAATCAAAACCTGTTCAGAACTTTTTGTGTAATCCTGCTGACAGACTGACAGACAAACGGACTGGAATTAATACCTCCTTGATGAACCTTCATGACCTATAGAGTCAGTGGCAACAACAAAGAATTTCTGCTAGTAAGGCTTTGACATGGAAAATTAAGGAGGTAAGGTAAAAAATAAATTACTGTAATGTCAGGTTTCACTTCCACTTCTGCGATCAGTGGTCAACCCTACTGACCGAAACATGCACACGTATACCATACACACATACCTTGATGACTACCAAAATGTAATAATTTCTTATTTGTGCAAGTATCAATATTTACTGAAAATGACATCTAAATCCAACCATAAGTTTTTGAATTATTTTGCTAACAGACAGACAAACCCCAATAAAAAGCTAACCGCCACCAGCAGATCACTACCATGGAATCAGCTATTTTACTTTAGTAGATGTCTGTTTTTCTTCTTCCTTAATTAGCTGACATCCAGTGATACAACACTAGATTTGAGTGTGGGCCAAAATTACTGGTCCTTCACTAACAAACCAAATGACTCTGGAATCTAAGATCCAGATGATGGATAGACCTATAGATAGAATCTCTGTTTATATGTCCAAATGTGTCAAAGACTATACATTTGCAAATATTTGCATTACAGTTTTCACAGACTCTGCAAGAAAAGAGCAAGTAGTTCTCTCTCCCAGCGCTGTGAGACAAGAATGTCACCTTCTTCTCACAGCCCTGATTTGAGAGTACTTGCAGCTTATTCTTGACATATTGTGTGATCTCCGAGATGTATTGTGCAATTGGCAGAAAATTGGAGTCATTAAAAAAAGTTCAAAGATCAACTTACTTTATTATTATCCCCATAGAGAAATTTGGTTTCTACAGTTTACCCATAAAACATACACTACTGTACCTAACATGAGCATTAGCACATTAGCATTAGCACATAGCACACATTAGGGCCAGTGAGCTATAATTGAAGGTGCTCTGGGACCAACTCCAGACTTAATCAGCATCGATAGGAGAATTAACCAACCTGGTTTTAATGGTGGGGAAACCTGGAGGAGAGAAGAGGAAAGGCTGTGCTCTGAGAAAAGTGGGAAATTGTAGATCTTCCCAGGAGTTCTGCATTCAAGTTTCATATGAAGTATGAAATGCCCTGGACCAAACTAACTTTATTTTTTGTTTTTGCCACCGTGAGAAATTGAACATATTTCTCATGTGTTCTAGTTCATTGAATGATCGTTCACGAACTATATCATATTTTTGACAAAGTGAACGACTTGTTCACTTTTGACAAATGAACGGGAAGTTGTGAACGCGGTTATTCTGGCATTTATTGAACTGCGCTCTTATGTAGTTCACATTTCATTCTTATCACATTGTAATTATTGAGTCCTATTAGGCATAAAATGGGATCAAAACACAGCATTATCATAGATGTCATTTTTGTATTATTCTGAACAAATTTTGGCAACATAATGTTGTGGAATAGCCAATCAGAAGCGTTTTGGGCGGGGCAGAGAGAGAGAGAAAGGGGTGCAGAGAGTTTTTGGGAGTGGAGAAAAAAAGTTAAATGTACAGAGTGTGACCGGCGACCGGAGCAGGTGTTGTCCTGTCCTTGGAAATAAACATTGAAAATGAAGCTCACTGAAATATTCGGTCAGGATAACGTCAGGAACGATTAATAATAAGTTTACAATAATAATAATAATAACACAAAAAAAGAATGAAAAAGTTTTGGGATCCATGAACTTCTAGTTCATAATTTGTAAGAATGAACGATGAACTGAACTAATTCATATTGAGTAACTTGAACTGAACTTTGAACTAGTTCCTAATCAAGGTCAACTTTCCCAACACTGGTTCTAGTGCAGTATGTAAAAAACTTTAGTGTGGACAAGGTTCTACCAGCCATAAGTTTATGTAGAGCAATAATTTATGAAAGCACTATGGTGTTATTAGAGGATCTTAAAAAGGGGATCACAGTCAATCAGAGCCAGGATTTCTTGGCAGCTTCCTCAGGTAGCTATGGCATTCCACTTGAAGGTATCTTTGGATTGGCATCACTTTCAAGTTGTTACTCTTAGATTGTCTCCATCAAATGACACCCACTCAACCAAGTCAACAGAGCTGTGAATGAGCACTTCCTCATGGGCTTCCTTTTTTTTTTTTCCTGATCTCCTGGCCTATAGGTACCACAAAAAAGATTTTGCAGCTTTGTACTGTAGTTTCAAAGACAGAATTGTGAACTTTGACTTTGGAAAAAGGCAGCTCAGATCCATTTCACTACTCCAAAGTTCTCCCTGATGATTTGGGTTTTTGGCTATCTACGAAACTGCATTGAAGCAAAGCAGTCACCTGCTACGACCCTCATTTAAACTTCAAAAAGTCTCTTTAGCTGCTGTCATCTCTTCAAACACAAACCCACCTCTCTGCAATTGCTTTGTAGTGTTAAGGTGGAAGCATGCATCTAAGTGAAATGGTTGACTGGTCAGACAAGATGAGGTGTTGGTGAAAAGGCTTACCCTATCAGGTAGATCCTCCATCTGAGCTGCTGACCTGTCAGCCTTCAAGCCTCCGGCACGCTGGCAGAAGGCTTTAAGGAGGTATTTTAAAGCTCCTACTATCTACTGAAGCTGAGATGGAGAGGGAGAGTCGTACACAGAAGCTTGATCTGTCAGGGGCCCAAATGTATGACGATGTACTAAAGGGAAACACACACAGATGCAACTGAGATATTGCAGGAGTGAGGTACAGAGGCATGAGATTGGAGATGTCTTGTGGCAGTGGAAAACAGACAGACAAATAACCTGGGGGATATTTTAGTGAATCCTTGAGCTACAAAGGAGGAGAAGGAGGAGAGGTAAAGATTTAAAACAGCAAAGAAACACTCACCCTCCGGTCACTTGTACAATGAGGGAATATTTTGCTGAAACAATGTTACAGCATGAGGTTAAAATGAGAGGTCATGTGAGGTAAAATATGGGATAATTCTGTTATATTGTTTTCCTGTGAAAGTGTTCTTTGACAAGATAAGACAAGATCATTTAGGGAACATTTTACTAAAGTAGATAGAGTCGATTTTTTAAGTGGTGAGATGGAAACGTTTTATCTACTTTAAATATTTTTTTTACATTGAGGTTTTTTTTCTTTTTAGATTTACATTAAGTATTCCTTCTTATTTCTTGGCATATTTTTTTTTTTACCATATTTGAAAACCTTTTCACGATCCCATATCACGCACTGAAATACAATGTTTGCAAAGAAACTAAATGATTTAGGTCAGTCCAGAGGGTGGAACCCGAGGAAAACTCTGGTCAATTATTGTACTGATCATCTTTACAATGATGGATTTCTGATATATCCATCAAATGTAATGATTCTAGAATTTGTATGAAAAATTGCAGCAATTAATTTTGTCTCATTTTAGTCAAGCTCATTGTTACCTGGATGATTACCTCAGGTTTCAGTATATAAGGGAGAGGTAAATTGTAAGCATTAGGATTAACATGGTTTTCATATTTTCTGTTGTGGGACCTATTTTTACTTCAGTCCAAAGTTTGGTGGCTGTGTATGGTTTTCTTTCTGTACATTTCTGTATTGAAAACTGCCACTGTGCAGTGCAATCCAGCAAAATGACAAACCCCACGTTGTGTTCCTCAACCAACATTTACTCCCATATTTATCTACAACTCCAGACCCAGCTGCAGGCGGCTGATTGGTTTTGCCTGAGTAATGAGCACAATCGACAGCAAGTACAATTTAATTAGGGGCCGCGCACGGCAATGCTGAGATGGAAGATACTGGAAGAGGATAGGGATGGCGATTAATGCTACGGCACCATTGTAGTGTTCCATCATTGCAATCTGATTTATTAATTACCCGTGGGGGTTTTATCACACCCGTCATGCAAATTGGCAGAAAAGAAACACTTGCATGTTTGCACTCATGAAGGATACAGTAGTAACAGTGGGTTTGATGCTTGTGTCTGATGTTGAACTGTATGATTCACAGCAAGTTTAAAGATGTCATGAAATCTAAAACATAGCAGTAATCTTCACTGGACATGGCCGAACTCGCATATCTGTATCATCATACAGAGGCAAAAGTTTTGTTTTAAAGATTAGCCTACATTCTGCTCCATTGCGGCAGGTAGTCACACCACCACCATGAGACACAGAGTCAGAGGAAATAATAAATAAAATCCCTCTTTAATATCCAGTTGCCTGATGCCTCTGGCAGGGATTATGACCAGATTACGCTTGAGTGCTCTGCACATCCTCTATGGGCGACTGTACATCAGCAAACACAATTACTCAGACTGACAGCCATACAGAGTGTAGAAAGAGGCCCATAGACCAGTACAGCATGATGATTACCAAAGACATGAACACACTTTCAGAAGCATCTTTCATTTACTTCTTTATCTTCAGTAGTAAATATGATCTATTGATGTTTAGCACGTACTTGGCTTCATACATGTCATGAACTACTGCAGACGGGCTTTCATTGTGCAGTCACTGACTATTCATGTTGTGCTTGAGGCTTTTTTTTTTCTTCTCATTTTTCAATTGTACTCCACAACATCGTCACTGGTTCTTTGCACACGTCTCCAACAAAAACCACCAGATTGTCTCCATAAATCTCTTTTTATTTGTTTACAGTTCCAGTAGTGGCTCTAGTTAGCGCAGTTGACCGAAAACCTGAAAGTTGGATTAAGAACTGCTTTGTTTTAATTAAATAAAAGCAACTCACTGCAGAGTCAGTGTTCAAAGCTGATCCAGACGAGAAACCGAATTCACAAATTGAGAACAAATCACAAACAATATGCGCCTTGTGGGTGGTATGTTATGCACACTGCATTGTTTTAATTTCAAAATATGAGGGGCGAGTATGCACACGTGCATGTGTTGGGTGCAATTATATCACTGCATATGAGTAAGATGCCACAGACTATCATCTGAAATATAGTAAAAAGGGCAATTGTATTTTGGCCTGGAAACATAGTGTGTCTGTAGCTGAGGCAGCAGGAACACACCAAACGTAGACTCATACTGTATGTAGATGCCACTGCTAGGGTATTTATTAATATGACACTGAATTAAAAGTCAACCCTAAAAAAACTGGAAACCAAAATCATCTACTTATCTGAAAAGTTTAATAACCTCTAAGCACTAAACTGATGAAAATGTTGGAATAATTCAGGTAAAATACACTTTTCATGTTCATCAGACATGACCCATTTGGATGTTCAGAGGCACCGTACTGAACGAGAAAACACCATCATCAGAAAGATTCGGATCCCCCAAAAGAGCCAAAAATCCCATCTCAGTGGTACCTCTAGTTATGAAATTAATTTTTAGTCGCATTTTCTATGTAAAAGGCCCGATTTGTTCCAAAGCCCCTGATACTACCCCTCAAACCCTTTAAAAAATTAATTTAAATATACTTTGTATGAAATGTGTGTTAAAAGTAAAAGAAAATGTAGATTTAGATTTTAGACTTAATGTATTGGTCTCACTGACTGAACATTAAACTATTAAAATGAACCAGACATGCAAATCATTTTGATACCATTGTTGTTGCTTTAATTGTCACTTTCACCTTTAACAATGTTTGTTGACCACCCACGTGATGCAGAATTCTATAACACAGGACCCAAAGTGGTGGCCCCATAAAGGCAGCAGCTCACAGTAGTTTTTTGGAGGGACTGTGCAATGTAATTTTGTTTAGGTCACAAGCAGCATTGGTTCAGTTCTTGTTTTTATACATGTATTCACTCAGACTTGTTGCCACTATTTATTACTCATTTTTCAGAGCAAATAACAGATATTTATCTACAACCTGACTTTTTTCTTTCTTCCAGTCAAACAACACGCCCACTCAGGAAACAACTCCATAGTTCTTTTTGTGTCAATAAAATGTCATAATATGCATTCACGCCAGCTGTGATTCACATAAAATGGCATCAGTTTGACAATTTATCACTTCATCATTTTTCAATTCTGCTTTTCATCAGTTCCATTATTAATTCTTGAGCATTTTTTTTTCTTTTTTTTTTTTTTTTTTTACGTCTTCCTTTTTTTCCCCTCCTAATTATCTTGCATTACACCCACTCTTAGGGTCTCAGGCTATTTTTCTGAAATGACAGCAGGTTTGTCTTGTGAAGAATAAAATGATGAATGTAAGACAAGCGATATGAATAAATGAAACATGGATCTGTTTTCATCATGTAACCAGGATTTTATTTCATTTGATGGATCATGTATTTTATCACATCTATTAAATCAGTTTTGTTGCTTAGTTTTTATTACTGCCACCTCTCAAACACTACATAGAAATCAGTCCACATGCTTCTCCCATGAACGTGGACAAAATGGATATTACCAATATTGACAAGACAAATAAGCACTCATCTTTGCACACACCTCACATATTTAATGTCCAATGTTGAAATAGCTCAAATTATTTATACCTTTGTAATGTACTGTATATTAAAATGATACGCACACCAAGCATCTCCAATGTCCTGAACTTCAAACACTGATTTTGCACTAACAAACCCAAAGCCATCCTCTGTACCTTCGTTTGTCTCTTGCTCTGCCTCCACTTCAATGTAAAAGACCTTGATGTCTGTTTTGAGGGTTTGCCACGGCACATTTCCACGGCAAATCTAGCGTGATATGCCTGTGCCAGCTTTGCCAAGTACTCATCATTCATCGGATGAGTCACACACAAGGCTGAAACACAAATGTCTCTCTGCCATCCAGCCCCTTTTGGATGAGAGAAAACATGGTCTTTCTACTAGTAGGAGAAAAGAGGAAGATTCACACTGATTGCCCTCCACTGCCTTCTGTTTCTGAATCCAATTTAATGATCGAACCTTGAAGCAGGTGTATCAAACAGTGTCTCTGAGTTTCACACAGACAAATAATGGTATTCACATTAAAACAGTATAGTTGTTTTTAATTGCGTCGCTTACTTTACCCTGTTGTACATTTATTAATGAGTCCAAACTTCATGTAACAGGGTTCCTACAAATTACATTACAAGACATACATGTATATGCTCAAGATTTTTTATGACCTTTTAAAAACTACTTAGAACAGAGATGTTCATTTTGCAGCCTATGTCACTGGCAAAAATGTAGGGATCCTACAGAGTAAATTTTGCAGGGTTAAATCAACACTTAGAGAGTTTATTTAACTTCTTCTAGAGTGTATTTGGTCCCATTGTCTCCAAATTAACACTGCAAATTCTACAGTGTAGAATTTATGAAAATATATTTACTTGTTCCAGCATCTTGTTTCCCACTGTTCCCAGTCATTGCAAAGTTTGAGAAAAGCGTTTCCTAATTTCACCACCCACGCGATGTTTTATAGTCCAGAGGTGCTTGCTGTTCCCTCACCCCCACCCTCCATCATCAGATCACTGAATATGTTTTTCTGAAACAATCGCCTCAGTCACTGTATCTCCTGCAATTTCTTTCTCCTTTATTCAAATGAGTAACAGTCTGTCCATCTGGTCATTCAGTGATGACCTCTGACCTCTTTTTCTATATCACACAGATGTTTCTGAATCCAATTTCATGATCAAGCTTTGAAGCAGGTGTATCAAACAGTGTCTCTGAGTTTCACACAGACAAAAAATAGTATTCACATTCAGAGTATTGTTGTTTTTATTTGCGTCGCTTCAACAGTAAAAAGAATTAAAATAAGCAACAAAATGAACAAAAATGAAGAAAAATTACTGATAATTACTGATTTTAGCATTTTAGCATTCTGTCTAGTTTGAAAAAGTAAAGAGAATATGCTGAGAATGTAAGGAGTTATAAAGTACAGATATTTATATAAAAATGTAGTAAAGTAAAGTAAAAAGTTGGCAGAAAAAGAAATAATCAAGTAAAGTACAGATACCTAAAAAACTATAGTTAAGTACAGTAATGAAATACTTTTACTTAATTACTTTCCACCTCCGGTCTTTATGTGTGAAATACACAGTTTGTAAATGAAAAACTTTTAAGATTTTCTACGACCCTGTGGGGGCCAGACGTATAATGTCAGTTTTCCACAGGGGGGAAAAACAAAAAAGAGACATTGTTCATTTCTTCTCTCTGTTCCTCTGATGTGATGAGGATTCAGTCATCCAGCTTGTGCAAAATCAATAATCACTGGAGTTCACGGTACAAAAAGAGGCGGAATTCATATTTACAGTGATCAAACAGGTTGGTAAACTATTTCCTGAGGCATGCCATCATCCTCCCCCTCACAGAAAAACTACCACACACACTTGTAAATACAAACAGACACACACAGACTGTGAACCTCTGCAAGGCAGCTGAAGCAACATTTGATTTGAGGTGATGGAAATGAAGGGAACGCAGGCTTGTAATCCTGTAAGGGTGACTACAGCACGCTTGAAATGGGTCCCAATGGCGGTGCAGTACTGGCTCGGGGGCATTGGTAAACGAATCTGTCTGCAGTCACACAGCCAAATGAACACGGGGAGTTAAGTAAGAGAGCGGCGGGTGCAGCAGTTCATTTATGAAATGTATTAGGATTTATGAGGCAATGAAGTGTAAAGGTGCTTTATTACTCTCCCACTGCCATCAGTCCAGCTCGACGGAAAGCAGAAATGACACTCTAAATGTTCCAGCTCCTGTTTTCTTTCCTCCTCTCTAATAGTAGGAAACTGGTGTAATGAATAAAACTCTAGAATCAATTTTGAAATGGTATTTATTTCACTTTTGTGTCATTTTTATTCAGCGAACTTCTATGTTGTGTGGGCTGTCAGGTTCCTGTGTTAAATGAAAATGCATAGACTTGTCCATGGTTCAGATGGGTAAAATAAAACACCAACGTGTGAATCCGTCTTCTTGCTTTATAATGCAACTTATCTGATTTGTAATCCATGCACATGCTCTGAAACTGTTGGGATGCCACAATGATATTTGATATTTACACTTGCATAGTTCTGAGATCAAAAAGGCAATTCACAAAACGTTGCGACATTCGTGTAAAATGTAAGAAGAAAATAAGAGTACAAGCATCAGAAACTCATGTTTTATTAATGAGGGAATATGGACAGGAAGCAAAAAAAAAAAAAAAAAAAAAAAGGTAATTGTAAATTGGATGAGAAAACCTCTCTCAAAAGAAAAAAAAAAACAAGATGTAGGAAAAAAATGGCTGAAAAGTAGCAACATCCCAACATTTTTGGAATAAAGACTAGATAATAAGACATAAATATATATTTTTATTTCTTTATTTAAGGATCCCGAGACTGTTCTTTCTGTTGTCCTCAGTTGCTAGAGCAGGTCGTCCAATGATCAAAGGGTTGGCGGTTTGTGTCCCACCTCTGACTGTCCGTATGTTGAAGTGTCCTTGGGCAAGACACTGCTCCCAGT
Source organism: Siphamia tubifer (assembly GCA_020466265.1). Taxonomy (NCBI): domain Eukaryota; kingdom Metazoa; phylum Chordata; class Actinopteri; order Kurtiformes; family Apogonidae; genus Siphamia; species Siphamia tubifer. Next base: position 29,647,243 of record CM035793.1, read on the forward strand.
AGGGTCAGGCAGTGCTGGTGTATTGGCTGTATCTACTGGTGTATGAGTGAATGTGTGAATGTGAGGAATTGTAAGCACTTTGGTAACCAACTGGTGTATAAAATGTGGTATATAATTACAGTCCATTTACCATTTGTCATTCCCAACATGAGAGTATTACAATTTGTATTTTTAAAAACACATGGACAAAATGCAGTTGGAGATAGACCTATAGTATATACATATAGGCTAAACATCCAAACATCACCACTTATATAAACCCTGAAACTATAACTGTGTGCAGGTATATTCAATATTCTACTGGCACATGATTGTACCTTAGTGATAGTAATAGAATTTGATGTGTTTTTTTCTGTTGGTATAAAAATATAAATAAAATACAGTTTTACTTTTTGAATAGAAGCATTTTTTTTTCTACTAGGACCAAACCACACCATTAAATAGACATGTCCTGATCAGGCTTGTTATGCCAGTGAGTTTAATTTAGAATTATCATTTTCAACTGGAATTAGGTGTTTGTGTTGTCATCTTAAAGCAGAATTAACTTTTATTCGGAAATAAAACTCCCATGTAAACAGGGCTAATATGGGTGAGACAGTATGTATATTATTACAACATGGTAATACCAAGATGTTATTGCTACTATTTGTTTTATAATATACATCTAAGATAAATACACACACACACACACACACACACACACACACACATATATATATATATATATATATATATATACTGTATATATACTGTATATACGCACACTCACACTTGTGATCCGACTGAGTCTGAAATCACATGATTAATCCCAATTTCCATTCATATGATCAGAGGAAAAAATGAGGCTCAGCATCACAGTGGATTTTATTCTTTTTCACCAAGAACATTCAAAAGTAATGCAAAGCACAAATATGGTTATTATTGCTTAGTGAAGAAAACATAAGGATCCAAATATCCCGCAGTGACTATAAAAGGATCAAAGGTTTATTTGAGCTTGTTTTCTTTTATCCCATAAAGACCAAACAGCCATCACTGACCAAAATGATTGACTGATTTAAAATATTTAATAACTTCTGATCCATTATTCCTATCAAAACTTCTAAGTAATTGATGGAAATTGTAATTTGTCATCTTTTCATAGTCATCAGATATGACCCATTTGGATGTTCAGAGGTTCTGTAGTTACTATGGAAACACAGTCATCTTCTACAACATTAATTCACCAGTAAAACCCATAGAGTTTGATCAACAACAGATGGGAACACTGGGTTTACTTGTATGTTCACTCAATGGTAGATTTTACTGAAAAAGTACCTTTTATCTCAGGTTTTCTCAGTTTCTGGTTTGATAAACCTGCATGATCAACATGATGATTTAAGTACATGGTCAGTAAATGAAATATAGAAAAATATATTTTTCCTGAAAATGCAAAATAGAGGATAATATTCAGGTAAACGATGGCAAATCACTGAACACAGGATAATCATTTAAACTTACACTCAATTTCACCTACATTTCTTAATAAAGTTAATTAAATGCTGTTCTTGAACCATTTTAATAACATGCAATTAGTGTTTGATTATATTGTAAATGAAAATATTAATCAGAAACCTGGGATATTGGAGGCAGGTCCTGTTAAAGTGATGCAATTTATGGATATTTATTGATGTTTTGATGTGCTTTGGACTACATATGGACCTTTTTTGTTTGTTTGTTTTAGATGTTTTTGTTGGACTATGACTGTGTTTGTTAGAATATGGTTCCTCTTTGGATAATTATGAAACATAAAGGTTCAGATCAGCTGTTTGCCATTTGTATTTTGAACAAATGAGTGAAAGTGGTTTATAATTTTCCGGTGTGTGTCAAAATACATTAGGTCATGTGACATTTGGGACAGGTTTAGGTGGCTTACTTAACATTTTTGAATGACTACTTCAGGCCTATATGTGGACTCTTAGAAGTTTAAAGTGTTAAATAGACAGAAAAAATCATTTGGAAAGTACAGGGTTTTTATGGGTTAATCATTTTTGTAGAAAATAAAAACAAGACTAATGTTTGACTGTTTTCTAGGCTTTCTGTCAATCCTGGTTCCTTCGAATGGCCATCACTTTCATCCTCCTTAAGGCACCACTGATCCTAAAGGCATCAGTTTAGAAGCAAAAACCATGAAACTAATACATTTTTGCCTACAGCTCTCAATCCAACATGACAGAGGTAGAGCTGTGCTGTTCTGTACTGATGCTGCCATTGAACAAACAATTGGGTTTAACGTGTTATTGATTATAGTCGTTTAACAGAACATAGACAAAGAGATTAAACTTAAGTATTTTTTGACAACAGTTGAAATGGCACCTCAGTACATAGTGTGTTTTCCTTTACACTGATGAAAGAAGGATGGAAACATTGACTATTCTATTAATTGTATTTTTCTAATGTACACTAAATACCATTTTACACCAAAAATGTGCATATATGTTCAAGTGTATAAAAATATTCAAAAGCTGACTGACCTGAACATTGTTTGGTCCTATGTTATGTTAACGTTGTTGTTTATTTTTTATCACACGGGGACTGCCAATGCAAATTAGCCTTTCAGTTACAATTGGGTGCATTTACAGAAATGCTCATTAATGTACATTGTCCCTCTATAACAAATGAAATGAAATGAAATGAAATGATGAATATGCTGAAAAGCATGAAACACTTTGAATCATAAGGTCTTAAATTAGGGGTGTCAAACATGCGGCCCGGGGGCCAAATCTGGCCCATCAAAGGATGATTTAGTGAAATGTAAAAATGACACTAATATATAAACCATTTTAGTTGAGGTTCCATGTACAGACCAATTCACTCTCATAAAATAACCTAGAATACTCAAAAATCAAGCTTTGTCTCTTTGTAAATGTTTTCATTTAGTTAAATGAAAACAAAGTATAATTTTCCAAAAAAAAAAAAAAAAAAAAAGGATAACTGGAACAAATATGAACAACCCGAAAAGTCTGAAGAGAATGAAGTTCAATTTTAATCATATTCCACCTATTACTAAATGTTTTGTGTATTTATAAGCTATAATATATACATGTAAATGACAAACTAAAACCTAATAATGTTTAAATTATATAATTTGTTCATGTTATTCATACTGTTTGAAAGGATGGTTTTGTAGATGTAAATATTTTAATGATGTCAATTGCCTTTTTTATTTTTTGCTCCTAAACCTGGACAACAGTTTGGGGCTGATTATTATTTATATATTTTTATGTTTTTATTTTACTGGTGCGGTCCACGTCTAATCGAATTTAGCTGAATATGGCCCTGAACTAAAATGACTTTGACACCCCTGTTTTAAATGATATAAAACTGATTTTAATATTTTGCATTAAAAAACACGAAGGAAAAAAAAAGATAAAAGGTTAAATTTATATAAATAATCATTTTGAAACTGTCATCAAAGTAGCACCTGGTCTTTACGGGTTTATTTGGGGTCAGCGGAAGTTCAACTGTGAATCTGTGAATGAACCAAGGTCACATGACATGCACTGAAAAATTAGGTGGATCAGTAAAACTGGCTCCACAGTTTGTTTGTTACGTTCTCAGCCTGGTCTTCAGTGTCCTTAAAACACCGTTAAGATGCTGCTCTGTCCCTCCTGGTTGAACCAATCCTGAAAGCCGACCAGGTGTGAAAAGTGAGAAAAGAGTACTGATCACCAGAGGCCATGTCGAGTAGAAGGAAGAGGATGACCTTATGTGTGTGCATCTCTGTGCTGGACAAAGACAGTGTGTATATTGAGTTGCCATGAGACTGAAATGTGAAGAGTGGTTTTGCTGGTTCAGTGCATCGTAGCCAAGATCAAAATCATCTCAAACTTGTCTGATTGAGGTCTCCGAGGAGGGTAATGGATAAAAAGGCCAGCATGGTGATTTCTGTGTGTGTGTGTGTGTGTGTGTGTGTGTGTGTGTGTGTGTGTGTGTGTGTGTTGATACAAATCTTGTTCAGATATTTGAATTTGAAAAAGTTGTGTGAGTATATTACTAAATAAAATGTGTTTATTACAAACATATATTGGGGTAAAATTGACAAACAGTTGCACAGTAAAATATCAAATGATAACAAGGTATATCGTACGTAATTTTTATATGTCTCTATTTGGACACCTACTGTATAGCAGAGGTGGTCAAAGTACTCACATTCTTAAGTAGAAGTACAGATACCTATGTGGAAAAAATACTAGAACTACTGATTCAACTCCTCTACTTAAGTAAAAGTAAAAAAAATAAATAAATAAAAAAAAGCACAATTTCTCAACTGTAATAAAGTACGAAAGTAAAAAGTACAACTTTTTTATTTGCCATTAATGGAATAATACTAATTTAACCAGGGGAAAAAAAATCTGAAAAGTAAAAAAAAAAAAAACAAAAAACATTCAAATTACTCTGAAGATAATGTATTTGATCAGATCACAGTACTCAGCTTTGAGGGTATGGGCAGAAAATTTTGGTAACATGGTAACATCTGGCAGCAATGATATATTGTTATTGACTGAAATGTAGCATGTGACTGGTTTGAAGATGAGCACTTTACTAAAGGCTTGTGGGTGTATCCTGGACTGCACACATTTCACAGTGTAAGACTTAAGGCATCTTAATGACATACTGTATCCCACAATGCATTACAGCCATCTGCGTCTTTTGTTAAACGGTGCATGACAACATTAGACTGCATTACTGCCACTTCCTATAGTTAGTGTAGGCCACAGTTCCCTGTACTTAAAGAAGGAAATGCAGATATGTAGACAAGGAAATGTAAACAAAAGAAAACCAGTACCACAAACACGTAGCCTAGTATTAGTGCAAAACATGTCTGTGGTACCATTTAAAGACATGTGAAGAAATACAGCTACTGACATAAACAGGCTAATATTTAGCTAACTATTTTGTGCAGTTTTTAATAAGCAAATTCAAACAAACAGATAACTGTTGTTTCAGTGGTGACCTTATAGGCCTTCAGGTGTCAAACTCCAGTCCTCGAGGGCCAGTATCGTGCATGTTTTAAATATTTCCCTCTTCCATCACATCTGGAAGCCATTCCATCATTATTAGGCTTATGCAGCGCTTGATGTTGAGCTGATCGGTAATTGAACCAGGTGTGCTGGAAGAGGGAAATATCTCAAATGTGCAGGATACTGACCCTCAAGAACTGGAGTTTGATAATAATGGATTAGATTCATATAGTGCTTTTCTATGAATACATACTCTAAGCATGTACAGTAGATGCTTTATTCATTCGCTTTCACATTCTCACTGTGGCGGTGTTAAACTCCACATGTAGCCACGGCTGCTCTGGGGCAGACTGACAGACGCACGGCTGCCATTTTATGCTTACAGCCCCTCCGACCCCTACTGGATATTCACACTCATTCATACACCTGTGTGAGTAGCAGCACTGGAGGCAAGGAGGGTGAAGTGTCTGGTCCAAGGACATAACAGGGTGGAATTGAACTAGGGATGTCCCGATACAACCTTTTCCCTTCCGATACAATACCGATATTGCAACCTTGACTTTTGGCCGATACCGATCCAATATCAGCACGAATCATACATACTTTTATTATTTATTTTGTATTTTGTGATGCTGCTTCAAATGTGCGATGAGGTTGGTCGTTGTTACGAACTTTGGGGTTAGAGAGTGTGTGTGCATGTGTGCTTCCTGACCGACCATCACCTGCGGGACCGAAGCAAGGGATGTCAGGTGATGTCATGGGGGAATCCCTCAGATGCGCTCCGCCCACACCAATCATTGCTCGTCCAGCTGCAAACCATTCCTATGATCACCTGAGCCCGCCCTCCTGCCTCCAGATAAATAGCCTTCCATTCATCCATTTGAGTCAGTCTGTGTGTGGTGTGCAGTTCTGCCACAGCTCTGGGTGTGTGTTAAACAAGTAAAGTTGTGTAAAGGACTTTCCTTATTGTTTATTTTGTCATGTGTGGCCGAAAAATAAATTTCCTATTTGTTTGTTCTGCCGTGTGTGGAAGCAGTATAGAGTGTTTCCTGTTTTATTGACAACTCACCTTGTCCCTTGTTTTACTCTGGTGGTTTGGAGAATTTGTTTTATTTAGATTTGTATGGGCTGTGAAACCTTATTATTTACATTTTGTCTTCTTTGTTAACAAATAAACCACTATGAACCAAGTTTACTTTTAAACCTGGACACTCAACATCATTCTGGGTTCTAACAGTCGTATTAAATGTGTGCCACCACAGGTAACTTGTGCATGACAAGTGTTGCACTCAGCTGCAGGTAAATTTAGTTAAACTATTGCCACACAGCCGACGTCACTTTTCCTACAATAGTGCACACACGTAGGTCGTGATGATGTTGTGATCACGTGGGCTCTGTTTACTGGATCCACGTGCTCTTCTTTTGGGGCATGGCACCAACGTTAATGTGCATTACCACCACCTACTGTGTTGAGAATGTGACCCAGGGTCACTTATGGATAGAAGTGCAGGAGCAGAAAACAGACTGCTTAACAGGGCGCTTATATCGGAGATTTTGGATACAATCCGATAAAATCTGATACTTGTTTTTTGGGTGATATCAGACCGATATCTGATATCAATATTGGATCCTTGGTTATGGGACGACCCCACTCTACCCCCTGAGCCATCGCTACTCCCTTTTAGGCTTCAGGTTATGTGATGATAATATGAAGTTGGGAGTGTATGTTCTGGTCTCATTATTAGTTGTGGTTCGATTAATCTATAAACTGATAGGACCAAGTAAAAAGGAGCAGAAGACAACAAGAGAAAAGGTGAACTGAGTTCTATGTATGTCATGGTACAGGCTGTTATGGATATCAACAAGTGGGAAAGTTGTTAAAGACTTCACTCAAGTCAACAAATGAACAGTTTCAAATACAATAGCCTGTTTTGTCAATACAGTTTTTTATAGTTATTGATGTTAGTATTGTCTTATAATATTTATTGTGTGTAGTTTAAGTGTTGTACTGTGACTGGAACCTCAATTTAATGAAACGTCTGCCAAAATGAATCAATAAATCTCTGTCCAATCTAATATAAAAATAGACTACAACTTCTCTTAAGTACAGGTGAGTATACAAAACGTATAACTGCAGAAAAAGCATGTCCTTTATCAGAAGGAGGAGATTTAGAAAAAAAAAATACTGCTCATCTACTGTGGTGATCGCACCAGGGGATTAATTTAAGATGCATATTAAAAGCACCAGTGGACCTTGACTTACAAATTTCTGTCAATTTTTGCTTCAAAATTGGTTGAATTAGCTTTAATTTCTGATTGCTTCTGCCTGGAGGACCCGTTCTGATATATTCTGTTGCATGCATGCTAGTGAGCAGGAGGAGAGCATAAATGTGTGTTAGAGTGTGTGTTACCCAAGAAATATCTGCCTCTCATGCTGTCTGGTCTCTTCACTTCCCACCCAGTGGGGAGTATTTCATTAACACCCAGTAAGAGGAGCAGACAGGAAGGAAAGGCACCTGACCCAGAACTCAACACTCAAGAAACAGTGTATGGCTGCCACACCAACAGCATCATCTAGATGCTGAATGTTTGCAAGGTTTATTAAGCGGCTACTTATAATCTGCCCACCCTGACACATTTGATCATCTAATGACATCTAATTATGTGACCACCTATAATGTTGGGTTTCTCTGAGGTCAGGTTGCTGCTGTTTGCCATGCTGAGAATGCTTTTCGGAAATACAGAGGTAATTATTGGCGCGAGCTGCTCTCTCATTAGAAACGCTGTGTATCTGAGCAGTGCAGAGAGAGTGAGAACAAAATTTAATTATCGCCCTCTTCACACCCACCCCTCTGTGACATCAATACTCCATTATAGCACCTTTTCCCCAGGGTGCAGACAAGCTCCACCTCACCTCATGTGCTATATGTACCATGTATGGATACACACAAGGGGTGTGAATCTTTAACTCACAAAACTATACAGTTCAAATCTCCATTCAGGAACGATTCATTAAAATTAGTAAACCGGTATGATTTGAAACGATTCAGTTCAGTTTGATTCAATACAAATTTTACTTTGTTACTGAGAAGAAAAAGAGATACACAAATATAATTTCTAAACCACATCCTTTTGTTTATTTAATGTCTAGAAGAAGTTCACACAACATAAACGTATGTGTTTACAATATACCTGTAGATAACTGATATTAATGACAATATACCTGTAGATAACTGATATTAATGACAATATACCTGTAGATAACTGATATTAATGACAATATACCTGTAGATAACTGATACTACTGACAATATACCTGTAGATAACTGATATTAATGACAATATACCTGTAGATAACTGATACTACTGACAATATACCTGTAGATAACTGATATTAATGACAATATACCTGTAGATAACTGATATTAATGACAATATACCTGTAGATAACTGATATTAATGACAATATACCTGTAGATAACTGATATTAATGACAATATACCTGTAGATAACTGATATTAATGACAATATACTTCTAGATAACTAATATTAATGACAATACACTTGTAGATAACTGATATCACTGGCAATCTGGTGTGTCTAACCTAACAGGTTTGTAAAACTCTGCTTATATTTAAAATACAAAACTTACTTTCCCTCAAGAAACACAAAATTTAAAAAAAAAATGATATTATGCTTTAGTTTATCATTTATACATGTCCATTGCAACTTACAGATCACAGTAGATCTACAAATTTACACAGCATTTAGTAAGACGCTGAATATTGTTAAAATTCCACAAACATTTCAGGTTATTAATTTTTTTTGTAAAAAGGCTAGTCTTTTTTGTACTTTATTTTACACCAAAACAAAAAAGGAACATTAGTTTAAGGTTGGTTTCCACTAGGTTATGAAGACAGTATTTTACTTTTCTCATCGACTTTAGATTAAATTGACCTGAAATGAATTGAACTTCCATGATTATTAATTATCGTCAGTGTAATTTTTGTATTTCACCCATTCATCCCAGGAGCCAGAATGGACCCTTTGGTGGGCCGCATTTGGCCCCCGGGCCATATGTTTGACACCTGTGCCCTAGAGGGTTATACAACATGAAACTATTAATTCAGATTCGGGTCATAAGGGATTCTCCAGTCGAGGGGAAATAAATGCACAAGGTTTTTCACACAGTTTTTCATGTGCGTTCACTGGACCAGATGGAGCTTGACGTGGAACAGCAGTTTTCCATAATTGTTGCCTGTTTGATAATTTTTCACAAATAATACAAACAAAAAAGAAATTGAGGAGAGGAACATGCTTAAACCCTGGAGACATACAAATGATCAACTGTAAACTAGGTAGCACGTTTATACTTCCCTTGGTAGCTCCAACTTTCTGAGCTCTGTGACAATAACTGAAGCTTATAATAATAAAAACCCGTCGGCTATACTGTGACACTTTACAGAGTTAATGTTTTCTGGGAAGGTTGGCATGTCGTTAACAGGAGCAGAGGATTGTGTCAGATTGGGAGCTGTTAACCTGGTCACATTAAATGGGCAGCAGGAATGACAGTCAGCCCAATATCAGCTTTAAGGTGATTATCTCAGATTTAAACCTTGTCTCGAACAGCTAAATCCAGGCTTTCACGGTAGGCTGCTCCTGGTCTCAAAAGCCAAAAATTCCCTATCAGTACAACTATACTGAACTTTAAATCCTTACTTGAGGTTGACTGATGATGATCTGGAAGTGTGCAATGTATTGGTAGCAAGGGTGTAAATGAGGAAAAAAAACATGGTAGCTCCGTCCAATAACCACAACTCCTTTTTTAAAAAAATTATTATTATTAATTTACCATTGGGTGAAGTCTGGGTACACTCTGGTCATGTCACCAGTTCATTTCAGACCTACTGGCCAACAATGAAGCCATGTTTCTGGGTGATGGGAGGAAGCCAAAGACCTTGAAAAAAAAGCCAAACACAGGGTTAGAGACACAACATGAAAACTCCATTCATCTCCACAGCTAGAACATTCCATACAGTATTTGACACCCAGGTAGACCAGGGCATTTCTGTGTGAAGTGGCCATGAGGTTGTCTCAGCAGCCTCATGCCAGACTTGAATGTCAAGAAACCGATTAAAAATTGTAACTTTAATGTAAACTTTGAACAAAGATAGGTTGTTTTTGTAACTTTAATTGTAAAACTACTTTCCTAACATTAACAATGAAACTGCAAAAGACAACTAACTAAATGATTTTCATTAAGTCCCTCGTGCCAAAAATAGATTTAATATTTATATTTTTTCCAAGACAAAGGTTTGATGGAAATACCAAATTTTGAAAAAAAAGTGCAAAAACCAATATTTTATAGACTCAATAGAGACTATTTTGTTTCCTGTGTAAAATACTTAAAAGCCTGTGTGTGTATGGAACAGTCATTTGTTGACAATAGACAACTCTATTCCTAAGCTGCTGTAAAAGAGCCTCCTATTTCTACACTCCTTCTATTCACTTTACACCAAATATCACATGTAACAAATACACTTTTTTCTTGTATTTCTTCAAAGAACATTTAGTGTCATTATATTACCTCAGACCATGGCAACTATCAGTGATAACAGTCCTCTAAAGATGAGAAGATCATGTTGAGAACAGAAAGCTCTTAATGTGGGGTTGCAACATATTGAGAGCTCTCTCAGAATGAGTGATGCTACACTAGAATTAACACTGCTTAGCCAACAAGGATCCTCTATAGCATCCCAGTGGAACACCTTTACACAGCAGGCCTGGAAGAACATCAATTTAACATCAAGGCTGCATCAAAGTCCAGACCTGCTTACCATAAACCGCCTACTACCTTAAGATCACTGCTGGTGCACCCCAAAGACAAGATCACATTTGTGGTGAATGTTGCATCAGTAACATACACTTCTGTCTTTGAACACAGAGCAATATAATTGATCTAAATGTACTGAATGGTAGTAACCATCTACTTTGTTGCAGCTGAGGTTTGAAATCCACATATAAATATGTTCCACTTAATATGTAATTTAGCGAAAATGTCACAGTATCAAGAACAGGGTAATAATTCCTGCTTAAAAGCAATTAATTAAAAATCATTACAGTGTTTAAATGAATCACCACAGCATCACAAATAATACTGTCACCAAATTGCTCTACTATTATTTTTTAAAACCCTTAATATGTCTCAAAATGTTAACATCTGCACCTCTGAAGACCATGCAATTTCATTAAAAGCTCAAATCAATTCTAAATTATATTTTCCCATTAAATTTAACAACTGTTTGGCTCTTCTAACTGCTCAGAAGATTAGCTAGACTCAATCGTTAACCCTTACAGACATAATGTGCCAGTGGCGATCAAAAGCATTTACTGATTTAAAATGGTAAATAGCTGTAAAATCTTCTGATACATTTCAATAATTTAGATAAAGTACAGTTCGTCACCATTTCACAGCCATCATGGATGACCCATCTGAATGTTCAACACTGCCATATTCTGCTACATTGATTCATCAATAAAACCCCATGCAGTTTGACAAATGAGTGGTTGTAGACTGTTGTATTTTGTTGATATGTTTCAGTGAAAATATCACTTTTTACTCTTTTTCCTCTGAAATGTAAATTTATTTTGAGTTTGAATGTACAACTGTCATAATCTGGACTCAATGTGTGGTGTTTTGTCTTATTTTCAGTGTGTCTCCATGTATTTTTTGTCATTGTGAGTGTTTTTTTATTTTGGGAGCTGTGTTTCATGTTCACACATTTGCTCTTTACTTCCTGTCACCGGTGTTTTCCCCGACTCTCATTCACTCCCTGATGTGTCTCACCTGTCTTTACCAGCATATATGTCCCCTCTGTGTCACTGTCCAATGCGAATTCGTCAGCCTTGGAAGCGACCTATGAGCAGTATTCTTGTCTTTGGTTTTCAGTGTTCGACTTTGTTCTGGTATTCTGGTTATCTCGGTTTCTGTCTTTGCCCCTGTCTGTCTTGCCTGGATTAGTATGTATTTTGATCTTTAGCCTGTCTCCAACTACGAGCCAGTTTATCGCCTGCTGCTGCCTCATTGTCTCTCGGACCCTGGACCTGACCTTTCTTCTGGACTCTGTTAAGGAGGTTCTTCACCTTCCTGATCCCTCATGGAGCCTCACGGTGGAATCATCAGCTCACATTAATTTTGTTGTGATGAATAAAATCTATAAACTGCATTTGGATCCATCACTGGTACCGAGATCGCAACAACAACTAGATGATTTATATATGGGAAAATAGCAACTTTATACAGAAAAATGTAAAAGCAGAGGATAATATGGTATTAAATGGTGATAAATAACTTGGGACGGGTTCAGTGGGAGGCAATTTAATATTGGAAGTTGTCAAGGAATGCAAAACTCCTGATACCAAAATGTATTTTCTGTAATTCTACAAACTTTCTGTAAGAAATAATGCAATTCAGGATCTGATCATGTTTTTTTATATCCCATATAAGCACACAGAGGCAGAGAGACCACAAAGGAGCTAAAGTGCATTCTTAGATAAACTTACAACGCAACACTTAAGTTTTACCTTAGGCAAGTTTGTTGGTCCTCTGAAGTCTGATGTTGAAGTTGGAAAAGATATGCACAAGGCAGACTGTAAGAAGAATGTCAACAGAGTGCTGAGTGGGAGAGACAGACTCCAACTCAAGTGGAACTACTGAAAGTGGGTGGTTTTTCCTCTGACAAAGAGACAGCGAAGAGGGAGATGGACCGAAAGATGGGGGGAGGGGGGACTCAGTGAGGCAGGTGAAAGGAAGGAGGAGAAGCTACAGTGATAATACTGTGTCAGAGACGACGTGAGAGGGAGAGGGGAAGGTTTGCGTAGGGGGGATATATTACATGCAGTTCCATTAGTGTGTTTAATGGTGCTGAAAGCTTGCGTCCTGGTGCTGTTGACCGTGATGGTAGTATGAGCTGAATTAAACAGTCCCTGTCAAGCAGCACTGGTCACATACTGGACTATCAAGGAAAAGCACACCACAAGTAACTGCAGCACATATCCAAACACGTCAAACCAACCGAAGCCTTTGTTCTGGTTTAGTAGCCGTGTATACGCTCAGCACGAGGTGAACTCCGTAATGATAATGCATGGTAATTGCCTCTGTAAGGTGTGCAGATTTCCAGTCGGAGCTGAGTGGGCACAGGTAATTGTGTTTCACATTACCAGCTCAATAATGTAATAATCAGTGGATAATGTCAACTTGCTCACAGTGTAGCTTCTTGGAAAATGGTTTGAAAGATAAGGGTCTGTCAAAGTTATGCATTGTTTTAAAACTGCAAGATATTAAAGTCTATTTTTAGTTTAAGTGGATTTTAATTTGAGAAACCTGGTCTAAGAACATTAATGTTAAAGGTGTCATTCCATTGAAAACCACTTTTCCACGCTCCTTTTGGAATTTGATGGGTCATCCCGAGTTACTAACACGTGCTGTGTTTGTTGCATGGTGCAAATGCAGCATGCATGTGGTTTTTTTGTTTTGTTTTTTTACATATCACTGTTTGATACTCATGCAAAATGTTAAAAAAAAATCTGATTAATCACAGGATTACTAGGGATTAACTTCAATTAAATATAACATTTTAATCTATTCATCACTTTTCATTTTACATGAGCAAACAGACTCAAGAAAAAAGGAAATGTATATGCGCTTTACTTGCTGGGTGACGTGTTAGCTGAAGTGCTACCAGAATGTCCGATTAAGGTATGCTTTGAGTTAATGTGATATTTTGAGGTGGAAGTGCTTCAGTGAAAAGAAAACTCCTTCCTGTATAATATTTTATCAGTTGACTGCTCCATCTTGGGTGTTTTCTTTTGTCACTACTGGATCAACTGCTCATTTATTAATGGCTGAAGCTAACCACCCGAAATACATTGGCATTAACGTTTAGAGTCATTCTCTTGTGTATATGGGTTGATCACATTAACATTTTTTAATTGGATCAATCATGAAGATAGATTAATCTGCATGAATGTGTTAATTTTGACAGCCCTATTAATAACACATGGCCACTTCCTTGTCTTGTAAAATGATCTTGTAGTACACCATGCATGTAAATAGTGGCATGAGCACAATCTAAAGATAACATGTTTCTCACCACTGACTGCAAGACATTTTTGCTTTATTTATTTCTGAAATAAAATCCCATGTGGTGCAAGCAGCAGGGGCAGGCCTTTGCTTTTCTACGAGACAGAGGATAGTAACTCTAGCTCCTTTTATCTAATGAGTGCAGTTGGCATGAGCGAGAGAACAGAGAACACACAAAACATTAGGAAACCGAGATAGAAATCACAACAAGTAGAAGGCTTTAAAAACCCTCCGGCAGAAACTAAATGTTTCTTGGAAATGGCACTAAAATCAGTTAGAACCACCAATGATGGGTGAGGCAAGTCTGAAGACTTTTGTGATTATCTTGGTTACAGAGCCTGGATTTCTTCCTATTAAACAGAGGTTGTGAGTCATCCAAGAACTGAACTTTCCTCTGTACAACTTTTTACTGTATTCTGTGTGAGACGCTGCAGTGTGGTCGCAACAATAATGCCCCAAGAACTACAATATGTTGACTATGATAACTGGTAGTGCTGGGACGATATGCTTTTATGCCGAATTGATTCTTTTACGATTTTTTGATGTGCTGATTCGATTCAAATTGTGATTATTCGATATTCCCAATTTTTCGCTTGACTTTGAACACCAGATGTGGTAGTTTTCATGCTGTTATATTTAGCAGTCACCGCTAAGTATTCCAAAATGACTAATAACTCCTAAAATATTAGACCTATCGACTTGCTGCCATTGTCCATCTGTTCCTTGGCCAAAAATATTTGAGCATGTGAAATTGCAGCAGTCAGATCTGTATGGATTTTGTGTGAATCCTGAGACACATATACACACAAAAAACACTTGGCTTTTTTATAATATATATTTCAAAAGGTTTCAATGCCACATTTTTGTGTTTAACTATAACACTTGTCTGTATTTTAGATGTACTGTAGGAGCTGAGCTGGAAATAACAAGGTAAAATAAAAAAAAAGAAATACAGTCTCTCCAAAATGTGTCATATGGAGATAAAAAATGAAAAGGCACACCATTCTTGAAGGGTAAAATATAGAACTCTGACTTGAAATACATTGGAAATAACTTTTGCTACAACAGGTAACAAATTGTACATATTATGGTGCCTTATATGAACATTCTTGTATTTTCTTCATATCCTGGTTTATTTAATTGAAGACTTTCACCATTTCCCCCCACTATATTTTTAAATATAGTTAATGTATCTTAAGTTCTTTTAAAACTCACCCACTGCCTTTACTTGTCTGTTAATATTATCCACACGTTAACCATCATCCATGCATTTTAACATCTATCATGTGAACCTACAATATTTCAGCAAATGTTATTTACTGAAGAATATTTCATTAGTCTTTGACAGAAATCAGTGCACAGGTTATCTTCAATATGGACAACTGAGACATTTATTAGCTTGTAAAAAGAATTATGTAACATCAATGACAGCTCCCAGAACTAAAAAACAGAATTCTGGTAAGAAATAAAGAACGAACCTAAATGCAGGATTCAGAGACAGAGATCAGTTTAACAGTATTTATTTAAAAATATGTGTGGATAGTGCACTGCTCTCCCTCTGCTGTGGTCCACTATGTTAGGTGACTCCCCGTAATGGACATCAGCTGAGGCACAACGAAATCAGAGGTCAGGAAAAAATAGAGATCAATGTTCAGTCCAAAGGGAAATCCAAAACATTTTACTAGAGTGCAGAAGGAGGTCCAAAGCCAGGTGATCCGATGTCCGATGCAGCACAGATGAGGGGCAGGAAGAAACGAAGTCAAAAAACAGACAAAAGGTCAAAACAGGGCATGTGCAAAACCAGAATAAAGAACCAGAACCAGAAAACCACAAACAAATCGGGAAACCAAAAGACCAAGACAAGAAAAAAACGCTCAGAAGTTACAACCCAAGGCAAATAACGAACTCACGCCCTTCTGCAAGAAACAAGAGGTGTTAGGGAAAATAATAGGTGACACGAATAAGGAACTGATTAACGGGATGGAGACAACACCAGTGACAGGAAGAAGAGTTGGAAACCGTGAACATAAACCCACATAACAAAATACCAAGACTCCCAACAATAACAAAAATAGAGAAAGACACAACACAAGAGCCTCGACTCTTAACAACTTCAACACAAACTTTAAATGTGTCATTCCATGGTTATTTCATTAATATTGCTAGATTCTCCATTGTTATTGAATACATAGTGTGTTAGTTCTATTTTGAAAAGTTGCTTTGTTTCCAGCTGTTTTTTACACATTAGAAAAATTATTTGAGGTCGAACAACAGTTTACCGGTACTTCCTCATACATTTCCATGACACGGTGATGAGGCATCTCTGATTGGCTCAGAATATGTGAAGGAACACTCCCTCCTCCCCTCTCACTCTCTATGTGTGTTTACCAGTGTAACATCCAGCTATGTTTCATGCCGTCACTTGTTCTGAAAACGTGCAGGAAAAAAATGAGGCTTTATTTCCACAGAGAGCACATGAACCAGTTTGATCCACCAATTTTTCAAGTTTGTGCAGCAGCTACTGTGGCGCTATCTTCTCTTGTACATGCTAATTCTAATGCTACTTCAGATTTGCTGCAATGGGAGACGGCTTTAACCCCACTTGGGGGACGCTAAAGTCTGTGTGACATCAGATGGATCGGCTTTTTCTGGGTCCTTTGTTCCTCTCGTCGTTTTCGTCGGTATGCAGACAGTGGAGGTAACTTGGGGTGACCCATCAGATTCCAAAAGGAGCATGGAAATGTGGTTTTCAGCAGAATGACACCTTTAAACTTAAACCTTTAAACTGCACCATCCTTCATGTTTGTATTCAGTGAGTCTATACTGTAGCAGATACCTCCAGTACAGACACACAGGCCCTTCAGTAACAAGTACAAGCTACATTGATGAAAAAGCAAGTTCAGTAAAAATACAAGGCTGGTCAGCTTTATACTCTTTAATACATTGGTTCTCAACCATCATTGCCAAAAGCAAAAAATAAATAAATAAGTATTTCAGCTGCTGAATGACCATGAAGCTTGATTGTGACTGTTTATTGTTATCTGAATCTTACTCACTGCAGGAACCTTTGAGCTGACTGGAAAATGACCCAGGGTCACTGTGAATTATACAAGCCAAAAGGTTAATGGTCAATAAAGGTGCACTAGCAAGTCCAGCCTGCCCTGGGTATTGATCCCACTGCACGTCTCTTCGGTGCAGTTGTGCATGAAATTCATTGCGGCTATCTTTTCAATGAAAGTGTCTAAAAGCCCTGAGGTCGTTCTGGCCTTGTTCTCTCTTTTTCTTTGACTTTAACCTATGCTATTGAAATTACACAAAGGTTAATTTCATGCCATTGATCAAAACAAAGCCCCAAGTTTTTTTTTGTTTGTGTGCTCTGTTTTAAGATGGTCCAACACCACTTCTGTTAGAAACTATTTATTATTTGTTGTAAATGTATTGTAATATGGCTATGAATGAGTAACTGACTGTACATGTTTCAGTATTGCCAATAAATCAGGACAGTGTTTGTATGAAATAGGTTTGAAAGGGTATGATTAGATGAGTTCATTCTTCTTCTACTCCTTTCTATTCATTTAATTTTTGAGGCTTAATATGTTGGCGTTTTATGTTATCATTGTATTTGTTTTAACGTTTTTGACTATTTATTTGCATTTCTGTTTTTAAATTGTCATTACATGATTGAAATAAAGAATAAATAAATACTCACCCGAAAATATGTGAAAATATGTTCGTATGATGTAAGTAAAGCCTTATTTTTTTTCCCTGCACATTTTCAAAACAAGCAACGGCACAAAACCTAGCTGGATGCTACTCTGGGATGGTAAACACACACAGAACCAGAGGGGAGGGGGGAGTGTTTCTTCACACATTGTGAGCCAATCAGATGCGCCTCATTACTGCATCATGGACATGTTTGAAGAAGTACCAGTAAACTCTGTAGTAATTTTCCTACCCTCCCAAAACAGCTGGAAACAATTTTTTTTTTAAATAGAACCAACACACAATATATTCAATAACAATGGAAAACACAGTAACAAAATAAAATAACCATGGAATGACTCCTTTAAGTGTAATAATAGCAACCATAAAATAAAACAAAACACAAAGTAAATGAAAGTACTCCACATGCTAGCATATCAACTTTTGGCTCAGGAGAATGCAGTTTGGAGAAAATATTCTGCTAAAACAGTAGAAAGTTTGAAGCAGGAGAAATAAGAGAAAAATAAAGATTGAGAGAGAATGTGTGAGCCAGAAGGGAAGAAGATAGAGACAGAATCTCATTAACAGTCTGGAGAGTCTTTGGCCTTGGCCTTTAATGTGATGCTATGTCTCTCAGTCTTTGCCAGAAGCCGCCAGTTTCCCCCTCCGTCCCTCAGTGTCCTCTCTCTCTCTTTTCCTTTCTCTTTCTCTAATGTGGCTTTCTCCATCACCATCTCATCCACTTCCCCTTCCTTTTATTACTCATGCGTATCCTCCCCCCCGGCTTTTTGGTGTCTTTTTCTTCTGCACTTCTTAATGCTGCGGCGTATGGTGAGAAGGGTATTATTTATTTATGGTCACGTATTGTCTGTGTGCGTGGGTTTAAGTAATATTCATCTGAGCTGCACTGCTATAATACAAAGCCTCATTCCTTGTCATATACGAGGGATAAAACACGAGCGCTGGAACCTTTTACGCTCCCCAAGTCTGAACGCAGCTCAAAGTCCAAGAAGTGTGTTGAAGAAGTGGAGCCCATGAACAGAGATGAGTAACTGATCCTACACATTTTGTGTTTCCCTCCTTCTCCATTCCTTTAGTAATTGTCTTTTATTTTTATGCTCTTATTTTATGTTATATTTTTTGCTGCTGATTTCTTTTCTCTTCTCCCACAGCTGCAGGGCAGGTCATTGGAATAGAAGCTCCGAGTGCAGTTAAGCAGAAGCCCTTTATGATACTAAAAACCATATTTTCCCATTAAAGAGGCACTGGTGTTTTTCTTCTTTCCCAAAGTAGTTTATAATAGGTCATCACATGACTGTAAAACGTACCCAGACCCCCCCAACAGACACAGAAACACACACTGGTTTCCATGTCTCCATATACATTTTTAATATAAAAATTATATATATTGGGGTTTTTTATATTTTAAAAAGCAAATAATAAAATTCATTTAAAAATACAATATAAAAAAAGATTAATGGAATTAAGTAAAGTAAAAAAGTAAAGATCTTATAAAGTGGTACCTCTACTTATGAAATTAATTTGTTCCATAAGTGGTTTCATACCGTACATTTTTATAAATAGTCGCATTTTACATGTTCCAAGGCCCCAAATACTATCCCTAAACCCTTGCTGAGTAACGAAACCAAATTACATCTTACAAGATCTCCTCCCACAAGATCTTGTCACACCCTTAATATATATATATATATATATATATATATATATATATATATATATATATATATATATATATATATATATATATACTGGAACAAGACATTCATGGTGCACCTGTGAGTAGTTCTAAAAAGTCACCAATGTTATGCTTTTACTGCCCAGCCCTTGTTTACTTCAAATTCTTGTTCATTTTAATACCTGTTACAAGATAGACTTGTTTGGACATATATAGTAGTTTAGTAGTAGTATACTTTCATAGTAGTTTACTTTCAGAGATTTTATCAGTCTATTCTTCATAGTTTTCTTGATAATAACCAACATTAGTTCAGTTCTTACATCAATATGTACAGTATGTCATGTTACGGACAAAAACAGTGCAACAATTTTTAGGAAATGTTGATTCTGGAACAAGGAACAAATCCTAAAGTTTTGGTGGTGGTCATGAGGTGGTGGTGGGGGGGGTTCTGCCTTGATGGAGGTCTGTGCTGCCTGAGTGCTTTTGTAGTTGTGATATCGAACTATTCTGTTCTTCAATTCACCTATATTCTTCTGTCGATGATGGGAGTGTTTTGTTTGTTTCTGTTTCAGGGTCTGTATCAGGGTTTGTTTGTGTATAACCTTGTACCTCTTCACCCATCAGGTAATCTATGAGCTGCACATTAATAAAATAATGAAACACAACCAATAGGGTGTTTTGATCTAAGGCTCAAAACCCCCTTAGATCAAAACTGTCAAGCAAGTCGCAGCACACTTCTATTGGAGGCTGATGGATAGATGAAAATAAAGATACATACATACATACATACATACATACATACATACATACATACATACATACATACATACATACATACATACATACATACATACATACATACATACATACATACATACATACATACATACATACATACATACATACATACATACATACATACATACATACATACATACATACATACATACATACATACTGCTTAAATCATTCTAAAAGTATAAAGGTGGCACTTTAAGCTCCCTTGATTATTGCCAGAGGTGGTCAAAGTACTCACATTCTGTATTTAAGTAGAAGTACAGCTATTGTGTGAAAAAATATTCTGGTAAAAGTAGAAGTACTGATTCAACTCCTTTACATATGTTCAGCCCTGAGATGAACTGGAGACTCATACAGGGTGTACCCCGCCTTCACCCAGTGTAGCTGGATTAGGCCCCCAATGACCCCTGTGACCCTAGTGAGGATAAAGCGAGTTTGACTAGACAAAATCACAATTTCTGATTTACATCTTATTTTTCATACTGACACTTTTGTCTAATTTGAAAAAGTAATGAGTCTATACTGAGAATGTAAAGAGTATAAAGTACAGATATTTATTATAAAAAATGTAGGGAGTAAAAGTAAAAAGTTGTCAGACAGATAAATACTGCAGTACAGTAAAGACAATACTTCCACTTAGTTACTTCCACCACTGATTTTTGCCTAAGATTTTTTTTTCTTTAAAAAGGCTGTTGAGGAGGGGAAAGAGTAAAGGACAACTGTGGTAGAAAATAGTCTAGTAGCATGCAATCTGTTGCAGTGTAGGCATGACAGCAGTGTGGAAAACCAGACATACCCCCCCCCCCCCCCCCCCCCCCCCCCACACACACACACACACACACACACACTAACAATCAAGTAAGCAGTGAGCAGGAGCAGGAGCTTCTTTTTTGGAATTACACAGCAGTGGATGTCGTTCTAATTTCTTTCTCCTCTCCTCCCTCCATCTTTATCCCTGTTTCTGTGGAGCAAAACCTAATGATGTCCCCTGTGACAAGTGCTGGTTAACTACTAGCCACCAACACTTGCAGCCTCACAGACACAACAGCATGTACACTCTGTCGTACACACACTGCACACCCTCATACATTCTGGCCAGCAGCTGGTAACTTTGCCAACTGTGTCCCCCTGACTTGAAGGAGATATGGGTAGCAGATGTGACTCTATTCTGCTTGACAGGTTTGGGAGAAGAAAACAACAGCCAGCAGACTGTTGTGTTGGGGTGCTGGGAGCGGGAGGGTAAAAAAAAAAAACCTGTCTCTATCTTTTACTGTATGGAAGCAGACGACACATTTGTCATTAAATGGTCATGACCACATAGTCATTCATGTTATACTCAGTGAGCATGAAGAGACATAGACACATGGTATCGGTACAAAGCTACAAATGTTACCTGGTCACTGCTACTGTATGTTACACAGAAATAAGGCACATAAAGAAGCCCTGGAGCTGCTATATTCTCCATTAATGGGAAATTATTTGAATCACAATGGTTTGGATGGGACTTAAAGGTATAGATAAAAACAGTCTGATATTTCTCTGCGAGTTTCTGTAAAGTGGCATAAGCGCTCAGGTAGAATACACATCCACAGCGTATAGGTCTAGATCAGGGGTGTCAAACTCATTTTCTTCAGGGGCCACATTCACCTTGATTTGATCTCCAATGGGCCAGACCAGTAAAATGAAAACATGATAACCTATAAATACTGACAACTCAACTCAAGTAATTGTTTTAGTAAAAAAAAAACAACAACATTAAATTATGAAAATACTTTTATAAATGATCCAAATGCAAAAAAAAAAAGAATTTCGTAAGGAAAATAAGGGCAATTTTAACAATATTCTGCCCGCGATTTATCATTTGTCCATGTGCTTTATTATGGATCAGTTCTACAAAGACACTAAACTCTTAGTAACAGAAGCAGAAACATTGAAATTGTGTCTAATTTCCTTTAGATATTTCAGGTTGTTCACATTTGTTCAGGTTATTCACATTTTATTGTGGTAGGATAGTTTATAAATGTTAGTATTTTCATAATTTAATATTTTCTGTCGTTAAACAACAACAAAAAAAAAGTTGTCATCATTTACAGGCAAAGAAAAAAATTGAAGAAAATATGGAGTCATTTAATCGGTTATTATTATCTTCATCCCACGGGCCGCATTTCAACTGTTGGCGGGCCACATTTGGCCCCCGGCCCTCATGTTTGACACCTGTGGTCTACATGTTATCAGGCCATGATTAATCTCCTAAATTCAAGGTGCCTTATGGGGCTTCTCACTCGCATGTATTCAGTGCTGAGTTTGCTACCAGTTCACCATAGCCTCAAAGAGGATGATGTTTTACTAGCAGAACTAGAACAAGCTTCATTTCCTGTAATAATCTGATACTGGATGTGAAACTATGCCTGTTATTAAACTAGGTATGCAGGGCTGTGAGGAAACATAACAAACCTAAGTTATGTGTACAAATGATGCATACAGTACCTACAAAAAGATAATATTTAAAACACACTTGTTTCTGTCAGAGTGGGATGTCGTCCTCAGGTTTCATTATTGGCCTTAAAAGGTGTGTCCTGACAGAAGCTCTGGGTCTTTTCTTTATAAACGCTGCTCCTGTGCAGAAATGACCTTCCTTTGCTAAGAAATAAAAACCTTGTTGGCTGACAGAAGTCTCCAAAAAATTCCACAACAGTTATCGACATAGAAATCAGCAGAGGTGGTCAAAGTACTCACATTCTGTACTAGAATAGAAGTACAGCTACTTGTGTGGAAGAAAATACTTTGGTAAAAGTAGAAGTACTGATTCAACTCACTTACTGAAGTAAAAGTAAAAAAAAAAAAAGTAACATTTCTGAATTGTAATATGGGTGTTTTGCTATGGGTGAAATAATACTTATTTAAGCAGGAAAAATGGTAGTGTACAGTTGGTGATGTGTTTTATTGGGTCTTGGTACTCAGTTTAGTGGGTATGGCATTTAGGACAAATTCAAAAGTCATGAATGTCAGAATTTTTGAAAAATTATATTTAAAAAAATCTAAATCGTGTGATAAAAAGTCAAAATCATGAGATAAGAAATGGATAAATATAACATAAAATATCACACTTATGAGATAAAAAGTAAAAATTATTAGGAAAAAAGTCATATTCAGGAGACAGGAAATGGATAATTATGAGATAAACAGTCAAAATGATGACATAGTAAGTCACAAATTTCCAGTTTACTGATTTACATCTTATTTTTCATACTGTCATATTTGTCTAGTTTGAAAAAGTAATGAGTCTATTCTGAGAATGTAAAGAGTATAAAGTACAGATATTTATACAAAAAATGTAGGGAGTAGAAGTAAAAATTTGCCCCAAAAAATACTCAAGTAAAGTAGAGATACCTAAAAACTGTACTTAAGTACAGTAAAGGAAGTCCTTGTACTTAGTTACTTCCACATCTGGAAATGAGCGTTGTCATACCAGACAAGCTTCTGAACCTTGGTCTGTCATTCAGCGTTTTATTATTGTTGGCAAATCTGTTTCTCTTTTAACAATTGAGTGAAATCTACAATGTAAACTTGATTTGATTTGAATTGTGAATGTATTTATTGTATTAATTATTTTGATTTATACATCCAACAGGCTTTAATAAAATCATCTAAAATCATAAAATCATCTGACTCCCTGATGAAGGCCATTATGCCGAAACGCGTTGGGGTTTTTATATGTTTTTATATGATTTTATAGGTTTTTGTAACCAAGCCAGTTTAATAAAGGCTTTTTATTCTTCACTTTAAGAGAGTGCCTTGGAATTTTTCTTTCTTTTTGCTATTTTCCTATCCAATACAGCACCTCTAATTATTATTACTTACTTTGAGTCCAGGTAGCGCTCCTTAAGCAAACTTTTTTTAGGCTTTAATAATAATTGGAACAAATACACTCTTAGAGATGTTAAAGAACTCCAGGCTAATATACTTAATAATGAAGAAATTACTGCGGTCCAAACACGTGACATCACATTATTACAATACATTGATTATCTGGGTCAAAAATTCCAACATTTTTTTTTTTTTTTTTTAGGATGCTACATCTTTCCTGATTTCATGATAACAATACCCTGGCAACAAGCAACACCATAACAATAGAGTATCATTCATGTAGACCTATAGGCTGCATCCCATTACCCTAGAAATGCCGCTTCCTTCCTTTCACTCCTTCCCCCTTTCCTTCTGATGTGCCCCCTTCACCACCAACACAACACTGGAGGAAACACAATAAGCTGCTTCATTATCTCCTTTGCAGCAGCTTTGTTGGAGACACACGGGACTGTCTTTTCAGGAGGCATTTTCTCTACCACGCCCAGCTACATCTTAAGCTGACATCCATGACAATAAAACACACTGTGACCAAGATTAAGACTCATGGGATGTATGAGAAGCTAACAGTGATAGGCTTAGAAATAAATGGTTATTTTTTATTTTTTTTTTACATTTTGTTTTATTTCATTTTAGCATGTCAAAGATACATTGACGATATTCCCATATGAGTTACATGTAGTTTCTTATATGTGTGTAATTTTGATTATGAGAAAAATTCAGGCAATTTAATGACAATAGTATGAAGAGGATTTAGTCGTGTATTCATCTTACGACTCAAAATCTCATAGTCTGGACTCAAGGTGTGGTGTTCTGTCTTATTTTTCTGTGTCTCTATGTATTTTTTTTGTCAGTGTGAGTGTTTTATTTTGGGATCTGTGTTTCATGTTCACACTTTTGCTGTTTACTTCCTGTCACCGGTGTTTTCCCCACCTCTTGTTCATTTCTCCCTCATGTGTCTCACCTGTCTTCACCAGTATATAAGTCCCCTCTGTGTCTCTGTCCTGTGCAAATTTGTCAGCCTTGGTAGCAACCTATGAGCAGTATTCTTGTCTTTGGTTTTTAGTGTTCGACTTCATTCTGGTATTCTGCTTTTCTCAGTTTCTTCATTTGCCCCTTGTCTGTCTTGCCTGGATTAATGTTTTTTTTTTATCTCTAGCCTGTCCCCAACCCCTGGTGCTTCATTGTCTCTCGGACCCCGGTATGATTTTTGGATTTTCCTGGTTACTAGTGTTTTGCCTGTTTTTGACGCCTACCTGTCTGACTCTGATCTCTCTGCCTCCACCCTCCACTTCCCTGATCACACGCGGAGCCTTACGGTCCTGCATTTGGATCCATCACTGGTACAGACACCGTAACACAAAATCAGTAATGAGGTCAGTTCAATTTAAATCAGGGGTCTCAAACTCATTTTCTTCAGGGGCCACATTCAGCCTTATTTGATCTCCAGTGGGCCGAACCAGTAAAATAATAGCATAGTAACCTATAAATACATAATTAGAATTCCAAATTTTTGTCTTTGTTTTAGTGCAAACCCCCCCTAAATTGTGAAAATATTTAGTTTATTAAAGTATCCAAATGCAAAATATGTGAATAACCTGAAAAAAGTGACATTTCATAATGAAAATAAGGGCAATTTTAACAACATTCTGCCTGAACTCATTTGTCCATGTGTATTTATGGATCAGTTGCACGGAAGCAGAAAATGGTTCAAATTCTACTTAATTTTCTTTAGACATTTCAAGTTGTTCATATTTGTTCAAATTATTCACATTTTATTGTTACAGGATGGTTTGTAAATGTAAATATTCTATAATGTAATGTTAGTCTTTCCACTAAAACAATGTTTGAAGTTATC
Organism: Siphamia tubifer; assembly: GCA_020466265.1. Lineage (NCBI taxonomy): Eukaryota > Metazoa > Chordata > Actinopteri > Kurtiformes > Apogonidae > Siphamia > Siphamia tubifer. Next base: position 29,673,303 of record CM035793.1, read on the forward strand.
ATCCTTTATAGACAGAGAAAAAACTGAGAAGAAAATATAGTGTTTTTTTAGGTTATTATGCTCTTCCTCCCAGGGGCCGCATTGAAACGTTTGGTGGGCCGCATTTGGCCCCCGAGTTACATGTTTGAGACCCCTGATTTAAATGCTTTGAATTCTTTTCTGCTCATTTATGCCTCACGCTTGTCTCAGCCTTTGTATAGAATGCTGTGATCTAATCCGATGTATCGCTCTGCAATCATGTTGTATCTGATAATGCTTATCAACCTGACCAGTGAAGAAACTGGACTATTAATTTATGCCATCACAGCTTGTGAATAGCAAACTCTGTCACACCAAACATGGTCCAAACCCAATCTTCTGTGGAAGCTGCAGTGTGAGGCCATGAGTTTATTTGAGAAACAGTGATTTATAATGAATTCTTCCCATAAGACATGAAGCTGAATAAACACACTGTACATGAAAATGCTGCATGATCAAATCCCAGTGTAGAAATTCCCAGAAGTTATGTTAGGGTTTAGGTAATTATCAATCATATTCAAATGTACATGTTGTAAGTGTATGCCAATGTGTGTGTCTTTGTATATTTGCATAATGTTTCATGAATCTTTAGGTTAACAGCTTATCTATAATCAAGCTCATTCCCTTTATATGTGGATTAAAGAGGAGTAATTAATCTTTAATCTCATCAGATATGGCCCTGTGCAGCATTTGCATGATGGAAAAAAATATCATGTTCAGTCACAAACTACACCAGAACACACACACACACACACACACACACACACACACACACATACAAAGTTGCATAATTAACAAGTAATTTCCATTATGTCTGTGCATGAATGTGGAACAAGGCCATAATTATACTTGGTGACAATGGCTCAGAAAGCTTGTTGGACTACTCATTACATGAGTCAGTCTGAGTAGCTGTCAGTATCCTGTTCAACACACACAAATACACCCGTTAGTCCACTAGATTAATGCCGCTTCACTCGTATTATCACAGAGCATGATGGAACATACAGTAAATTAGATATCTGGCAAAGCTAAATCCAGGCTACAGTATTAATTATTTTGACATTAATCTGGTCATTGTCATATTGGTGCTTTCATATTATGAAAGACAATACAGTCAGTGTGTGAACTTGTTGGCTTTGCATGGTGATTTATGTTTTTACCAAAAAAAAAAAAGGCATTTGTAACCCATTTGGACATTCAGAGGGTCTATGTAAAGAATATGGAAACACTGTCATCTTCTCCAGCATTGATTCACCAGTAATTCCTATCGAGTTCTAATAATGACAGTGGATGAAAGTGATTGGTTGATGTTAATTTTTTTTTAGATATTTTACTGAAAAAGTTAATTTTCCAATTTCTGATAAATATCCATGTACATTAACCTGATCATTTGGGAACATCTACATGATTAATTACTTGAATATACGTAGGAATATGCCTGATTTTCACTTCAAATACAAAATGAAGAAGATAATGTTACAATAAATTGTGGTAAATTACTTAAGAAATGTTACAAATTTAGATTTTGGAACAGCCATAAAAATTGGGTTTTTATGGGTTAAACAAAAGTAACCGATGCATTGCAATAATATTTCTGACAATATAAAACTACATAATGACATTTGTCATTCTTATGTAGCCAACACCATTGTTTTTTTTGTTGGTTTTTTTATGGATTTGGAAAAGCCTTATGTCCAGGTCCACAAGGGCGTCCTGGGGGTTGTACTACAGGTCCCTTGTTAGCAGCCATTCAATCCCTGTACTGAAGTAGGATGAGCCTGTTCTGCGTAGCTGTCAGTAATTCTGAATTGTCCCCAGTGAGGGCTAGATTTCACCAGGGCTGCCTCTTTGTCGATGGTTTCTGTTCATAATTTTTATGGACAGAATTTCTAGGTGGTGGAGGGGGTCAAATTTGATGGCGGGAAGAATTCATCTTTGCCTTTTGCAGATGATGTAGTTCTCTTACTGTAGGTTCACTGAGCAGCACCCTCCAGCTCTCACTGGGGCACTTGGGAGCTGACTGTGAAACAGTTGGGTTGTCCACCATGCAGCAGCAAGTCTGAGACAATGGTGGAGTGTCCATCCTGGGTCAGAGAGAAAGTCCTGCTTCAGGTCGAGGAGTTTAACCATCTCGAGATCTTGTTCACATGTGAAGGAGCAGAAGATAGACAGGCAGATCAAGGCAGAAGTTGCAGCGATGCAGTCACTAAATCAATACATTGTGGTGCAGAAGGAGCTAAGCTGAAAGGTGAAGATCTTAATTTACCAGTCGATCTATGTTCTGACTATGGTCATGAGCTTTGGGTAATGACTGAAACAATGAGGTCACTACTGTAGTATAAGAGGATGTTGGTACTGTCAATGTAGCTTCATATTCTAAGAAATCCAGCTAAATATTTACAAAGGTTCACTCCACCCTAAATAGCATGTGTTAAATGTCTTTTGTGGTGTTCAGACCATTAGAAAAGTGTATTTTCATTGACAAAGTCTAGGTCAGTGATGTTAAATCCATAGACTGCTTTGAGCTGCTTTTAGTGGGATTACTTTCCTCTTCAAAGAGTTTTTCTTTAATCTTTTCTTCCTATATAATCAAACTGATTTTAAGCAAACACTTAATATTATCATTTATTTGGATATTGCTGTAACAATTACAATTAAGTTCCACTGATTGAAATGTATGATGTATCAGCAAAGTCCATTTGTACTATAATATTTGGGGTCCAAAATTATGGCCAAAAAAAGTTTTACGGTTCATAATGACATTAAACACAAAAATAAGATGTTCTTTCCACTGAGATTTTTTTCCCCTACAAACCTTAGATTTTCTTTTTTTAAATACTTTAAATTATGTAGCAATGATTCCCAGCTGAGATCTAAACTCTGGTTGTAAATCTACTGCTGTACTGTACATTATACAAAACAAATAGGACAGTAATACTTGAAAAAGAAGTTCCTCCTCAAATTTTCATCACTGAAATTCCCCCAGATATCAGCTCAATCATATTTCAACAGTGGCAGAAGTCAAGGATTGATATCTTAAAAAAAAAAACTGAACAAATAAAATCTACTGTCTGTCAGATTCAACTGTAGGAGAGAATATAGTCTGGGATGAATTGATAGAGCTGGAAGCTATAATGAGCTGCAGCCTTTTGACCTTATAAAAATAGGTTTTTAACAGTATTGTCACAAGTATTGCTGTTTGGAGTTTTAACTACACAGTTATATACTGTATATACTCTGTAGTTATGTACTATACTATTCAACATGACAGTAGGATATTTTCCCCCCGTTCCTTACTATAGTTGGCGTAAACATAATCTTAGACCTAACTCAAATTGACAAAGTGGACTGAACCATCCAGGACACAATGACAATTAAAGGTTAAACATGTGAGATTCTCACATTTGTGTGGATGGGAAGTTTGTGTTGAACCCAGTGCAGATACCAGAACAGCTTGGCCTGTCAGTCCTGTATTTACATATTACATCTTACCGACTGTGTGTCAAGTGCATTGTGGGTAGGGAGCAGGTACACATTCCATTTATTGGTCTGACAACTTTAAGCTAGGCAGCTGTGACCATCTCATGACTTTTACCAACTGGAGTACAGCTGTGGTTAAAGGCAGCAGCTAATGGCTTCTGCTGAAAATAGTTAATATTGACCTTCAGTTGTAGTCATATTGTCCCTTTGCTACAATGACATTGACTTACTGTCAGTAATTCAGATGCATTACTTCCATTTCATCAGAGTAGCATTTATACAACACTTATATGTTATGTTAGTCCAATTCAAAGTAGATTTTTAAAGCATATGTAAACATGTTCACCCAACTGAAATAAAAGTTCCAATAGTTGGCACCTCAGATCAGTCAGAGTGAAACAGGATGATGTTTTCTGCACAATCACATCTATCACAACACAGGGATGTGATGGAACTCAAATGCAGATTCAGACCCAGGATAAAGTTTAAGTGGATTTATTGATAACAGTACGATTAATCATGAAAGCAATCACCTTCATCTGGTGGACGAGAAGCAGGGTCAGACAGGCAAGGATCAGAACTGGGTAATCAGAATAATCAGAATTCAAAACACAGTTACCATATGTCAGAAACGGGTCAGTCCAGAGAGCCGAGAGAGCATCGTTTCCAAGGGGGTAAGGCAGAGTCTGGGTCCAGAACCCAAGCCAAAGGTCATACACAAAAGACGTCCACCAAACAGACAGACAAAGGGACAAGCAAAAAAAACCAAGAACCAGAAAAACACAGTCCAAACCACAATACCAGAGAAGACACCCAATTCATAGGTTGCATGGGGAAAGCAGACGTACTCAAGCCACACAAGGGTTTAAATACTCTAAAGACAGATGTTCCACATAAGGGGAAAATTAACGAGGGGGCAGGACAACACCAGTGACATGAAGCAAAGTCAGAAAGAGTGACATAAACCCACATAGCAAAATAAAAGCCCAGACTAACAATGACAGAAAAACATAAGAGTTACAAAAATAAAACACAGCACACAGAGTTCTGGAGTCATAACACATTCAGTAGAAATGTGTACCAAATCAAGTATGAAGTGTCTGCACAAAAAGGAGAACCGACAGAAAAAAGTTGCACAAATTTGTAATGTTCTCTATTGTTGTCAGTTTCCCTCTGACTTCTTAGCTCATTTATTGGCTCCTGTGAGCTGTGATGACAGAGGTTAAAAACCTGAAAGACTACCCAACACATCCTACCAAAGTCTACACAAAATGATTTCAACAATAAATAGGTTGCATTCCCATGCATGTCGACTGGGACAAATGGAAACAGCTTGGTAAAACTGTGGTTGGAGTTTGACGACACTATGTATGTAAACATACTGTCTGTAATCTATTTTATCATGACGAAATTAACTTAAAAATGTAATGAAAATATGAGCTGCCATTATATATAGAAGTCTATAAACCCACATGTCAAATACTTTGATACAATGGAGCAGTCAGATGCAAGGACATCATCTATTCAACCATTGTGTTCTAAAAACCCTACATCCCATAACTATTTCACTAAAAATAATAAGTCAGTCCATTTTTATCAATACATGATGATGGACTCATTTGGTTTATTTGGAAGCTTTAATAAGTGATTTTGCTTTATCTGGGTCCATGTCACAGGTGCAGCAGCCTCAGTAAAGCCAGACTTCCCTCACCTCAGCTAACACAGCCACTGTAAAGTTGACTCTGGAAATGTAACTCTATATTCAGTGTAAATTTTACACTCTGTAGATAGGGACCATATGTTCACTGAAGTGATGGTAAAATTAATTCTAAGTGTTATATTAACACTGGTAATATTCTGTGTAGAAACAGAAATGCCCTAGCTGTGTCCCTCAAAACTGTATGTGTAAAAAAAAAAAAAAAAAAAAAAAAGTTTCACAAAATCCTTTCAGACCCCAAGTGAATTGACACTGGATAGTTCATGCTCACAAAGTTATTATGTATATTTCAAAATAGGAAATTCTGTGAGAATCTGATCAGATCTGAAAGGCATCCATGGTGTGGATTATAATGTTTTCACTTTCTGCACCCATTAGTGGAAGAACACAGTGCCCAAGGACATGCTGAATCTGTGATATGTCAATGTAACTCCCCTGGTTTTATTATGCAAAAAGAATGACTGCTCTATCTTGCTTGGTTGCAAATCTACTAACATCTAAAGTAGATACAAAAATAGTACGAAAGAAGTAGGAATAACATTTTTCAATAATGTTTTATAAAGTTAAATTAATCTTTTTTTTTTTTTTTTTTTTTTAAGATGACCCTGTTTAATTTTATCCTTATTATTTTGCCAGATGTAGATACACACATTCTAAGGGGTCATTTACACGGGGACGAGTGTGACTAAATACGAGACGTGTCTTTCGTTTACACGAAGCTGACGCTGTCGGGGTGTCACAAATCTGAAGACTTCTTCCAGAATAGGGCGTATTGACTGTCACAGTGGCGTTAACATCTAAATGGCAAAAAAACTTCACTTCACATATGTTCACATGGCATACACTTTCACATTACATTCATGCGTCAAGCAGGTAAAGCAACAAACCTGGATCCCACAGATCTTCCAGCTGCATTAGCATTAGCATTAGCATTAGCAGCTCTCATAAATATACAGGAGTCGTTTCAGCTATTGTAAAGACATTACACGCATACCATAGCCGAACAATGTACAATTACAATTACATACGTCAAAAACAGAAAAGGACATGTCAGCTATCACAGAACCACCTAGCGGCCTGGCATGCATATCCAATCGTATTTCGCCTACTGTTGCATCTTAGTTTAAACAAGGAGTTCCTCCTGAAAACGCTCGTCTAAATGTGACTGAAAAACTGATGACGACACTTTTGCATCTTCTGTTTTCATCGTCTATGTATAAATGTAGCATCTGTGTAAGTACGTAAGCAGTGCCAAATCTTGTATCATCAAGAAGTGAAAGGTTTTTTTATGACGCTATAAATTCCCAGATTCTCCCTATAGTTGAGTTGGATGGACATATCACTCAACGGCGAAGATAGTGGAAGCAATCAAGCATAAAATAGATTGTCACCTGATCATCTCACTGACTGTTTAAAATATTGAGTTATTTTAGCTTAAACTGGTTTTTATGAGGAGACAACATGAAAAACAACTCCTGGTTTGCAGTACTGAGAGACCTAACACACAAATAAATACATTCAGAAACACCACCTTGTCACAACTCTTTTTAGCTCTCAACTGAAATGAGAACATGCCCTGGGCCGCGCTGGGAGAATGCAAGCCAAAGACAGAAAGACAGAGAGGGGAGGTGGGGGAGAGAGAAGGACAGAGAGGGAAATAAAAAAAAAAAATTAAAGAGAAAAGCCATAGGGGGAACACAGAGTGATAAAAGGCCAAACCAGGAGAGAGGATGGGGGGGGGACAGGAGCGGTGGATCAGCCTGGAGGGTCAGTGGTGTGAAAGAGTTGTGGTTCATTGTAATGTCTCAACCTTTTCCACCCCTCATATACCCACCCCCACCCCCTACAATCCATCCCCAGGACAGCGACGGGCTCACTCCGCCTCTCCCACCCGCACCTTCCAGCACCTATTTAACATGGAAATTGATTTAAACAGAAGCTGAGATATCCGCAGTGGGACCCGAGGACAGGTGCCTCCAGTCAGCAGAGGAGAAGCTAATGAGAGGTGAGAGACCCGAGCAGAGCTAACAAGGAAAGCACAAAGCACAATGAGGTGGGAGAGGAGAGGCAGAAATTAGAGGGAGGGAGCACGGAATTGGGGAAGAAATTGAAGTGAAATTGGAGAGAAATGAGGGAGCTGAAATTTTATAATTTCCAACTTACAAGTAGTTCCCAGCCAACTGCAAGACAAGAAATAAATAAATAAATGACTGAGAAAAGTGTGAGTGTTCATATGTGAGTCCGTGTGTGGGTGTAGAGCTGAAGTCTGTGGGTTACCAATATATTCTAGTCAGGCGAGAACTGTTCCTACCGCATTTTACCCATGAAAAAGTAAAGTTTCTGGTGGAAAATAGAGCAAAGAAAACAGATCTTTTACCAGCATGCAGAGTAGAGGTCAAAATGTCCTTGTATGGGCTTTTCCACGTAGAAGAAAAAAAAAAAAAGAAAAACTATGTGTTCTTTTAATGTCTAACTCATTTAGTCCAGACTTTTTTGAATTTCTACTGTGATCCAATCCACTCACTGTAGTGTCAGGACCAAACATAGACTATATATAAAGATGGACAAATCAATAACAGCTCCTGTCGCTGTGTAAAAATGAAGACAAACTTGTGTAGTCACAGGCGCTCCAGAGGTCATGATGCAAAGTAAAACCAGTGCAACTTGAATGCAAATGAGCCATGGGCTCAGTTGGTAGAGAGGGTCGTCCTTTAACCGAAGGGTTGGTGGTTTGATTTCTGCTCTGTCCTAGTCAGTCTGTTGTGTCCTTGGGCAAGACACTTCACTTACACTGGTGTATGAATGTTTGGTGGTGGTCAGAGGGGCCATGGGCACAAAATGGCAGCCATGCTTCTGTCAGTCTGCCTCAGGGCAACTGTGACTACATATGTAGTTTACCACCACCAGAGGAAGCATGTGAGAGTGAATGAATAATGGATCACTCACGTAAAGCACTTTGGGTGCCTTGAAACGCACTATAGAAATCTAATTCATTATTATTATTACATGAAACCTATGTTAAAAACCTAGAAATCACTTTTTGTGTGAGTGGTTAACGAGGTATTGTGGCCAGAGAAACAAAAAATAAATCAGCCAAAAATTTATTCATAAAATCAGACAAAAACAAACCAGAAACAGCAACAACAGAGTAGTGACAAACAACAATAATGATAACATCTTGTTACAACGAAAAGCTGCTAAATGTAAAGAGCAACTAAACAATATGGATTGATTAGAAGCGAGGGGAGGAAGATAGAAGGGGAGTGAGGGAGAAAATTATAATCATAATAACAGCAACAACACAGAAATATATAATAATCATCATCATCATCATCATAACACCAATAGTCTAATTTGTTAGCATTGTTACTGCATATCATACATAATTCATTTAGTCCAGACATTTTTTAATTTCTTTCATTTCTATTGGTCATGATGTAGATTAAACCCAGTGCAACTTCAATGCAAACGAGTCACAAACCCATAAATCATCAAGGTTCAATGTGCTTTATTTGTCATTCCAGTATGTATATTTAGAGAATGTCTAACCTATTTTGTGCCAATCTCAAATTTCTATGACGACCTGTTCTTGAATTAGAGCCAATAATGAGATTTTGACCTTTCTGGGAAACTTTCTGCAACCTTGACCCTTAACCTTTTGCAATATTGCTAATTTTGTGTGTGTATATATACGGTATATATGCAGAAGTTAATTTTGCCACATGTCACCTTTGACCTCCAGAGATCTCAAAAATATTGATAATTTTGTGTGTGTGTGTATATTTATATATACATTCATTATATATGAATATAATAATAAAATAATAAAACCCGATCATGTGTGTCATTGGATGTGGGGATTTTTGTGGGTTTTAGTTTGGCTCATATACCATTAACTAACCAGCAGGATTTATTATTTGTGACCCTTCCTACTAAAAACCAATAGGACAGCATTATCTTAGGTTTCACTTTTATTACATCCTTCTTCAAAAATTCTATTTCCTCAAAAACCAGGACTCAATTATGAGACTTATCTCAAATTATAACCTGGGATGAGTTGAAATAATCAAATAAAAGCTGAAAGAGGCCAAATAAACAGTATTAATATCAGTGCACAGTCATTGTTATGTTCCAGCGCAGCTTTTTTTCATCTTTTGTTTTTTCATGATTCCTAATTTATTTTTCATTAGATAATTATTGTTATATTTATGATTATTTTTGCATTTATAATACTTGTGTGCAAAATCCTGCATTTACTGGGTTTTTTTTCCCGGTTGTTAATTGTCTTCCACCGTAGCAAATATAAATTGGATGGCCATTCGGTTTTGGGAGTGGACTGACTTTTTTCCCGTCTCGCCTCCAGGGATGTGATGCTGGTTCCAGGCCACGCGCTCAACAGTCATCTTGAAAAAGGACATAAAAGTATATATTTGATGCAGATAGGTCAATGATAATGTGGTTGCATCATTGAATGGATAGATGATAAAACAATTACAATACCCCTCTGGCCAGAGTTGGATGAGGATAAAAACCATGCCCTTGGGTACAGGTTAGTTTTTGGACTTCTCTGTAAAACTTATCCACCTTGAGCGACTCTCCTGAACATCCCATTTGAAGTTATATCAGTCCTAACTTGGCTCAGGAAGTAGACTTTACACAGAATAAACCTAAGTTCAAATGCATTTGAATGAATGTCATAAAATTGATGAATTCTCTAAAAAAAAAAAAAAAAACACTAGGTGGTTCTGAGAAATATCCCTCCAGTGCAAAAACAAATAAACAAACAAAAAATAAATAAATACCAGTACATCAAAGATTCATTGAATTTACCTACGGCTCTGGTTTTAGATCAATTATAATTGTGAGGTTTTAGGGCTCATTAAATATTCATTTAAACACCCAAGTGACTAAATCTGTTCACCTGGTGTATTTACTCTTCTATTAAGAATGATTTACTTCATTATCAGCTGATAGCTTCCAGCCGTGATAAACACTTAACAAGTGCAAATAATGTTGATTCAATTAAAGCATCAACAAGTGAAGTAGAACGCTGATATGCGACGTAAGTGTTATGTCTTAACACTTAGGATGAATATGGATGCACTGGAGAGGAAATTATATTTTATGCATATTAAAATAAAAATACTGAATGAGTAAACACAGAAACAGCTCTACTATCAGCCAATAGTGATCATGTAGAGATGCTAAGAAGTTATCAATGTCAATAATTAGCTAAGCACATCCATATAAGCCAAAATAAAATTTAAAAAACAGTGGTGTCAGGCACAACAAACCCTGCCCCTCTGCAAACATTTTACCTGATTTGCCCCATTTCTTATCATTGTGAAGACACATTTTTGGTGACTGTGACCTTGATCTTTGACCTATATCCACCAACATTTAATGGGATCTATTCTGAATCACATTGCACCTTTCCTGCAAATTTCATGGAAATTGTTTCAGTAGTTTTTGCGTAAAGTTGCACACAGACAAGAAAAACAAAAACCAATTACCCACCAGAAAAAAACCCCACTAAATGCAGGATGTTGCACAAAAATTTTATGAAGGAAAAAATATCAAGTCAGAGACAACAGACCTCTGCCAAGGCTTGATTTTTCATTCACATGTTATATGATGGAGCCACGTTGACCTATCTGATGTCCGAAGGTGAGATGTTGTGAATGCAAAAAAACACAACATTCTATCTTGTCTGAATCCTGAGATATTACCACTGATGTGTTTTAGCTGTTGACCTTTAGTGTGACCTTGACCTTTGACCTTCATTACTCAAAATCTAATGGGTTCTTCCTTGACCCATTATCTATCATGTCTGAAAGTTTAATCAAAATCTGTTCAGAACTTTTTTGCATAATCCTGCTGACAAACAAACAAACAGACTCGAATTTAATACCTCCTCTGTGGTAAAGCAGCACCGGTCTGCCAAGGTTTGGATCAGGATGTTTGTAACTTATTTGTAAACTCATGTTCCGTGTTCACTAACAATTTATTTTATCAGTCATTAACAATCCATCCATTTCCATTTCAATATTCGACCACATATGACGTCACTCTGACGTTATGCGATGTTGCACAATGACTACATTTCACATGTTCGATCTAATGTTAAATATGAAGCACAAAATGTTGTCAGATTTTTACAAAATATGTCCATAACCCTGCTTTAATGTAAAGGTCAAAATGTTGCAAATATACCATTCACTTGACGTCATTGAGTCTATCGGCGTTATCTAATCTAAAATCCGAAGATGAAGTAATGCAAAAAAAAAACACCTGATACTATCTTGCCTGGATTCTGAGATATCACCACTTATGTGTTTTAGCTGTTGACCTTCACTGTGACCTTGACCTTTGACCTTTATAGCTTAACATTTGACGTTGTCTTTTTCTATCAATCATCTCTGAAAGTTTCACCAAATTCTGTCCATAACTTTTTGAGTTATCTTGCTAACAACCTAACTAACTAACTAACTAACTAACTAACTAACTAACTAACTAACTAACTAACTAACTAACTAACTAACTAACTAACTAACTAACTAACTAACAAATGTGAGGTAAAACATAACCTCCTTCATAACAATACCCTCACCTTTGTTGGTTGGAGATAAACATCAGATGCCAACCCTGACAAATGGTTGAATCTTCCACTAATACAGATGATTAACAACAAGCTGACATAAATACTTAAATGGAAGTAATCAAGTTCAATATTGTAAGATACTACTTCCTTTTTTTTGTAATTAAGAATACAAAAGCCTCCAACTTCATGCCAAGAATTGACATTATGTCCAAAGTAAAGACACCAAATCAGGAGGTAACTCAGGCGTAAATGAATATGGATTCCATACGTACATGTCCTTGGCCACAGTTAAGGGATAGATTCAACAGCAGCAGCTTCATTATTTACTGTTAATGGTTGTTTGACCCTAGTTTTTACAGTGAGAGCTACAGTAATGAAATGACAATTTAGTTGGCCTCCAGTTATTTATCAGTGTTAGTTGTATTTGACATTCTGGAACTCCCTTCTCTACTTATCCCTGATGTGCATTAGTCTGTAAATAATGTAGCTGTGCAAGTTGTGTGTTTGGATCCTGGAGAAATTCCAAATTTGACTTTTGTATCATTACATGAGGAAGAGGCAGCACAGTGGGACAGTGGTTAGAACTAAGTGGTTAGCAAGAAGGTTTTGGGTTCAATGCCAGTGCCATTTTTTTTTTTTATGTGTTCTCCTTTTGTTGATTACCTCAAGATACTCCAGGTACTTGCTTCCACCATCCAACACCATTGCACAAATGGGTTAAAGGTGACCTCTTTTGGACCTTTTTTTTTTTTTTACCATATTGCTTTAAAACCTCTTCATGATCTCATATCACACACTGAAATAGAATGTTTTAGTCCAGTCTAGAGGGTGGAACTAGAGGAAAACTCCATCCAATCATTGTACTGATCATCTTTACAATGATCGCCCATCAAATATCAGTACTCTCCCCCTTCTGCGCAGAAACAGCTATGGAGGAAAAGACGACAACTGGCAGCAAAACCAAAGTAAAAACTGTGTTTGAAAAAGCTACGGCCATGAGGAAGCTGAGCGAAGAACGGAAAACAAGGGTGGTAATAACTATGGTTTTCCAGCACTGGCGTCAACTGAAAAAGGAAAAGAGGCTCAAAACTGATGCTAAGGTGACCATGTTTCTACTCAATAGGTAAAATGATATTGTTCTGATTCTAGATTTCAACATACTAATCACTTATGGGTATCATATTTACTCCGTCAGTGAGAAAATGTCAGATATTGACCAAACAGAATGTTCCAGCAGGTTTTGTTAAGTTACCAACACTGTGTGTAAACTGCTGATGTAACACCATAAACTATTGTCCTTATCTCTTAGTTTTCCCATGGTGTTTATTTCATGCTTCTAAACCTTTTGTTAGCTAAGCTTCATGTGACACAAACTGATAAATGTTGATTATTGTTTTATTATGTAGGATGATAATTAACATTGAGTGCTCGTGAATGTTCGTGAACCTCAGTGATCGCTCCAGACAGCATGTGCGTTGATGTATTTTTGAAGGCGTGGTTTTGAGGGGTGCGGTGACGAAGAGGCATGGGTGTGTATACTTTCAAGATATAACTGCAGGAAGCATTTTCCCAGATCTCTTACCCTACCTTTAAGCAGTTAATCTAAACAGTCTGTAGGTATGAATGTGGGAGTCAATGTCATACCCAAAGTCATACCCTGCCTTCACCCATAGATAACCAGGTAATACTCCAGCACCCCTGCAACTGAAAGGATAAGAAAATGCATGGATGAATGGTTAAACCTTAACAAGTTTGAGAAAGCCAGCTTTGATTAAAACATCATTTGGATTATTCAACAGTGATGGAAAATAAAAATTGGAAAATAACAGTGTAAAAAATAAGTTTAAATCAGGTTCTACATACAGAATAATTAAATCTCAATTAGGTCAGAGCAGTAAAATATGATCATAATTAACTATAAATAATGAAGACTGCAGATTTTAATGTAAAAAAAAGTCAAATTATATGAAAATATTAATATTAACAAACCATCCTTTTACAAAAACTAAATAAATACCTGTACAAATATGAACCACTTGAAATATATAAGTGTAATTTTACAAATATTCTGCCTGTTATTATATGTATAGTGTATTTGTAATTGAAATCTAAGTTGTTCTGCACATGTGCAAATGACAACCTGAGAGACTGAGGCAGAAAATTGTTAAAACTGCACTTATTTTCCAGGAGAAATGTTTGTTGATATTCACATTTTGAGGGAAAATTACAGATATAACCCTTGTCATAACATCATTTTATTCTTTTCACTGTCATTATTTTACTGGTCTGGTCATTTTGAGATTATATTGGGCTCAATGTGGCCCCTTAACTAAAATGAGTTTGACACCCCTGTATTACATGGAGAATCACACTTAAGTCATTTTCACACTCACTTTTGCATGTGTTCTGTTCTGTCAAGGTTAAAACTGGATGTTTCAGTGAACTAACACATCCAGGGCATGACATGTTGAAACTGTTATGAATTTAGTTTAGTTATTTTTTTCATGCTAACAAGAAACAAAGAAATCATTTTGTCACTGTCTGTCTGATCCAAACACATTTTCTGAAATCCAAAAAAAGATATTTTCACAAATATTTCATATATCACAATAATAATATTTATATTTGACTTTGTGTGAAGTCCAAGTTGTCCTAAATTATTTTTCCCCAGTACTGTATTTATTTCTAAATTGAGATCACCCCAAGTCACACATGCTAATCTGTATTTTCCACAGTCTAAAAAAAGGAGTTGTTTCAGCTAGATCCTACAATAATGATCGTGTAAGTCTAAAATGTTTGAACTGAACACCTGTTGTAGTTTTTCTGTTATGACCTGAAGGTTGCAACATATTTGACAGAGAACACAGGGGACAAAACGGTTAAAATTTGCCAAAATTCTTTATTTTATTTTTAGCAAATTCATTTTTTTACTAAATTAACCTCCTTCCTCTGCCCAGAACAAAACATAAAGGAATCCCAAAAACCCAAAGGAACCCTGTCAAAAGAAAAAAAAAAAAGAATGTCCAAATTCTCTGGGTCAAACAAAAGCTAGCTAAAAGGCTAAAGTGCAGCCAACCTGCATCTTGCAGCGCAAACTCCTGTTGATCGCGCAGCCTGGCGTGAACACTCTTGGAACAGGAGTCACAGCCCTGGAGGCGAGGCAGGAAAAAACTCAGTCCACTCCCAAAATCTAACGCCAGTCCAATTTATATCCACTATCGCGGGAACCAATTAACAACCAGAAAAAAAACAAACACTAAATGCAGGATATTGCACAAAAATGTTATAAAGGCAAAAATATCCATAAACACAAAAAATAACAAGGCAGTAGGAGACAGCAGACGTCCACCAAGGCGTGATGTTTCATTCACATGTGACTTGACGGAGTCATAGGTGTTGACCCATCTGATGTCTGAAGGTGAGACGATGTGAATATGAAAAAAAAAATAACTGCCAGATTCTATCTTGTCTGAATCCTGAGATATTACCACTGATGTGTTTTAGCTGTTGACCTTTTGTGTGACCTTGACCTTTGACCTTCATTGCTCCAAATCTAATGGGTTCTTCCTTTACCCATTATCTATCATTCCTGAAAGTTTAATCAAAATCCATTCAGAACCTTTTGCGTAATCCTTCTGACAGACAGACAAACAGATAGACAGACAAACAAATGGAATTGAATACCTCCTTGGTGGAGGTAATAAAATTAAATAAAAATATTATTAGGAATTAGGAATCATCAAAAAACTAGAGGTAAAAAAGGTGCGCTGGAACATAACATCTATTGTACAATTGTGTTTAAAACATATTGCAAGTAGCCAATCAACTAATACATACTAATCAATGATCACTTCTGTGCTTGTTTTGTAACAATCAGATCTTTAAACGTACCTGTTACTGTAAGTTAACCCTCATATCACTCAAATCTCTTCAAACACATTTCCATTTGACAATTAGCTACCAGTGCTACCACGCCTGAAACAACCAGAAGTAACTGCATCAATTTGATGAACATCAAATGTGACAAAACAGCGACAGAATAATGTTACAGGCTGGAACAGTTGCTTTAACTACAATTGTTTTTGCCCTGAACTATCTGTCCTTTAAGGCAGACACTGTCTTTCACCAACTTACTGATCTCTACTCTCCATCAGGGAAGTGAGAATTCAACATGTGAGGATGCTGGCTCATGCACACGCAGACACACCTCAGAATATCAATGGGATTAGTGAAAGGTCTGGCTGTCGTAAGGTTTCAGATTGTAAACTACACTAAAAGACATCTGTGTTGCTCTTTAAATGTGATCTCACAATTTGATAAATGTTATTTAGGAAACACGACAGGTATGACATTTCTAGCAATATCCTCCCGTGCTCTGATGTAAAGGCACTCCTCATTCTTGCTTGCCTTCCTTCCATTCCATCTCTCCTCTGCTGAAACAGACACACACTGTTCTCTGCTCTCAGTGTGTTTCATTAATAAACAACCCAAGATGTGCTTCCAGTCTCTTTCTTGCATACACACACACACACACACACACACTGAGGCTTCTTGCTTTAAAGTATCCCACATTGCACCGCAGCATCTCGTAGGCTAAGTCTTCCATGGCAACCATTTCAAAAGCAAGATTCATCCACTTTATATAGCTGGCCTAGTTTGTCTACTGCAGCCCCTGCTGAGCACTGCCATCCACGATGACGGCTGGGCCCTGTGCAGACTACAACGCACACAGGGAACGAAGGAGGAGGAGGGGGGGGGGGCTATTGAGGGCTCACATAGAACAAAATCCCTATGCAAACATCAACATTAAGTCTTGAAAGTTCCGTGTTCTACTTAATAAAAGCTTTGAAAAGACCTAAATAGAATGGACTATTATTATTATGCCACATCTAAAAGTGAATACATATGAAGGTGTTCTAAAAGAACTGGGTCTGTCATATTAACTGGGCTTTCAACAGAACAGAACACCATTTTTTTAGTTATCAAGGTGAGAAAATGATCCATTACATGCAAAGCATAGCTAATGTACTGCAGATAATCATATATGTGTAGAGACATGTTTCAGCATTGTGTACACTTTTGACAATACAGGGATACATTGTCCAAACCTTCGTCCTTTAATTTCCCTTAGCAGTAATTCATTCATTTGTATTTTCCTATTATTAAAAGTGGCTCCAGAGGTGACTGGCACACAGTAAATGACTAATGGCTTGTTGAGACTTTAAGAGATAAGTGCTCTTGAGACTGAAGACAGGGGGGAAAAATATCTCTTCACTTACTAATTCTAATAATAGAGTGCATGTTTAACAAATTAAAACACCCACTGAGATAATTAAATATGTACTACTGCTTTTTTTTTTTTTTAAATTGGACTGTATTTGATGAAGCTTAGTTTGTACTACAGGTGGTATAAGTACGAGATACTGATTGTATATAAAATGTGAATGAAGCCTGTGTGAGATCACCCATTGGTTTATTTTCCACTACCACATGGAAGTCTCAAATCTGATTATAAACCTGTTGGTATGGGAGTTTTTATTCCTGTTTAATCTGAATAAATGTTAATTTCACTTTAAAAAGACCATGTAATCACCTAATTCTAGTTTAAAATTATTATTTTAAATTAAATTTATAGTCACTTCTTTATTCCAATCTTATTTCTGATTTTGATCATTCGTCTTCATTCCACTTTAAAATTATTCTTATCATTCTGCACATGCTCCTGGTATCATTGCATATTTCACATTGATGACGCACATATTCCGTGCTGCCCGCATTAGTTTGTTGATTCCTATGGTCGATTCGGTCGAGCTACTGTTTTGTAATTATCACAAAAATAAATGAAAAAAAATCGCATGTAGTATCTGGTCTAACATGGTCTAACATCTATGGAAACCATTATTTGGAATGAACATGTCCATGTTAACACAAAACAGTTAGCTTCAATTCTGGATTATTTTAACTAAGGGGCGGGACTAAATACTGTGAGACTGTAAATGTCATAAGTGGACAGGAATGAGAGGAAGTGAGTTTTGGTAAATAAATCACTACATTATTTTTTTTTTAAAGAATTTTTTTTATTTTTTTCTCATCTAGTATTGAGAGAAATAGTGTAACTTTACCCTTTAACTGCTTTCTCTGGTCTTTAGTGTCACATATAAATATAATGACAACTACATGTATTTTATGGAGTCAGGGACAATATTGTAGCATAAAGAATACAGTGGAATCAACTTAAGTGTTTCTATGACATTAGCATGAAGCTAATGTCATAGCAAAATAAAAAAATCATGTTAACATATTGCTGTCTGACTGTGGAGCTATGGAGACCAACACAATTATTGTCGCAGGATGTGAACATGTTAAGTTCTGCTGCTGTTTTAACACATCATCATCAAATAGAGGTGAACTCAAGGAATTGGAGACTAAAGACCAGCTCCTTTGGGGGCAGTGTCCTGATTCTTTACAACTAAGTGTCAGATTTGCACCTTGAGTGATACAGAAATACCATTGGGTTAATGTGAAGATGCATTTCAAGATGCATGTTTTTGAAAGATACACCCTAATTTTCCAGAATGGGATGAATAAAGGAATACCTTATCTTATTTTATCTTATTTTGTCTTGTCTGGTCTTCTTAGCTTTATTTCCATTGCACAACTGGATCCTTGGATAAGCCATATTTTTTATGCAAATCACCAGGAGATATCACCATGAAATTACATGGGAATATACATATAGGTACTGCGCATCAAATGCAATGATCCATTTGAGTAAAGGTCAAAGGTCAAAATCACATTATCAGTTTTAACTCAAGAACGGAAGGTCACAGAACTTTCAGATTGGTATCAAACCATGCAGAATGAAGATTTGTACAATTCTCATAATTGGTGTTATCACCTATGACCAATAGTTTTTGAAATCTCTGGAGGTCAAAGGTGACATGTGGCAAAATTAACTTGTGTAACAATGCTTGTGTGTGTCATGCATAGACATATCACTCTATAACTTAATCAATACTGGATATATTATCATGATATTACACGCACTGATGCATATATACATATAACAAAATTATCAATAGTGAAAAAGGTCAAAGGTCAAGGTTGCATTTTGCAGAAAGGCCAAAATCACATTAATGGCTTTAATTCAAGAACAGGCTGTCATAGAAATTTGAGATTAGACATTCTCTGAATACTTGTTAATATAATAATTAGTAGTAGAAGTAGTAGTAGTAGTAGTAGTAGTACATTACGCTCAAAAGGAAGGCTAGGGGTAGTGTTTTTGGTTTGGTTTGTTTGTTTGTTAACATTCTAGTAACACAAATATTGGTTGAATTCATATCAAATTGCGTCAGATTGCCAGTGACCCTGAATTGATCTGATTACATTTTCTAAACAGAAGATCAAAGTCCAAATTTTGTATGAAGTTTTCACCAATTCATATTAAATTGGCTTTATGGACTGCAAGTGATGAGATGTGATTAAATTTAGGAAAAAGTAGGCCAGACTTTAAGTTTTTTCTATACACTCTATGCAAGGGGTGGGGTTCAGCCATCAACAGCCAATCAAAACGGGTAGAGAAAGTCAGCCAACAGAATTAGGCCAATGACATGTTTTTGTGTGTCAAAATTAAACTTAGTACATGGACATGGGTGCCAGAGGATAATACATTTATTCACTACAAGAAGGAAATCTGTATTTTCTGTCACACTATTTGATATGTAGGTCTCGCAAAGGTGATTGTTATGTCTGGTGATATCTTGAGAGATCCCAACAGTGTGCCATGACAACCAGGTCAACCAGATTTATGCAGCGTCCTCCTTAGGGAATGGCCTTCTAGGCTTCTTTTTACTGTGGATGGAGATATTTCTGCACAAGTTACATCCAGGTATTTTAGTATTTCAGACATTGTTGAAGGTTTGGAAGCAATCAATCCAAAATCCTATCACTTCAGGGAATAGTACTGTACATGTTTCCTTCTTGAGCAGTTTGATGACTGTGGGATTTTTTTTTTTTCCATGTCCTCAAGATTCCAGAAGAAAGGACACTGGGTCTGAAGGAAGGAAAACAAATGTGTATGTGAATGTAGTCTGATTATCTGAGAATGAAACAGCAGGAAAACTAAAATTAAAATATGTCAACAAAATGATGAAATTTTACATTAATAAAAGAGTTATAATCCAGATAAAATGGTGGAGTGATGTTGACGTCTTCAGAAAAGCCAAACTACTGCAATAACAATTGTTCCTTTACACTGTATATTTATTACATAATTGTATCGATATATTCATTGTCCCCTTTTAACTTTCTGGTTTTAACACTTTTTTAATATATTTATATATTTTATACACAGTGTTACCTCTACTTATGAAATTAATTCGTTCCAGAAGTGGTTTCGTACCGAGGAAACGTGCCGGGACTACTTTTACTTTGACCAGAACCAGACCAGAACTGGACTCACAGGACACTGTCGGTAGTAATACAACAACAATTAAGCTTCCATTCTATTCTAAAAGCAAGAAATACTTCTACAGTTGGATCTTTTTTTTAACATTTTCTCAAATGAAGCAAAGGCAAAAATGATGAAAATATTTTTTTCTCTTATCTTTATTCTTTTGATGGTCAGGAATCACACTGATATCATTTCCACTATTGTGTTAATTATTTGATGTTTTACAGTAATGTTCTACAAAACTGATAACAAGTGTGTTTCTGATCTTTGTTTTTTTGTTGGTTTTTTTTGCTATAGATGTTTACCAGGCTTTTCTGTTGACATTTTATTAGGTTTAAAGTCCAAAATATCAGGAAAATAATTTATTTGGTACATGTTTTCACTTAGATACAAGAAAATACTGAGAAGATGCTGGTGGGAAAAGGTCAAATTCAGAGTATCTCATGTTTAACTTTTTCTGAATGCCGTACCTCAGGGGTGCCTTGAGGAGATTTCTTTAAACCAGCTCATATTGTTAGTTTTCAGTCTGTTAATAACTGCAGGGTAACAAAATACTTGTTTAGGTTTGAGTAACCAAAGCTGCTTAGTCAGAATTAGGAACTAAAATTACTTAAATGGTTTATGAACAATATACTTGGTTAGGTTTAAGGGAAAGATAATGGTTTGAATGAAAATAGACCCAACTGAATAATGAAAGTCATTCTGCTAGAAAGCCCTAAAGGTAATTTACCCACAGGTGACGGCTCCATTAATGAACATGTTCAATGTTCCTAGTATTGTGCTTTTAAGAACATTAAGGTTGATAAATATCAACTGGTCTGGATTAAAATAAAATGTAATCTTCAAAATTGTGTAATGAATGTATTTATGCAGTGTGTGTGTGTGTGTCCTTGTATTCCTATCTTTATGGGGACATTGATCTGTTTACACAGTCACACCATGGGGACCTCTGACACTCTGGGGACCAAATTCAAGTCCCCTCAAAGGTTATGTATAAATAAAGGTCCCTACTAGTAAAACAGAAATGACGTTGCCCTATGAATACATTAATTTTTTTTTCTTCCATAAGTCCCCATAAAGCATGAGGGAAATAGGTGTAAAGTGAAAGGTGTATTTTCCAGATGTTTGAAGATGTGTTTATATTAAAGAACAATGATCTGTATTTTTTAATTATTTATTTATTTAATTTTTTTAATTTATTTTATACATTTATTTTTTTAAATATATTATTATTATTAATTGTATTTTTGTCCATTATTATTTATTCATTAATTTTGTTAATTTTTTATTTCATAACATTTTCTGATGCATTATTATTATTATTATTATTATTATTATTATTATTATTATTATTATTATTATTATTATTATTATTATTATTATTATTATTATTATTATTATTATTATTACTTTATTTATGTATTTATTAAAGATGTGTTTACACTCATTACCCAGTGGCTACTTGACAAAAGTTTTGGTCCTCATAAGAGATGGAAATGAGTGTGTGTGTGTGTGTGTGTGTGTGTGTGTGTGTGTGTGTGTGTGTGTGTGTGTGTGTGTGTGTGTGTGTGTGTGTGTGTGTGTGAGCGTCTGTGTGCATGTGAGTGGACAGAGCTGTGATTGCAGTGGCTATTGCTTCCATTTCTTAACCTTCAATCAATGCAATTGGAAGATCAGGGACAGCTAATCTCACCTAGATTATTGCTTCTCCTTATAAAACATCAGCTGATGTGTATCTGTGGGAGGCTGATTGTCACCGTCTTCACAGGCACCAACCAGTTCGCAATGTTCCTCTGATGTGCGAATCTGTCAGGATCAAAAGATGCAATCCAGCTGTCCACCATATCTGCCCACAGTATCTCCACCTATTAACACTCACAGCATTTTAACACATCCTACTCCACACCCATGTAGCCCCCCCCCTCTCAATTCCAAGCACCATCATGCTCAGAATAAAAAAGAAGAAAGAACAGCTTTGCCTCACCTTCTTCCTTCTATTTTCTCACAAAGATGTATGTGCAAGGGTGAAAAAGTAAAGAAATACAAATACTTTAACCCATAAAGACCCAGTGCTATTTTTGTGTCCGTTCCAATTTTTTTTTTCAATTTTTGAAATTATTATTATTATTATATTATTTCTTTTAACATTATCCTCTGTATTTTGTGTTTTTTTAGTGAACATAATGTATTTTCCTATATTTATTTTACTGATCATCTGGATGTTCATAAAAGCTCACTTTAAATTTGAGGGTTATTATATCAAAACCTGAGAAAACTGAAGAAAAAACTGTTTTTTTCAGTAAAATCTATCATGAACTGAATATAAGTGACCATTTCCTGGTTAATCAGTGTTATAGAACATGACGAGAACGGTGCCTCTGAACATCCAAATGGGTTATATCTGTTGACTATGAAAAAAGACAAACTGAATGTTCCATTAATTATTGACATGTTTTGATCAGTATCAGTGAATTAACAGATATTAAACAGTTTACATCAGTAGATGCCTTTGTTTGATGGTGAATGTCTGGGTCTTTATTTTTTAATAGTTTTCAAGTATTTAATTTTCTTCAGTATTTTTCAGGGTTCATACGTTTTGAAAAAAAATGCAAATTCCAGGTCTGGAAAGGTTTTGGAAAAGTCATGGATTTTTTTACACAGCATAATAATGTGTATTTAATAATAATACAAAAAATAGTTTGAATGAGTGAATAAGAAGTTTATTTCACATCGTCTTAACCTTAACGTTCTATTCAGTTCCATTTCCTGTTTACTCAGTTTTTGTGGTGAAGTCAGTATGGACTAAAATCAAACCGAAATTAAATAGAAATGTCAGGAAAGTGTGGACACAAATGTTAATTTAATCTGGAACCACACATTGTCATTCATTTTATTGTAAAACCTCTGAGGATAAACTTTAACACAACATCTTAACACTTGAACTTTTTATTCTGATTGTTTAACCCTTTAACTCCTGAGACTTTAACAGTTCCAGTCAAAATTAATAAAATAAATAACAAACGACAATAACAGCTAAAAATGTATAATAAACCAATGAAATACTCAGTAACATGAACAAAACATGACACAAATGGCACACAAGTGAAGAAAAATAATAAAATACAATATTCAATGTAGAAATACAAATAGAAAACAAAATAAGGGAATAATTAACAAAAACTAATAAATATTTACAAAATAATAACTTAACTTAATTAAGCCGGCTATGTTCAGAATACTTTGCAAAAAGACACACACACACACATATATATATATATATATATATATATATATATATATATATATATATATATATATATATATATATATATATATATATATTTGGCAGTCAATGAGTTAAAATAAACTAAAATGAAGTATAAATATATAATTTGGTTCCAGTACTTTTATTTTTTTTCTAAATTAGTTGTTTTCTGACACCTGTTTATTTCCATATGTTAGAACACAATCCTGTAAAATCACAGTAAAAAAAACCAAAAAAACATTTTTTGTCTAAATATTGAAACTAAACCATCTTTTCAAAACTAGTCATCGCTGATACATCAGGGGTTAACTTGCATTTTTAGGAGTTACATAGTCATGGAAATTAGCTAAAAAGTCATAGAAAGGTATTAGTTAAAGTGTGTATGATCCCTGACTTTTCATTGGCTTCACTTCTCTACACTCTTGGGGACCTTCTCTCATCTCTGGTTGTGTGAGCACAGTCGGTGACCACATGGAGGTGTGCACAAACACCTGACAGTGTTGAAGGCTCAAGGAAACATCACAGATGACTGATACACAGCTTCCTCAAAT